>JAHDVF020001091.1:0-569643 GCA_022606425.2 Lepidostoma basale | reverse complement strand
GTCTGCTTTATAGAAGTTTTATTATGTTTCAACTTACTAAGGCATTTTGATAATGCCTTAGTAAGACGAAATATGTCATTCCCTACAACTGTGATTTTTAATTTCCACACTGGTGAAAGAGTGTTATGATTTTCAAAAAATTATTTAAAACACAAAGTGTTGGCGAATATATAAGAAACTGTGAAAATCGCTATTTATTATATATTTATTATAGTTCAATATTTATGATATATGGTTTGATTGTTGAAAAAATATTTATTTTCATTAGTTATTAGTTTTTATCTGATTATTACATTTGAGTGAACACGCGTCATAAAAGTGCCTGCTCTCCATTTAAAAAGTGAATAAGCACTTTTATGATATTATTTTGCAATAAAACACTAATAAACCATAGCAACACTCTCATTGCGCCAAGTGTGTCTGTCTTCACACGTATATTTTATGCTAATTATATTATTTATTTATATAACATCATTTTATGCAATACTTCATCATCATTTCTTTCCGAGCAAACGCACAAAGCCATATATCTTTCGTGTGTATTCTTGCGCAAATGATCAGACAGCGAAGCATCTTTTTCAAGGCATTTGCAAAATCTCTTGGTCGTTTCGAAACAGTTCGACTTTGAAGATATAGTTATTATCCTACCGCATCCCTCCTGGGCGTGCTGTGAATCAATAGTCTACAATGAGGGATGGGATCACACCCATTTCTTCAGACTTATCAAGGGATTCTTTGAGAATTCCGTCATCTTGGAGGGTATCCATCTTTATGTTACGGGTGGTTATATTCGAGAGCATCAGTACAGATTTTTTTATCTCCCAACATGCAGAACCAACCTGCCTTTAGTAGTTTAGTTTTTGAGAGTATCTTATATTCCTAAAGTCGAACCATCTCTCATGCGTTCCTGGTATTATAAAGGGTGTGTTTTTAGAGGTATACAATACATATTCAAAATGAAAAAAAAAACACATTAAAATAATGTTAATGTCTATGATATTGGTGTTATTTAATAGATAATTTTATGCCATTATTGTAAAATATTATTTCAGGCATATGAGCGGCACGGCTAGCTCGAATGAAGCGCAATCGTGAAATCCAATTTTCGACAATTGTCGTCTTTGTGGATGCGTATTATCCACTAGCGTGGTGCGAAAACGATCCATAGTCTTCCGAATAACTTGCTCGGATGAAAGATTATGTCGCCTTAAAATGGACGTAGTGCACGATAAGTTTGGCGAACCGAACCATGATTTTCAAAATAAATTTGCATAATTTGCAAGCTCTGTTCTGACGTCAATCTATTTATGATAAAATGGCAAAACGTACTGTCTACAAATCAACTGTCAACTGTCAAATTGATAGTTAGTAGAAACAATGTTGCCAGTTTAAAATCCAAACCTCTAAAAAAAAAACTATATTTCATATTGAACCTGTTATCAATAGATGATTTAAACTTTATTTTTTATTTGTAATGTTTCTGAGAAATAAACTGATTTGATTTGAATATTTAAAATAAGTATTTCTCTATTCCAATTTATCAAATTGATATATATAGCCGCTGGATAATACAAAATAACCGTAATTTTACCTTTTACAGTCTCCGACTACGAATTTTCACGTAATTACTCAGAGATATTGAATTCGTATTAAATGTTCACACGGTGGAACAATTTAAACAATTTGGACGAAGCAGTTATAACAATATTTTTCCTAAACAAACGCATTGTCTATTGAACAATAAAACTATCTACAGCATCACGTCGGCGAAAAAAAGTTTTGTAATAGTTTTTTATTTCAATAGATCGAGGCGTGTGAACTAGGCTATCATTTTAATTAAAGTTGTATGGTATTTAAGAAATGAAAATAAAAATAAAATCAATATTTTCGTGGATTTTTTTTTTTTAAACTTATATATTTAAATACTAAGCTTTATATTGTTTTACTTCATTTTAGTTACAGTCACCGTTCACTATCTACTGCCGACCGGTTTCGAAAATATACATGCATTGTAATACTCAGCCGTAAAATGTAATCAGTACAAAGCAATGTGGTAACGTGTGACCACAAAGTGTTAATAATCAAAAATATCAATATCGAAATACAAAATATCCGTTATATTTTGATAGTTTACAAACAGTATTTATCAAAATACAAACCCTTCGTGAGTAAATGAAGAATGAATAATAAATTAAGTATAGGTATTTAAACGACGTATACGGAACTAGAAAAAGAGGAAAACGTGGCACTATCAAATCAATAAAATATTTAATGTCGGCCAAGTGAGCAGTCAGAGAATCGTTGTGCGTGCATGACACGATGTATGAATGTTAAGGAATCGAGGACGGAAGAATGTCAGGAAATAACAGACGGCGGGTCATATTTTTTGCCTACCCCCTAAAATTAAAGCGTTGACACAATGAATTCCAAAAATCGTTTTTTTTAAGAATGATATTTTTGAAATATATCTAAGATTTTTTTAACACCTTCATCATTGGCGAACGGTATACCATAAACTACCTTAAAGTGTTTTTAACAAAATACAAGAACCTAACTATGTAATATACTAGTACCAGTGACAGAATCTTAACAAGAGCTTTATGGGTTAAATTTATATGTTTTAATGTTATGTCCCTTATACTCAAATTTTATTTTGCACATTTATTATACATTGTTTTTTTTTGTAAAAATATATTTCGTTTGTTAATATCGTTGTTAGCTTTACAACACTATTCAAATATCACATTTTTATTGCACATTATTTATAAAATGTCGCGACAGCTGTTTCGTTAACCGATGTTGGCATCATCAGGTGTTGACATCAAACAACTGTCGCGAAACGACATTCTCAAAAAGTGTAAAATAAAACATGTTGATATAATATAATAGCAATGTTGCAAATCTAACAGTTCATATTGTTGAAGTATCATAATGTTTCGGCCAAAACAATGGACTATTTAAAAATTGACCTCCCAATGATGCAAGCGTAAAACTTTCAAAACATGCCGAGAAAAATAAACTCAAAAATGGAAAAAGCAATATTTTATTCATAAAAATATATGTCTATATAATAGGGCTTCATACTCGTATTAATATACTGTAAATATTCCTTTCATATAAATACTCATTGCGCTAACTAGTACTTTAAAAGGTCGATGGACTGTTATGAGAAAGTTATTTAAAAACACAAATATTTTTTAAAACAAAACATGCGTGCGACCCATCATGACGTACGCTGTAGAGACGCGGGCTGACACTGTGCGAACCAAGGGACTACTAAGAACATCAGAGATGAAGGTCCTAATATCAATTACTGGAAAAACCCTCCGAGATCGTGTCCGCAACGCAGACATAAGAAAAACCTGCGAAATAGAGATCCAGATAAATCCAGAAGAAGATACTGGAGGGACCATGTAGCCCGAATGGATGGTGACAGACTCGCATATACAGCCGCCTATGAAATCCCTTCCGGACACCGCCCACCTGGAAGACCGCCTAAGAGATGGAGGGACAGCTGGATCTCATCATCCGACGAGATATGATTTCTGTGTCACAGATCGTCAGATCTATCAAAAGAAGAAGAAGAAGAAGAAGAAGAAGACAAATATTTTTTTTTAGATTTACTCGTTGCCCAAAAATAAAATAACGCATGTAATTGAAACTTCGTGGTGTGAATATCCAGCGAAATTAAATCTGAAGAATATTTCGCTTGCACCTGTATAACTTCGTGATACACCTGCGGTGAATGATTTGAAAATCTTCCCGTCGCGCCAATTACGAAGTTTTAAAAATATTGTTTGAATCTGCTTTATCTGTCGTGGGATTGGTCCGCCAGACAGGTGGTGGGTGCGCGTCAGTTAGTGCGCAGGCCACCCGAGCGTTTCCGACAACATCCGAAAACTACCGATCGGTTTAGTTGTTTGTCCGCGTCAGTTGGCGCGCGAGTCGCATGGTGTATGGTAGTTTGTACGCCGATTGTTTGTGAAAACATTTCGATACAAACTTTTCTAAACTTCTAAAAAGTTCAAAAACAATAATAAAACAACGTTTCGCGTGTGTTTACTAGTTAAATGTGATCATTGAAATTGTTTTATTGGTAGTTTTTACATAACTTCAACTAGTTTTTTATTGTAATTGTGCAGTGTTGTGTTTGCTTGGATGCACTTTTGTTGGTCTGTATTCTGTTCTGAAAGTTGTTTAACTTCATTCAACTTTGTCTGATTGTTTGAACTTCGTTGAATTATAATTTTGTTCAGTTATTTATGTAATAACTTTTTCTAAACGTGCAAACAAACTTAAAACCCGTATCCGCCAAAAGGGCACAACTGTACTCGAGGGCGAATGCTTGATACAACCATCTTTCTACCGAACCCAAAGCACGTTGAATTTTTCAAGTTGATGTGTTAAAAATATCCCCGTGTAGTGAAGGAATTGGTGACTCAAGAGTGCGGTGCTTCTCAAATTATTATTGAGTGCTTGTGTTTTGTAAAGATATTTCCACCGCTAACACGTTCCTGGACGCAGATTTGGAATTTAATGGATAATTTCTGTTTATAAGGTTAGTTTCCTATTATGAATCACACATTTTATTCGCATAACGTTAAACTATTTATTGTATACCTATTTAATATATACTATTTCTTGGATACTTTGCCTTATGTTTTAACAAAAGTTGTTGTCAAATTAAGTATTGTTATATCTTGACATAAATTTGTTTGGGGATAAATACATAATTAACTATAAATAATACGATTTAAAATGTAAAAAAAGTATATAATAAATAAAGATGGTATACTTTCCTATTATCTTTGATATATCACGATTGAATATTTTTGTAAACAATCCGATATAAAAAAGTTATTTTATTTTATTTTATTCTCAATAACTTACCTACCCATAAGATACAGTCAATACATTGTTTTTTATTATTGTTTAACCACGTATAAGATAGAAATGTTTTATTTAAGAATACTGGATATAAAAAACTATACATGTTTTTTCCAATTTAAAATATCATATAATTTTTTTTAAATACAAGTTTTTAACCATCAAAAGTAATATAATACATAAAAGTAAACAATCGGATGACGAAAGATCATTTATGTTTATATTATATAAATAGTTATCCGCCTCGCATGGTTCTATATAATATATTGAATGTTCCTTTGGTGTTTTTTTTTTCGCCCTCTACTTCGATTTGGCTCGCGCTGTAATGATGTAAAGAGCTTTTTAACTAAATAATAATAATGCTAATGAAATTTTAGTATGCATAAATTTATATCCTAGATTAAACATTTAAGAATGTATAATTAAAAATAATTTATTAGAAAACATTAACGATGCTGTTATATTGGGAAAAGCTTTACGTAAAAACGTATTTGAGTTTTTTTTTGTCATTAATGCAATGGCGTTTTAAGCACGTTCTCTTTACTTTTGTATAAATTAGAAATTTCCATTAATTTTTTCGTTTTTCTTGAGCGTTTCATTAACAATTGTAGAATCGAATGGTCGCATCATGCTTTTAACACATTTTTTGCTCGCCTATTCAATTTTCCATTGTCTTGAAAACAATGCAATGATATGCAAAAAAATCGATTATATTTTTAACAGTGCGTGTACCGAACGGTTTCATAGAAATCTACGATTTCATTTTTATTCAAAAGACGATGCATTAATTAGATATCTTAAGTTGAGGCTCACACTGCAAAATTCCATAATAATTCAAATAATCAAAATGCTGTTTTTTTCGCTATTAGTTTATTAGTGTTCCGAAACATTGTTTATACCTTCACCTTCGTGAGAAATATATAATTAAAGGGGTTTATATTGTTAATATGTTCATGTTTATGCACAAGCAACTAAAAAACTTTGACCCATTAAAATTCATAATCATATTCCCGTTCAGATACATATAAAATTGTATATAAATACATATATTTTGGTTACCTTTATTCGCATTTGATAATGTCTTAGTAAGGTGAAACATGTCATTCCCCTAAAATATAATAATACTTCTAGAACACAGAAGTTTTCATTTGTATTAATTATTTGATATTGAGTTATACATCATTGTTAACAAAACAAAAATTGATTAATATAAATATAAACGTGTGAGAGCAAGTATGAGTTTTATACAGAATTTTTATGGAATGACATGTTTCGCCCTTCTAAGGCATTATGAAATTATATTATTACATTTGATAATGCCTGAGAAGGGTTAAACATGTCATTCCACATAAAACATAATAGAACTCTCAGAAGACAGACGTTTTCATTTATATTATTGGGAGACGGCGTGATGGTTAGTTAGTTTTTCGTTAGTTAATATGGAGTTTTACATCACTGTTAACTATATATAAACTAAATATATGTTTTTAAATTAATTTTTATAATTAACATGAACTATAAATAATGGTATTAAAGTAACGAATGCAATCGATTACAGATGCTTCTTCTCTCCTAGCTATTTTCCATTTATTTGGGGTCAGCTCTCCAAATACATTTCGCCATGGTTCTCAGTCTTGGCCCATTCAGCTATCGATTTGCAGTATTATCATATGAGGGTTGAAAGACAAGTTGCTTTTCTATCCAGGGTCTAGTTTTAAGGTATTTTGGTCGATATGGTCTTCGCCCCTTTCTGCACAAGTGCCTGGACCATCTTGACGACACTCCTTCGACTTATCAGTAACGGGGACCACTTTGAAGCTTATTCAGTTATACTCGGTTATACTGGTCACTTCAACGGCCCGCCTCAACATTTTCATATGCAATCGAATGCAAAACCATTTTATCAGCACGGTTGGAGCCAATCAGAGTGGCATAATTGTATTGGGGCTTTACCGTGCCCATAGAAAATTTATTTCGCGCAATCTATCTCACTTGTATTTCTCAAGTGTCTCATTAAAATTGCTCATTTGATATGTAAATCATTTTATTTTTTCGGGTTCGTTTTTTAATGAGTTATCTATATATCAATTTAAAGTTATGTAAAATACGTACTCGATAAAATAAAATGTTGAACATATCATACTAGTAATTCTAAAGTCATTACTGCAAATAGAAATATATCCACAGAAGCAAAGATAGCAGTACACAATGGAGTTCTAGTGTCAACCCTCATGTATGGAAGTGAAGCTTGGAGCTGGCAAAAGAAGGATGAATGCAGGATAAACGACGTAGAAATGAGATCACTAAGAAGAATGTGCGGGAAAACGTTGTATGATAGAATACCGAACGATGAAATAAGAAAGATATGTAAGGCAGATGACTGCATCATGGATAAAATTAAAAAAGGATCCCTGAGATGGTTTGGACATGTGGAACGAATGGATGAGAGTAGAATGGTTGAAAGGTTGTACACAAGCGGCGTGAGTGGAAAAAGAACCCGAAGACGACCGAGGAAGACATGGCATGACCAAATTAATCAATTACTAAAAGGCGGTCACATTCGAATTCGGAATAGTCGGAAGTACGATGTATGAATGTAGATGAAGCCCGAGAGGTATGCCAGGTCGGAGCATTGTGGTGATCCATCCTCTCTGCCTACCCCTCCGGGTAAATGGTGTGATGGTTAGTTAGTTAGTTATTCTAAAGTGACTTTGAAAGACTTATTCCACTCCTAAATACACGACTGAGGACCATACATTTTCACGGTTCTTTAATTACCGCATTTGCAACGAGCGATTGAAAATTTTGTTTGTTTTACGCACACATGTCAGAAATACTTGCATGTTATTATTAATTAATAAATGTATAAAATGTATGAATATTTATTAACTTACTTTGCATAGCAAACACTCGCTTCCCATTAACATTGAAGTTTGTATCACGACTCAGATTTTTTTACATTAACATATATTTCCTTGTAAATTAGCACATTATTTCAATTAGCACTCGGAAAATGGATTATGTTCTAATAATTGTTATTTTTTAATTATCACACTTATGAGAATGGTTTTAGCCTGCATAGTATATGAGCTATAAGCTTCTCTTGGTCTTACTACCTGAGCTATTACAGGTTATATTTTAAGAAATGTCATTAATTTATATAAGAAAATACAACAATAGATAATATGTCGATATTCAGTGAAACCCCTTTTTCGTCAATTATTTATATTTTATTATAGAATACCGAACGATAAAATAAGAAAGAAATGTAAGGCTGCATCATGGATAAAATCAAAAGGATCCCTGAGATGGTTTATACCTATGGAACGAATGGATGAGAGTAGAATGGTTAAAAAGTTGTACACAAGTAGTATGAGTGGAAAAAGAAGCCGACCGAGGAAAACATGGCATGACCAAATTAATCAATTACTAAAAGGCGGCCACATTCGAAGTCGGAATAATCGACGTGCGTGCATGGTACGACGTATGAATGTAGAAGAAGCCCGAGAGGTATGCCAGGACAGAGCATTGTGACGATCCATCCTCTCTGCCTACCCCTCCGGGGAAATGGCGTGATGGTTAGTTAGATAGTTAGTCAAATGTCTTTTTTATTTGCAACGTTATATTTTTCCGGAAATATATATATTTTTTCATTAAGAATACAAATTTTCGTTCGGTAGGCCTCACCTCATTTGTCTGCGACGCGTTTTGTTGCGAATCGAAACGTTGCATTCTGTGCGCGACCGGCCTTATTGGGCCTAAGACCTGTGCGCGGCACTGCACATTGTTCCATACATGGCCCTCCGCCAAGTCGCCGGCTAGACTACGGTTACTTTATGCAAGATTAACGATCTTTATCCTCTCCATTGTTTATACGTTTTGGATGCAATTGTTTCGGTCCCGCGTGAGCCCGCGCAACACTATTTCACCTCTACAGGGGAAAACTAGTTCTCTCCTTTATTTATTTCTAAGCGCCATCTTTATATTACTTTTTTGTCATAATATTATTGGTTCGTTTCTAAAATTATGAATAATTCCCTCTTTTTCTCACGTTTTTTCTTGTTTTTTTCAAAAACAAGAATTACTTTCGTATTGGTATTATAATTATTCACGGATCTTGACACTGCCATAATTTATTGTAAATTCATTCTAAAATATCCTATAAAATGTTTATCTCTGTAATAGAATTACTATAACTTATACGAGTATATCTGGCAAGAATTTTGTTTTCTTAAAATCGTCTTCGTGGCATGCGAGAAACTGGAAAATAATCTTTTTTTGGTTTTTCATTTACTTATAAATAAATATATATCTTTTAAAAAATCTGAATCCTTATGATAGAACACTTTATTGCTTGCCTTTATGATGAGAAAGCACACAGTAGTTTGTAATAACCCTTGAGGTTATTAATCAAAACCAATTTTTATCAGCTTGCATGTATCAATTATCGAGAGATCAGAAATCGTTAAATAAAACGTATTTCAAATTCACGAAGTTTGCCTTCCAAAGAACCTTCCCGTTGGAGAATCGTTATAGAATTGTATAACAGTAAAATAGGGCTAATAAAACTTTTGATCTGTTTACCACATCAAACATAAACACCCAGAAATGCATTAGATAGAGTGAATTTCGTTACAGATATCTCGCCTCGAATTGCTCAATCTAGATATTGATCATGACGTGAAACTGTTAATAAACTCTATCTCATTTGGAACGTGATTTTAGCTGAACCGTGAAGATCGATACCCGATCTACACGATTTCAGTAAAAAATGGATCAATGGTGAATTATTTATTTAAACTGAACACGTGTTTGTATTACAATTATCTGCACGCAATATTCCGCTTCCGACGATCTGAAGAGGATTGCTGGACATGGATGGATGGGAGCGGCAATGGATAGGGGGCGGTGGAGGGCTTTGGGAGAGGCCTACATTCAGCAGTGGATGACAGACGGCTGATGATGATGATGATGAATATTCCGCTTCTGGGCCTCTCTCGTAGAACTTGTTTTAGCTTTAAATATTTTACGTAAATCTAGTTTAATGGAATATACTCAACACAGAATACAGCCCCTAAATACTCCAGTCCAGAACGTAATCGTAAATGTACGCACTGAAATAGTATTTTTGTTTCCATTTAGCGACTATAACAGTTAACCGCTTAAGACCACGTTATGCTGCAATGGGAGCTTTTTGATACTAAAAGGGGTAAGGTTACGCGCACAGCAATCTACTCTTGATGCCTTTATTAAGCGCATCTTCAACTAAGCCCGGGAACATTATAAATAAGCAGGGCTTAAGAGTAAGTGCACACTCCGTGAGAGGACCTAATCTTCCCAGATAAAGCAGTACCTACCCTCAGCAGTGGGTCATAATTAGCTAGCTTTTGTAATAGAACGACGTTTCTTGGCGGTCGAACAAAAAGCTTGAATTACGAGCGAGCAGATGCGGACTGCGATAGGAAGATACCATCTCCCTTCCAACGGAGGCGAATTCTCTCTGCCCCTCACGATATCGCGATCCTCGGAAACCGGTTACAAGCTCTGACATTAGCCTCAACTCCGCGTTCAAAGGCTCAATTCATTCTAGACTTCCATCCGCGAACACTTAACAAAATATCCAAGATGATTGCGTGATTGCTGCGTGGCTGCAGCATTGATTGTAACACCCCAACTGGAGATTATTTGTTCAAGACACGTGGCTATTTTTTACCCCAACAAGGTTGCACGCACAGTTTGATATTCAAATCGGCCGAAATGGTGTTTTGTAAAATATTTATTGCGATACTCTTTCATCCTGAAAGGGTGTTGGAAATTAACCTAACGTCTGAACTACGCTTATTTATGATTTCAGTATTTTTATCTTCGCTATTTATCTGAAGTTCTCCTTTTTATGTTTACCTTTTTTTATCTTATTTCGCGAAAGTCAACAAAATAAAACATGAATTTCATTTCAATGTTAATTTTACCTAAATGGATACAAATCAATTGACGCGTGTCAGAGCTTTTATCAATTGTCCAGGAATGTCATCCATTATTGGCAAATCGTTTTAACGAGGCACAGAATGCATTTTTAATAACATTTTATGAATGCAATTGTCTAGCCGATATTATTTTAATTGTAGTCATTATATACTCGTATATAGAATACGTTGAAATCGCTCAATCAAATATATTTCATATTAATTTATAATAGTAAACACGATTGTTTAGTGGGTTTATATGGATTTAATTTATATAAATTAAATCCAAGTAAAACCACTTAACAATCGTGTTTACTATTATAAATTAATAATGTAGTTTTACAAAACTAATACCTCAACCATCAATATTTCATGTTATTTTGATGCATATGAATAATAATATAAAAATTTAATTATCTCTTTTTAGCTTTACCCTTTTTAAGGAAATATACATTTTTACTGAAATCAAGAGATTAATGCCTACATTGAAATGTGTAGAAATACCAAAAGTCGATTATAAATAATAAATGTATTATTGTTATGAGCAGTATTCACCTTACGGATCTCGATGTCAGCAGTGGTAACGAAATCGGTTATGAAGATAATTATATACTGAAAAAATATATAAATGAATAATATATTCCTGAGCACCAGAGTATTTTTATTTCAAATTTTCAACAGTCAGCATGATAGCGCTCAAATCTCCCAAACGTAAAATTTTCAAGAAGCCTAGATAATATAATTTAAGTACAGTTTGTATAAGCTTGACAGAAAATCACAAGTTGTAAGTTAAGTCGTGTCAGATCTGCTGTCTGTAGATTTTCTTTGTTTTCCTTCAAATCTCCGGAGAGGGCTGGGAACGGAAGAGGGGGGTGAACGTGGCACTATCCCGATTAGCATCTTAGTCCTTGTTCCACTTCTTCCGTTTATTCTCCTGATATATTCTCCCTGACACCGCCTCTCCCCCGAGGATCGCCGCTACTCCGCGAACAAGTTGGGATAACGGGAGTAAGTGGCTGAGAACACTTCTGATGCTCTTTTCTACTCCAGTTTCATCTAAGGGGACTTATCTCTGTGGACATCTCGGGCACACCTCCTGAGATAATATTCGTGATTTTTTTTTAGACGTTGACGAAACAGTGTCTCAAATAAATCTGGGAAGAAACCTTTTATACCATACATATTTTATATCAGTTGATTTAAAATGGAATGTGCCACCACATCAATATTACGTAAAATAAACTTGATCTTTTAGAAGTACTAAAATGAAATTCTGCATATTTTATAACTCAAGAAGATTTCGCTCTCGAAACTTTCAACTGACAACGATTTCCTTTCAATATCCCTTAGATCAAACTTTTTATTTATTTCATCTCAAGGCTTGTGTATTTCGATTATCACGTCAGTCGTGCACTATAGATACTCATCATCTGTGATTCATAAACATATTAATTCATCATCTCATTCATTCTAGTTTTAGGAATTTAATTTCAAAAATTACTTCCAAATTATTCACAGGAATTTTTCATTTTCATACAGTTGTAGATAATTTGTATTGGATTGAGTCTAACTAACTAACTAAACATCTTGCCGTCTCTCCGAAGGGGTATGCCGACATAATGAACTGCCACACTGTTCTCACATACTCGCTCGTTTCATCGCGTCATGCACGCACGTCGATTTCTCCGACTTCTCACGTGAGAATTTAATTTATTTATTGTTTCTTGAACAATGATATAAAACTCCATATTAAATTATTAATATGTATGAAAAAACGATAGTTTTCGAGGAGTTTTAATATAATTTTTTTGTATGACATGTTTCACCCTTCTAAGGCATTATCAAATGTTTAACATTTGATAATGCTTTAGAAGGGCGAAACATGTCATACATAAATATTATCATAAAACTCCTTGAAAACTATGGTTTTTCTTACATATTAATAATGAGGATTTAATATTTGTTGGATTTGATTGTGTCACATTTTCCTCGGTCTTCTTCTATTTATAGTTCCGTTTACGTATTATATAAATAATTTATTTACCATTATTTTCATGTCAAACCATCTTAATGACCCCTTTATTATTTTGTTCATAACACTTTTTTTTCGCAGTGCATTTACATCTTATAAATAAAATATTTGCATTTGATACTCACATATACGGATTTAACACACATTCGCCTAAGAGATCTCATTTTTACTGCATTTATTACTTTCATCCTTACACTTCCATACATAAGGGTCGGTACATGAACACCATTTTTTGGATAGGCTTTTGTTTGCGATGACAACATTAACTGCTCCATTCACTATACTGAGTATTGAGTGTATTGAGTCTATGCGTGTATTTAACCTTGGTAGTATTTTCCGTAAAATAAAGCAGTGCGGTACGCATATACGCGTAATATCAGGCTCATCTCGCCTACCGAAGGGCTGGACGCGCGCACACAATACACTCACTTCGCGCGGTGGAGTCGGTATTTCGAAACGTGATTGACCGGAATTCATATATAAATCAAACGGCGCAAGTACACAAAGACCTTTCAACTCTGATGATTTCCACGCTACAGAATACGCGTTGGAAATGAATCATATTTCAAATATGGATTAACTTGACAACAATCGTAGTCACTATATTTCACGGGCGGGATAAAGGGCGCTTACATCGTACAATAACACTCGCGCTCTAGAACAACCCCCGCGATATTTGGCCATTTTTATTACAAAAAGCAACCGCTCATGCCGATTTATATATTTACTTTAGCATTAAGTGCTGTTCGCCCCATTCTCGGGTTCATATCATCCCTACTGAATTACAGGGGGGGGGGGGGGGTGCAAGTATATTTGATTAAAAAAAATTTGCGTATTCAAATTATTATTTAAGGTATAGATCTCATTTCTACGGCGTTTATCCTGCTTTCATCCTTCTTTTGCCAGCTCCAAACTTCACTTCCATACATGAGGTTTGGCACTAGAACTCCATTGTGTACTGCCATATTTGCTTCTGTGGATATATTTTTATTTGCAGTAATGACTTTGAGTGCACCATTTGTTTTATTCCCAGCACCAACCCTTCTTTCGATGTCTTTCTCCATTTTTCTGTGTAGTATTCCATATACATATAATAAAAAAATACATAACAAGTCACGTATTTCCCATGAGTTTTAAAAACTCATTTTGGACCTTAATATAATTACAATTATTATAATATAACATATTCATGACAGATACACAATGATAACAAACACAAAAAGATTATAACAAGCTGAATAAAAATCAAGATACACTAATATACCAATAAATACCACTTTCCACAAACTGCCTGAGGTAATACAGCTTTAGGCTGTTTGTTAGCTACATTATTAGACCCTCGAATACTCTCAAGGAAGCCTGTTATATTCTCTACAAGCCAGGTACAGCAGATGTGTAGTATTCATTATTTTGATATTAAAATGGCGAGTCCACATAAAACATTTAAATTGTCCACAGATATTAAATTTATCACAAAACCATGGGGACCATAGACTATTAGCAGCGGCCCGCCAGTCCCGGCTCCCCGCCCCGGCCCGAGTCGGCTAAGCCCGGCCCCCGTAATGAAGCAAGGGCCGGCTGATCCGCCATATTGGCACAGCGGACCGTAAAATCATAAAATTAAATGGGTTCTATAATCGCGGGGTGGATTTCATGAAGTGCCCTAATCACTGAATCATCCCATGATTTACGGATTACATTAATACAGAAAGTACCATTCAAAGGGGCGTAACTGATATTTTTTAAATTTGTTTTATTGATTCTTCTTATTAATGTTGGCAGATGCGAATATAATAGCTTCACTGTTAAGTTTTCGATAAAATTGTGAGATATTTTTTTAACACAACAATTTCAGGCTTACATTGGTTTATACTTATGAATGTCCTTCGTGGCCGAGTTGTAAATGCTTTGACTGCCACACTGATAGTCCTGGGTTCGAATCCTTCTATCCTGGCAGTGTGATTGTCACACACAATAAAATAGCGATAGATTAGCTACTTGTCACATGTCACGAGAATCAAAATGATAGCTATACCCATTACATAGATTTGGATCGCGCTGTAATAATGGAGAGAACGATTTAACAAAATAAGAATAATGGTATTTTTTGTTTCTTTCCAATATTTAATTATTACCAGGTAGTACTGTTTACACATAAACTCGTATATTAACATTTTTAAAAGCTTTACAAAATCTAATCTGAAGTGTATTAAATTTTTAAAACAATTTTTTTGGGGAAAGCTTGAAAGTATATTTTCATTAATTGATACCACTTCTATTCACTTTTGATTTTATAATCAATTATTTTGGCGGAAACACTTTTATATTTTAACATTATTAACTGTAAATTAAAACACTGTTATAGAATTGATTATATTTCTTTCGAAATTGTCGCGACAGCTGTTTCGGAAAGCGTTGTTAGCATCGTCAGGTGTTACAAACAGTTTTGAATTTTATTACTCTCGGCATCTTTAGATTTTTTTATTTCATATCTCTAGCCTATCCACATTTTCAATACCATTTTATCTTTGAAAAATGCTCGTACATTTCGTAAGAATATATATCACACCGTGAGTGTAAAACCGAAACAAGTGCAAATATACAGTTTGGAGATATGGAAGTTTAAAGACTTCATATTGCTTGGAAAAACTGTTTTTTTAAATAAACCAATGATTTTCGGTTTATATGTATATTACTTTAAACTGAAAATCATTGGTTTATTTAAAAAAAAAAACAGTTTTTCCAAGCAATATGAAGTCTTTAAACTCCCATATCTCCAAACTGTATATTTGCACTTGTTTCGGTTTTACACTCACGGTGCGATATATTCCGCCATTTCGAAAAAATAAAATACTCCACTTTACATTTGAGTTTATATATTTTGCTATTACATTAATGTATCAGTTACGCCCCTTTGAGTTTACAAGTGTGCTGTATTTTCATAAGGCCGCTAATACCGCAACGTTGCGGAGATTACGCCGAAGAAGATGTACACTCGTCCCGGAGTTTCCGCCTGTTTTATTGCAGTGGTTTTGCGGATGATAAATAAACACTAATCCCCGTAGGTCCGAATTGAATTGTCGAATTTCCAATTAATTCCACTCAAGTCTAAAACGATTCTCTCGAAAATTCGTTATTCGAATGTTTTCAGTCACCGAGAAAATCTGATAAACTCTATACTAGACAGGTAGGTACTATCTTTCACTAATCGAAGCGGTTATATTTGTCTCCTGGAAATGATTTTTACATTTTTTTTTAATTTATAGTTTCTTGAACAATGATATAAAACTCCAAATTAAATAATTGATACGAATAAAAACGTCCATATTGAATAATTTATACAAATGTAACATTTGATAATGCTTTAGACAGGCGAAACATGTCATTCACATAAAATATAATAAAATTTCTAGAAAACGGACGTTTTCATTCGTATTGATTTTTTTTAAACATTAATCTGGCGTAAGGGTTCTCACCACATTATTATAAATATTTTAAGTTTAACACCAAATAAAACTTGGCACACTCAAATCAATTAAATATAATATTAAATGTTGGCCACGCGAGAAGTCGGAGAAATTGACGTGCGTGCACGACATGACGTATGGATGTTAAGGATTCGAGATAAGTATGTCTGGAAAGAACTGGGTGGCGTTCTATTATATCTGCCTAACCCTTTGGTGAGAAGGCATGATAGTTAGTTAGTTTAGTTAAGTTTTATAATTTTATATGAAGCGTTAAATTTGCGGTGTGACATTTTTGTAAATAAATAAAAACATTTATTAAGCGGAACTTCATCAGGGAAACAAAATAGTTTGGTTTTTTTACCCTGGGGATGCTCTACTTAAAACGAAACCAGTTAGTAAATGTTAAAAATAACATAGTAATAGCGTGTTATTATAAAATATATAAAAAAAAGTATTTAATGTTTTTTTATTATTATTTACTAGTGTACTGAATTTCTCGTATTTGGTGACATATGATACTCTTCATTATAAAGTCTATTATATCCACGTGTTATTTTTTAAATTTAATTTGTAATCTAATAAATACACTTTGCATATATTTTTTTCTCGGTGTCATCCTACTCAATTAATATGAATTATCATTTTCCATATACGTTCATTATGATGTAGCCTATATAGCATTAGTGTGGTATAAATTAGCATATTATTGGCGAGGGTGCCAACCCCCATCGGACCATTGTCCTACCCCGTCCGGTGCCTTCACCCTTCCCTCGAATTGCCGAGTCCTGTTGCACTAATGGCGGGTATTTGCCTAATGGGAATATGTGTTTCGCCTGTGTACCCAGAAGATGCACATAATACTGGTCCAATGTATCTAGTGATGATTAAAAAAAAAGTTTTTCAGCTTACGGAAAAAAAATGTAGAACTTCATATTAAAACAGACATATTATGAAACACATTCACGAATTGCTTTATAACGCAAATTTTCAACAACAACAACAAACCATAACGTCGTTTCCTTGGAAGGGTAGGCAGAGATTATGTACCGCCACTCTACTCTATCCTGACCTCTCTAGGTTCTTCCATATTTAAACAGCGAGTCATACACCCACGTCAATTCTTCCAACTTCTAACATGGCCGACCTTTAAAATTAGATTAGTTTGGTATTGTCATATTTTCCTCGGTGTTCTTTGACTCAGTACTCCGAATTTCGAAAATATCTTAATAATATAATCAATTAATAATTAAAGTCTGAAGCTTTCCCCGGAGGGGTAGGCAGCGAGGATGGACCGCAAACTGTTCTATACTGACTCTTCTAGATTCACACACCGTGACACACACACTCATCGATTGTTCCTCCTTCGAATATGACCGCCTTTCAGTATTTGATTAATTTGGTCAGCCCATGTCTTCCTAAGGCACATTATTTGTATATATATTTTTGATCATTCTTCCCTCATCCATTTGTTCCATATGTTTGGACCATCTTAGTGACCTTATCCGCCTTACATTCATTTCTAACTTTTGATCATAATTCGATTTTTTCTAGCGAATTGAAATATTAACAGTTCTATTGTGAAGAAAAAAAAACGACCGCCGCTGGTGACGTGTGGTTTCTCCGCGCGCATTGCCCGTGGGTAAACAAACATTGTCTTGTCCGAACAAAAAAAATATGATTCCGTAGTGCAGATATTATCAATAACCGAAATATAAGCGTGGGTGTCATTATCGGCCGCTGTAGGTATTTGGCTATTATTATTAGCAATTCAATAAATGCAAAACAGGTCTGATGGCTTTTGACATGCGAATGTTCTCCAGACCGGCCGAAGACGGCACGCCGAAAACAAAGTGTGGGTAGGAATTACTCGAGATTAATAAATCAAACGGGTTCGTGTTTCTTGCGTCGTATCATTTTTAACGGTGGTCGTAACTGTAAATAAACAGTGTCAGTATTAGAATCGATTATAAATGTGTGTTCAGATTGTCCGCGATCGCCCTGAACTCGTACGACACGATCTCGGGATCCGATCTTAGATTATTCGTTTGCATACTTTTATTACGAGGAATGTTTTGCCGTAACTTAACCCTTCATTTCATGACCCTGAAAACAATGTAAAGTCTGCAAAACCTTCCACCACAATGCCAAGAAAATTATTAAAAATGAGACCCTATTAAAACTATCCTTAAGAGACTAGCTTGCCATTGATACGACGAAGAAGATGTCATGATTTTTTGTAATTTTAACATGAACAATATGTTTAGTTATCTATTGCAAAATTCTAACTAAACTAACTAACCATCACCCCGTCTCCCCGAAGGGGTAGGCAGAAAGAATTGACTGCCACACTTTTCTTTTCTGAAATATTTCTCTCGATTCCTCAACATTCATACATCGTGTCATGCACGCGTTTCGATTTCTCTGACTCCTCACATCGCCGACATTCAATATTTGATTTATTTGATCGTCCCACGTTTTCCTCGGTATTCCTCTATTTCTGATTCCATTTACATCGTATGCATATGCAAAATACAACATGGCAAAATATATTTTAATTTATTTGTATATAATATATTTTATATGTGTATTTATTTACCTATATCGATAAAAATGTGTTGGAAAATTTACTAGAATGTTGGATTGGAATTGGATAATATTTTAGAATATATTTTTAGAAAGCTAAATTTAAAAATCATTTTCCAGAAGATGGCAACGAGCTGCCGAAACCGGTCGAAGACACAAATATCAGTAGATTTTTACGTAATATACACTTTAAATTTTTTTTTAATATTCATTATTTACCAACAGTCAACCAAATGTCTAACGCCACTAGCGACGGCTTATATATTTTTATAGGTAGATGGGAATATGGAGTGTAGCGTACAAAAATAATATGTATAAAATTCAAATATTAGTTGATTTTTCGGTTTGTAGCAAATTTGCCAAACCGTGAATTGAAGGGTTAAAGTAATACATGGGACTCTATTTTACGGTAGAAAAACGAAATGTATTTCTTAGTCCAATTCTAATTGAGTAATCATTTAAATTACACTTTTATTTTCACTCAGAAGTGACTCACCGTTGAAAATCGTGAGTCTCGTAACGGAAGCCTTACGAATACTAGAAATTGTATTATTTCTGCGATGGTTAAAAGTGAAAACCATAAAAGCACACGCAATATATAGAATACGTTTCTAAATCACCAATAGTGTTCCAAAGTGAAAATGTTTTGACACACATCGTAAATAATAGATTTGAAAATCTTCGAGAGCATCTAATAAAGGTAATCTGTGTCATGCGTGTTAGAAAACAAATAAGCACAATGAAGAGGATGTACGGGAAAAAACTGTTATAGATCCACATAATTTGTACCGCGCAGTTTGACCTTTAGAGATTTGACTCCGATTAGCCTCGTCATCGGTGAAAGTTTCCATTGTTTGCCTAGTTAAAGTGCGGTATCGATTGTTCTTTTTTACATCGCGCCTTCTGCCAGCTGTATCTATCGATCACCGGCCGCTCTATTCACACGAGAATCATCTACATAAGATGTTTAACCTTTTCCATCTCCCAGAGGCATTCTTCCCAAATGCGAATGCCTTAATATCCTCCGCCGAACACAATAGAAAACCATTTTATTGATGAAGCAACGTTTGTTTGGACAGCTCATGTGACGTTCATTCTAACACCTCTGTTACGAAAATATATTGAATTCGTTTATGCGAAAATGTCGAGATAATCATTAGGTGTGTTCTTTGCTGTTCATATATTACCTTGTCTTATTATTGTCGAAATTTTTCAAAACTCCTAAAGAATATTTTCAATGTATCATTTAAAGGTTTAAAACGTTGTTATCTTTAAAGAGTAAAAAACTAAGTATTTTTTTTTTACTTTTTGGAATGTTTCATCTTATTAAGGTGCATAAATACTAAGACGAAATTAAAACTTATTGAATCAAAATATCAAAAACTTGTTGCTATAAAATTGTTTCAATGAAGTTAAATATAATATCCTTTTGATCGATGCGGCTATTAAATAGTGTAATATTGTTGAATAATCTTCTTCATCTTCACTTTTGGTAGACTCAGGAGTCTGTTATTTCAGGCGGGTCCTCTTGAGACGCTGAACTCCAGCTTTCTCTCCACCGTTTCGAGGGTCTTCCTGGTCGGCGTTGTCCGTTTGGCGTTCCATGGAGAGCTATGTATGGTATCCTATTTGAGCTCATTCTTTCTACATGTTGATGCCAGTATCGCCGTCTTTGACGTCCCCATCTGACCACATCTTCGACCTCGCAGATTTCTCGGATTGCTGTATTCCTAACTCGATCACGTCGAGTTTTGTCATTGTTGAATAATGATATCCTGTAATAAGAAACTCTTAAGTCTACAACTAGTTGAATAATAAGAAGTAGAAAAAGATGTATTGTTAACACAAGGTATTGCCCAGCATATGTTATACGCAATAATGTATCCTAACAAATTAACACTTTTATATTGTTAAAAATTCGATAAATCGTACAACCTGTAAAATCGGCAATATATTTTTTATTCGAAAATTCGTGATAAATTTTGACAACACATGGTTTCTCTATTACGCTCGGCTATTAAACTGAAATTCTATTCATATGAATATTAAGCGTCACGGTAATATTCCGAGGGGTATTAGATCGGTTTCGAATATCACGCACTCGCCTCATTGGCGCTTTCGTGTTTCTCTATTGATTGCGGATGGCACGGGCACAGCCGCCCGCAACCCGTAGGACTGCGCCCCCGAAGCTCGTGTTAAAGGCAATTAATATTCAGTGGACGTACCCAGACCATTGCTCGCGGACTTTTGCAGGCGTGGTGTATTTTTTCAGCTCCATGTATGTGCCCGGCCCCATGCATACAAAGCAGCCGGGCGGTTCCACCGTTGCTGCGTGCACGCCGAGGTACCATTCTTCATGGCACTTTCGCCACTCATTTCATGCAAACATCGCAAGCACACTACAGAAGCATTTTTATTTTATCCAATTTATAAGGGCGAATTATGTTCTGATAGTTAATGCGTTAATATAATAATTATTTATTGAACAATGTTTATTACTTTGTAAACAACACCAACTTTTTTGTTAAAAATTTTTAAAGTCACATCATATTTCGTTAATTACCATATTCTGCTTCATTTACTCGTGTATATAAACTGCAACGAGTTAAAGTTTCGTCACATTTGATAATGCTTTAGAAGGGCGAAACATGTCATTCCCATAAAATATAATAACACTTCTAGAAAAATGACGTTTCCATTCGTATTAATTATTTAATATGGAATTTAACATCATTGTTCAAGAAACAATAAAGAACACCACTTTATTTTTTTTAAAGTTTAATAAAGTTAGTTTTGTTTAAAAAGTAATAAACATGGTTTAATGCCGCAACACAACGCAAAGTCATGGCGAATATATAGAAACTAATTTATTATCTCAAATAAACTTAACTTTAAGCCCAATAATTGACTCGTTATCTTTGGCCCAAAATTCTATTAAGCCTACCCTTAGACTTGATTCCTCACCCCCCCCCCCCCTTTTTTGTTGTTGGTTTAATATGTAAATAACGTATTTGTCTATTTTTATTGATATTTTTTTACACTGAGGAATGGCGTCTGTGACCCGAAACCTATATGTGAAAGATGCAAAGAAGTCTTGTGAAAATAAAATGTTTTCAAAAAATTATACAAACTTATTTCCTTTCTGTTTGAAATCAGTGCATACTCGTTAGTATATTCAATGGCCAGTTTATTATTCTTGCCATCAATAGCGAAGTAATTTACGGTACTTTCCGCCGATGGGCACGAAGTGAGCTACAGAATAGCCCTTCTAAAACTTATCAGGCAGGAGTAGCATCATCTCATTCGAGAGCATCGCATTAGGAAATACCGCTAGCTTGTCATCCGTCATAAGAAATGCTCATTTCGAAACAATTTCCCCTCTTCACGGCGCAATCAATCAACCTAATGTCTCGGTTTCTCGTACTTGTGTCCGCTTGTAATCTAGACATTAAATGTGCTCATTAATCCTCCATACACAACAAGTACAGGAATATCACCGCAGTTTACTATCACCGCACTGTCGTGGGTGGCGGTGCCTACCTTCGCGGTACCTGGCATCTTATACATCTTCCTATCCACTGTAATTATTGTCGACACGTTATTTTTCTCCCGGCGCTTTATTGATACAAATGTTGGCGGACGCCTTTCTTGAAGCTTTAAAACAGCAATATCACGATTCATCGTGATCCATTTTTTTTTGGCGTGCCAAGCCTAATCCGCCCACCTCGTGCGCCGCACTAGCCTACTTCTAGATGGCGCTGGCGCGACGCTGACAAAGGGAAGCCGCACGGTGGTTACAATATAGTGTCCTGACCAGTGGCGGTACGTCCATACAAGCCCAGAAGCCAGGCTTGCCTTAAAAAATCTACATTAAAACGATGTTTTTGCGCGTCTGAGCCGTCTATGAATAAAATATTATTTGAATTTCGCGCGAGGGCATTAATGCGATTCAATTCGTTGAGTTGGAAATGACTCCTCCAACATGCGCAGAAATGACCTACGTGTATGTTTTGTTTCACTCATAAGTACCGTAGGTAAGACGCCTGCGAAATCGTCGACGTCCACATGTTTTGTTTCATGTTTTCGATGGGCTTCATATTGGGCTTGCAAAATGTAAAAGGGTCTTTGTCGCACTTACGTATTTTTGGCTTGTAATCATTTAGCTAGTTTATACCAGAAGACATCTACATTTTTTGTATGGATTTGAATCCGGGCTTTATCACTCTGAAGTATGTTACTATTCGATGTGTAACGAACTTCATTTATATTGTCAGAATGTTATCTGTCATTTACTTTATATGCAGAAATGTTATGCAAAGAATGATTATGTCATTTCTTTACGAATATTTATTTATAATTCCTTGGCTTGCCTTACTGGCTGGCCCTAGGCACGCCACTGGTCCTGACATTGATGCAGATTTCTACACGGCAGTCGCATCCGGCCATTTGGAATTGAAATGCATCGGAACATTTGCTACTATATTGTTTTCCATTTCTGCACGCAATTGTTGTCTGGCACAGAACTTAATGAACCCCAAGTTACAAAGCCTCCAATATATTTAGAACTAACTAACTAACCATCACGCCATTTCCCCGGAGGGGTAGGCAGAGAGGATGGATCGCCACAATGGTCTGCCCTGGCATACCTCTCGGGCTTCCTCTACATTCATACATCGTACCATGCACGCACGTCGATTATTCTGACTTCGAATGTGGCCGCCTTTTAGTAATTGATTAATTTGGTCATGCCATGTTTTCCTCGGTCGTCCTCGGCTTCTTTTCCCACTCACGCTGCTTGTGTACAACTTTTTAACCATTCTACTCTCATCCATTCGTTCCATATGTCCAAACCATCTCAGGGATCCTTTTTTAATTTTATTAATGATGCAGTCATCTGCCTTACATTTCTTTCTTATTTCATCGTTCGGTATTCTATCATACAACGTTTTCCCCGCACATTCTTCTTAGTGATCTCATTTCTACGGCGTTTATCCTGCTTTCATACTTCTTTTGCCAGCTCCAAGCTTCACTTCCATACATGAGGGTTGACACTATAACTCCATATATATTTAGGATACATGTATTATATATAATATTTGAATGTGCAACATTAAGTTGCCAAACCAACTCATACCTTACTGTAAAATAGATATAATATTTGTTTATTATCCGAGCAATTTTCTATCTAGGATACCTATCTTGTACTATTATACTAGTAACCACTACTATAATGAACTAAACAGACATTGCTCTCTTGATCACGGGCCATTATTGCGCAGATTTCACTTCACACACCTCCAAAGGAATGTCGTTAGATTTCTAATCAGTATTAACGGTTCTCGGCTCTATTCTATCAAAAGTTATGTTTAAAACATAAAGTTGAATCGGCGAATATTGCATAATATAGCAATTTGACAGCTCTATCACATATCTCCCGCTCTGTGCATTCAGACAGTTCAATAGCGTCTTACCCATTGTGAAAATCCACACATCTTCGCTTTGGGAATTCGGTTCACGTTCTTCAGACTACAAAGACAAATCAGTGTTCTCTAATTCGCCAAAGAGAAACCATTGTGCGGAGAAATTTGCACGTGAAAGAATAGGATTATCTTTGATATCGGTTATCAAGCGAACGAGAAGCGCTAGGCTTTTAATCAAAAGCCAGATTTTTTTATCGCTGTCTTTTGCTGCATATTCGCATTACATAAACATTTTTGACCGTCTAAGGTTCTGAACATTTTTTTAAATAAGTAAACAGGAGTGATGGATACCCGCTTTATAACTCTCTCGGTTCTAAGTCATTTAAAAGAGCGTCGATAAGGAGAATACGTAATTCCTCCAGTTGGCAGTGATCTTATTTTAAAAGCGGAAGATAAACCGCTTAAAGAATCCCTTGACGTGATGGTATCTCCGGGGATGACTACCCCTTCCGTCGCTCATTTAACTTCAGCGCTCTCTGTCGTCTCTTCGCTCTTCAACCCGGGAAACTATCGGGGAATGAAATATTTCCTTTGGGGGAAACCCGCTAACGGGAGTATGCAAATTTATTGATATGAGATACGTGAGTACTCAATTCCGATAATACCCAATTGTATTGTCATTGGATGTGTAATATTGAAATTAGTTTATGAAAATTTACAAAAATCAAATAAAATTGAAGCGAAAGCAAAAAGCTTCTAATTGAAATTCATATCTGTACTAATAATAATATTAATACATTTGATGTTTTTAAAGCGCCATTTTTATTAATTAATCATCTCAATTGAGCTGTATAAAATGATTCATGTTACAAACTACCCGTAGTTTAAAAAATATCTTCTTCTCGTATATTCGCCATAACTTTGTGTTGCGGATTCATTCGTGTTTCTTTTTTTTTTACTTTGTACACAACACACATTTTATTACAAAAATTAAAAAGCAAACATGTTTCGACACAGAAGCCCATCATCAGTGATATATGATAAATATTAGGTATATAAATATTTAAAAAATAAAATTATTTCAAACTATTTATAATTTTTTGTTTTAATATCTGTAATATTTATATAATATTTATCATATATCACTGATAAAGAGTTTCTGTGTCCAAAACGTGTTTATTTAAAAAAATAAAAACATTATTCTTCTCAGTCGTATTCCTCATGATTGAGGGTCGTGTCCATCCTGTAAACTATTGAACATGGCACGCCACGTCACCCGTCAGTCTCCAGGTTGCAGCTAATGAGAGACCAATCAGATCCCTGATTTGATCGGACGATGAGATTTTCAAGGTTGTCCTGATATCTCCGGGCTATGTGTCCAAAATATTTCAGCACTCTCTATGAGTACATCCGCGAGAGTCTTGCCATGATACCCAGCTGGTCAGTGATTGACTGTTTTTTTTCTTCTTGCCGTCCAGGGTATACGCAGCATTCGTCGCCAGCACCACATCTCGAAAGCATCAATTAAAAATATTAACTAACTAACTAACCATCTCGCTTCCTCAACATTCATACATCGTGTCATGCACGCGCGTCGATTTCTCTGACTCCTCACATGGCCGACATTTAATATTAGATTTATTTGATCGTGCCACGTTTTCCTCGGTCTTCCTCTATTTCTGGTTCCATTTACATCATGAACATATAATTTTTTTACCATTCTTTCTTCATTCATTCTTTCCATATGTCCAAACCATCTTAAACATCCTTTCATTATTTTGTTCATGACACCATCATTCGCACCGCATTCACTTCTTATATTTTCATTCGACACTCTATCATACACAGAGTATCCATACATTCGTCTAAGAGATCTCATTTCTACTGCATTTATTCTACTTTCATCCTTCTTTTGCCAGTTCCATGCTTCGCTTCCATACATAAGGGTCGGTAGAAGAACACCATTGTGCACTGCCATTCTAGCTTTTTTGGATAGGTTTAAAACATTAATTAACAATTATTAACATTATTATGGGGGCTGAACCTGATATAAATTAATTCCATTATGAAACAAAAAGTGCATTCCGTAGGTGACCAATCTTACAATACAAACACGATGTATTATTCTGAAACAAACTGGTAAAAATGTTTTGATTGTAAATTTATAATTAAATTCCTATCCACAAATTGTTAAATTCCAAGCAGAACGCTAAGCTGTAATCGTTAGAATAAGTTCCAGAAATTATCTCATAATATTATGCGTGCCACGGAAGTATTTTCATTTCATCCACATTGTTTCTAATTAAAATTCATGCAAATTTTTGGGCATCTGTAAATAGACTCGCTAATTCTGGATCTGAATGTTGATTTGATTGTTTTTCGTTAATTGCTGTAAAGGTGCCTCGAAGGCTGTTTCCCTTCAAACCCTGAAGATTTGAACTAGTAATTAACTTAAGTTTTCTAGATCTTGTAATCTTCTTCATCGTGTCAAAGACAACTCAGTTAGATAACCTCGACTCAGATGTCCGCCAGCTTGACCGCGCTGCTGGATGCCCGAACCAGATCCTCTTCTGTGCATATCACATGGTAGCAAGGACACTCCGTTATATGCAGCATGGATTGCGTACGAACGTATTCAGAGCGTCGTAACGCCCTGAAGGACACCCCATCTCGACATGTTGTCCCTGGATCTACTGACGCATGTTCGTAGTCGTTGAGGGTCCTCCAAGTTTCCACGATAACTTGTGTCCCGGCGGTAGAGTATCCTTGCGCATCATCCATTCCAGATATCTGCAGCTTTCCTTCCATGGCAACAAATCTTCTAATAATTTTGACGAAACGTTTTGCGAGCGTTATCTTTGAATGTTTTCTGTAACCGTTAGATAATGATGCGAAATAGGGGAAACTTGCCTAAATCGTACTTGCGCCTAAATCGTACTACGCCATTTAATCCCTCCATATGAGATATACAGCGACACGCGTGACGACGAACGGAACTATTAGTCAGTCATGTTGGATCCTGCAAACAACATCGCTGCGCTGTCACTACTTCGAAAAATAATCAAAAAGTAAGTTTTTTCTTATCTTTCTACTAATATTTAGTCTCATTTGCGTAGGATGTTACGTATTTAACGTAATTTTATTATATTTTTGAGTGATACCGATAAAAACGTAGTTGTTTGGATATTCTATCAGTGTAAATTTTTACGGTGGAAGGCATGTCGTTGGCGTATTGTGACATATTTTTCGTTGTTTTAATGTTGCGCCCAATTCGTACCGGCATGTGTATTCATTAATCGTACTGGTACGATTTAGGGATAACAATTTATTAGCCTAAGCTATAAAAGCATAACTGCAGTAAACATATTAGGTATAACTTTCAAATAGTCATAAATTACTACTGCATAGGAATAAATATTACATTTTTTATTTTCTTTTACAATGATAATTATTATTGTTGTAATATCTTGAGTCTTGAGCACAGTAATCATAGATATATCAAGTGGATATAGGGTGACCATGGTTTCAGGATCCAATTTATTAATAATTACAAATTATTTCATTCTTTTCTTAAATATTGGAAATTTTGGTATTCTTCTTCTTCTTTTTGTCCTGTCACACCTCCGTGGTGCATAGGGCCTCAAGGAATCTTCTCCACCCGACTCTATCGCATGCCTGATGCTTAACATCGTCCCAAGTGAGACCTGCTGCCTTAACCTCGCCCTGCAGGGTTCTTCTCCAGGTGGCTCTAGGTCTGCCTCGCTTTCTCTTTCCCCCCATAGGGGACCAGTCTAGTTAATATGAGTGTGTTTTCTTTTTGTTATAGACAAAAATGTCGAAAAGAAAATATTTCCGATGGAACGCATCAAAAATGGAAGAGGCCCTGAATAAATATAACAATCACTGTATGGGTTTTAATGAAGTATGCCGCGTTTTTGATATACCAAAACCTACATTTCGAAGGCATGTCAAAAAGTTTGCGCATTTACGGAATGGGCGACCGAACGACTTGATTGCTGCTATGGAAGATGAGTTAGTCAAACATATTTTACAGTTAGAGTCTTGTTTCTTTGGACTAACTATTACCGATCTTCGTCAATTGGCCTTCGATTTGGCCAAAAAGTATGGACTCAAGCACCGTTTTAATACGAACAAAAGGATGGCGGGCTGGAAATGGTATTATAAATTCATTAAAAATCATCCCGAAATATCACTTCGTGCACCAGAGGCAACATCAATGGCACGTTGCAAAGGATTTAACAAGCGGAGAGTTAATGACTTTTTTGATAAGTTTGAGGCAGTATTGGATAAACATAAATTCACTGCCCGACAAATTTTTAATGTCGACGAGACAGGTATAAGCACCGTTCATAAACCACTTAAAATCTAAGCGAAAAAAGGTAAGAGTCAAGTTGGAGCTATCACTAGTGGTGAGCGTGGTGTAAACACAACGTGTGTGTGTTGCATGAGTGCTGCAGGGGAATTTATTCCACCTATGTTGATATACAAAAGAAAGAGAATGTGCGATAGCCTGAAAAAAGGAGGACCTCCAAACACAGTTTTCACTTGTTCCGATAGTGGATGGATCACAAAAGAACTGGTTTACGACTGGCTCCTGCACTTCATCAAAAGCACCCGCCTTCAAAAAACTGATTCGAAACAGATTCTACTCCTTCTCGACGGGCACGCCACACATACTAAAAACCTCGAAGCCATTTTACTGGCAAGGGAGTACGGGATTGTAATGTTCTGTTTGCCGGCCCATACGACCCACAGACTTCAACCTTTGGACAAATCGTTTTTTAAATCGTTGAAAAACAATTACAATCAAGCTTCTTCTAATTGGATGCGCACTAATCCTGGCAAAGTCATAAAAATTGGTAATATCGCCGAACTTTTGGGGACTTCTTACCCAAAATCAGTATGCATGGAAATTGCAATAAACGGCTTTAGAGCCTGTGGACTTTGGCCTTGTGACAGAACTGTGATAAGAGATGAGGATTATGTTAATTTTGAAGAAAATGAGCCACCGACACTATCTACTAACACTGCCGCGCCAATATCAACCAGCTCGTCTGCTGTACAAACAATGATCAGCAATCCTTTAGCATCGTCTACTGCTACCAGTATTGAACTTGAACAGAGCTCTTGCCCTGCTCCAGCGATTACCCAAAACCACCCAGAGTCGTCTGGTGCTACTAATATTAGATTTAAACCGTCAACCAGCTCGGTAGCTGCAACGTCTATTGCACAAATTAATTTTACTTTGCCTTCTGCTACCGAAAAAAGACAGTCTCAACCGTCAACCTTGTCTAGTGCATCGCACATATCGCAAATTAGTTCGGCATCAAGAATTACAAGCCCGACAGTTATCAGAAAGGCACTTCAACAGTTGTCACCAATTCTAAATTTAAAAATTGTCCACCCCAAAATCGTTAAAGGAACGTCTGAGACAAAAATTAAAACTGGAAGCTTGTATACAAAAACAGCTTGAAGATAATGTAATAAAAACTACTAAAACAATCAAACTAAACATGAAAGCCGAAAAAACCGGAAAACCTAATCAGAAAAGAAAGCTGAAGAACGAAGTCGAGGAAAGAAATAAGAAAGGCAAAACTGATAACGAATGGTTCTGCGGATTATGCAAAGAAATAAGGAAAGAAAGTATGATTCAGTGTACACAGTGTAAAAACTGGGTTCATGATCTATGCGCTGGAATTGACAAAGGCGCTATGATGTACATGTGTGACATTTGCGATAAAAAGTAGGTTTTTTTTTCTAAGTACGATTAAGGACCACTATGGTACGAATAAGGAACAGTGTTCCATAATCGTACCTTTCGAGTGTATTTTTATTTTATTTTTTATAGCCAAAGGGGTTAATTTTTTTTAATTTTTTTTATTTTTTATATAAAGAATAATAAACAATCGTGACTGAAAAGCTAATTGTGTTTTATTTTAAATGAAAACTGCTTATTGAAAAATAAAAGTCCTTAGGGGGTACGATTAAGGCAAGTTTCCCCTACTTACTAAACCTCTTTTTACAACATGCCGTTGGAACTGGAGAGACAGTTTTAGACCGTGTAATTAAACCCACATCAGCGGGAACACATGTGTTTGGTAAAATAACAACCCGACGCAGTTGGACAAATACAAATGACAAGATTTTGTATCACCAGACTAGCTGGAGACCGTCGCCCTGATTTACCCGTGTCGGATTTACTGATACCGCTGTGTTGGTGTGGCATACAGCACAAGCTGATATCACTGCATTGCATTACCAGAGTTATCAGTATCCGTGTCTGAATGCATAAAATATAACGAATGTTCAAAGGGTTTCTTCTAACTAAAAGTGTTTCGTATTCCGACGTGTACAAAACCGTGATTGATGTTAGTTCTCTTATGTAAATCATAAGTTTTAACAACAATATTTATGGCCCCTTAGTAACTCTCCAAAAATGTTTTTTTATTCAAATAAATTTAAATGCCTCTTGATTAATCAGAAGCCCATTCGTTTCGTAAAATACGAACATAAAGATTTATTTCGAGTTTAAATGAAACATTAAAATATACATTTTCTTTAGCGTGCGTGTGCTAAAAGTTCGAACCTTTTATTTTTATGACGGAAAAATCGTTCTCCATTCTTCATAGCGTCCCTAGAGTAAATCCGTTCGTCACATTTGTTAATCCCAGCATTAGCAAATCGTATTATTTGCTTTATTTAAGTATTGGTATCGGCGTGTTTCATTTTATAGGCTAAGTCTGTATTACTCATTCCAATATTTTACTCGCAAAACGATACCTTTCCAAGGTAATATAACCCAGCGACCTAAAATGGCGCAATTAAAATAAAATTAACGTTCCATGCATAAATCACCCGAAGTGAAGAGCAATAATTATTCCAACGGAAACCTTGAACAACTGGCAAATCTGACCACGTGTTGTAAATTTTTACAACTGTTTAGCACTTCAACGGCACTCCCGTACACTGTACAGCACCCCGCATCGGGATATGTTTCTCTTATAATAATATCATGCCACCGCAATACCCACGGAGATTTAACCTCCAACCGACTAGGATATTCTGGGCGTAAACATCTGGAAGTACCATCCACCTATTTCCAGTTCCTATTCTCGAATTATACCCCATACATTTCTCACAACTTCGCCAAATATTTGTAGACTCGTATGTTTATCAACACAACAGATCACGCACGTTTATTTGCTGGAGGACACATCCCAAACACAATCATTACAAATTATTTCGTTTTTTTTTTCTTTCGTAACAACTTCGTTGATTTATTAGTGTGATATTTGAGCGAAAAATTAATTATTCTAGATTTTAGATTATTGTTAAACGAGATATAAACAGCGTTCAAGTTGTTATCGAGTCAAGCGTGAATTTATCTATATTGGAGATTGCAATACGAGGTCGAATGTTTTTTTTTAACCGAGAGTGAAAAAGTTGAAGGCTTTCAGGTCGATAAATATTTGCTTGATTGCACCGCGGTTAGCAGAATACAAAACAAATGGATTTGTTTACAGTTTGAGTTGTTTCACTGCCGCCGTGCTGCGGGCCGATGCTGCCTTTGAAGTATTTCTGTTTTGGCAAGGAGTCAAAAAAAGCGCCGCGCTTGTAATTGTTTCCATTTGAAAATAATTTGCGTAACGATAACTTTTAATCCATTCATCACTTGGACAATCGCGTAATTAATCAAAGTACTCGTTACTATTTTATTTATACATTTTGATTAATTAGTTTCATTTGTAAACCAAACAACTGAAATATCAAACATACTTATCGCAATCACAAAAGCAATCCAAAGGACGTAGTAATATATCGCCTCTTTGCGAGAATAACGTGTTATCTCGAAAATTTTTAAAATTGAAAAGATGAGGCAAGATACCCGTCTAAAAGAGACAACGTTACAACACAATATACCACTGTTGTGTTGTCTCTTTCCCTCATAAATTCTCTGTTTTTCACTTTAAAAATACCATATTTTTGTAGAATATAAAGTTAAACACGACGGATTTGATTTTCGAAATGTCACGTTATTCTCGCAAAGAGGTGATATATTTTTTAAATATAAATTTGTTAAACACACGTCCTACCGAGTCTTATTCTAATAGATTCAGGTGTTGGACATCATTCTTAATTGAAAGAATTGATTCTCGTACATAAATTACGATATACGATTACGATTATATAAATCTCGTATTTATAGAAATGATAGCATCATTATTCATTATTCCTGATTAATTATAAGAAAATGATTCGAAAAACGCTGATCAATTCCTTCGTCGTGCCATGACTAGATTACTGTGATGAGGACTATGCCAACATCCAAATGCAGCAAATGAATAAATCCAGCTTGCATTCAAAGCGGCTGCAAAACTGAAAAGAGTTGTCATATAATACTTACACCTTAAGAAACTCAATTGGCTGAAATGTCCAGAAATAACACAATACATGCTCTGTTTGGTCTTGAAAGCGTTCCATATAATGACACCAGATTATTTATCGGAACTCTGCATCACCGATAGGCTGAATGCGAGGCAGTCTACTTTGCGAACAGCAATGTCTTCTGCGATAGGCAGATATAGTCTGTGCCGAAACGCACAAACTTGAACGACCGAACATTTACGGTAGCCGGCCGTTAATTTTGGAACAATCTTCCAAATCTCAAGTACATTAAGAACCCATCAGCGTTTAGATCGAGACTCAAAACGCTCATTTTTAAATTATCCTATCCTGATGTAAATGTTGATCGACGACGTCAGACGCACCCCTCATACTAAATACGAATATTTTGTAACTTGTTTGTAACCTTCAGTATTTTCTACAGCCCCCTTGAAATGATTAATTCATTAAAAAATAGTGTTTTATAAATCATTCAATTTATATTATTATTGTTATCCCTTCCATTTAATTTCAAGGTACAGTAAAACCTTGATATAATGGACCTCTATTTAACGAACATCGGATAAAATGGACAAAAAAACGGTCACATGTAAAAAAATTAAAAACGTCCTGTTAACAATTTTTAACGGCCATGATAATCACGTCATACGAGTACATCTAGCACTAGAATTTGAGAGGTAATGCCGCGGATAGAAGTGAAGATAGCGAAGAAGAAGAAACAACACTGACAAAAATGAAGTTATCTGTGGTAAGATCACATCTCGACGATCTAATAATATTTATTGACTATGCCTCAGATAACGAAGTTCAACTATACTCGTATTATACACATTTTTGTAATTTTAGAGAGTTGATTATAAAAAAAACAGCAAACTTCAAAAGTGCAAACAAAACTTGACTCTTTTTTCAAAGCAGAATTACCGAAAGCAAGCGCGTCGATATCAAACAGCAATGTCACTTCACGACGAGTGTCCGAAAACAATAAATAGAATCTTGTTTGTGTTTTGTATTGTTTATTTATATCTAAATACAGTGTACGTATTTTCAAAAAATTGTTTTCTGATTTATTTTAAACCTATTTTTATATAACGGACTTTCGACTTTACCGGACATCCCCTCCCCCAATTAGTCCGCTATATCGAGGTTTTACTGTATTTATAAGTCTCAGAATTTGTACTTATTTGAGTTCATTAATTGTACACGATTTCGTTGAATAATGGCGATATCTAGCATGTAATTACAGAGGTGCGTCAATTATTTTCCCTTGCTAATTGAGTCGTATGTATTTCAAGGATAATCAGTATAGCATGTAAACCAGCACCTAGTCTATCTTGGAAATGTCATTTTTACCCATAAATACATCGCGCGTACCTATTTGCGTTCCAGTTATATTATTTATGCCGAAGTAGAGTCGACATTTAAAATGTGTTGCGTGTCTCGTTTGGCCGAAATATTTATGTCCTCGAATATGACAGACCGTACCACCTCCCTGTGGTTACTCGGCCATTACCGCGGCAGCCGGGTCATATCAGCGCCATGTCGCATACTTGCCAACTTCTCTACATTCTCCTACTTCTTGGTACTTCGGGTAAATAAAACACTTAGACATAATACGTGCGTCTTATTAACATTCACAGTGGTGTAGTCGCTTCTCTAAAAAAAATTCTTCGCTAGTTTCAATCTAAAGGGAAAGTAGCACATATTTGCTAGTTCTTTGAATGCCACTTGGGCCTTTAATTTGGTAGTTTCCCGTTGCTTTCTACATTTGTATACAGCAGGTTATTTGAACTCAATTAATATATACAACTTTGTGGCTGTTGATTTACATGACATATGATAGGTAGCTCATCTAGGATTGTCACGTGAATTCTACACCAGACCAAAATAGTGTGACAATCACAATGCCATCGCCGGGTATCATAGCTCTTGACACTCTGGCACGAAGGTCGTCCTAACTTTATCCTAGCTATACGTTCGGATATATCAATACCCATTTTTGTAAGCTTGAAAAAAAATGTTTGTTTATGTACGATGGGAATTTCATAACTTTATCCGAGTTTCACACCATTGCTCAGACAACAGTTATTTACTGTTAAATACAATTTCAAGAATGACGATTAAATAAATAACTTCATCATTTTGCCTTGCTATTACTTTTTAAACCTTATCTACAGACTTTAATTCGAAGACTTAAGTATCATTTCGAACATGATCTGGTCAACATTTAATTGGAGCCTTTAGTTGTTTCGTATTTCTTTAGAGTTATTTCGTAATACGAGATGTAAGAATTCGTTATCCGGACAAGATGTCTAATTTTGGTGAACTTGGGATTTAAACTTAGTGATATACAATAATGTTTCGTGGAATTTAATACCAATTCGTACTTACTTCTTCACATGTTTGAATGAGGTTGGTTGCTTTAACATTCATTTCAGTAATATTATTGAATCACGCAAATCGCGATTGCTTATGAATAATAATATTTATTTACCGTTGTGCGCAAGAATGCTTATCCTTTTAAATTGACAAACGATTGCGTCCCAGTTTCCATTGTTTTCGCACATTTGGTAAACTGTTTGCGATCATCGCATCCGTTGCAACAGTGACACCAATTTGCACTCTGCTCATGACATTTGAATTCCCCGCTGAATGGTGTTGCCATTTATCAACACACGCTTTTGTGTGTTGCGCTATCACTGATGAGGTACCTAATTTAACGGCGTCCCCTGGTGTTAATTTTTGGCCAGTAAAATAATGTAATTGTAGATTTTCTCTCTTACACCATTTATATGTAAGTAATGAATTGCCGCCATCAGCGCTCTTACTTTTTACCGTTTTTCTGCTTTGCGGTTCGGTGTAAATAAATAAACGTCAACATGATTCATCGCAAAATTAAAAACGAACTATTTATTTTATGGATGCTTTTTTCCTTTGTTGTTTTGCTGTATGAATGAGTTCTTGGATTTAGATTTAAATAGGTATGTTTGTATTGTTTTCATTCGGTTCCCGGAAGGACGAGGCTGAATAAATTATAGTAATTTTATGCTCTCGACGGTCGTTGGACTTTCTTCTTCATTATTTAATCTAAAATGTTTGTGGACCCTTTTGAATGAGGCCGTTGTCTCTCCCCCCAATATTGGGTCAGTCACCCAGACCCCAACCGAGACCTATTTCGCACGCGACCGCAATTATCATGGCTATATTCCTTTGGGGTGCCTTGCACCGATATCAGTTGGTTTGCAAGCAAATGCGCTCTATAAATAACGTAGTTGAACCCCACAAACATAATATGACTTTTGTTTTGAGAAGTCGGCATCCCTTTTTACGTATAACTTAACGTACATTAGATCAGCGGTTTCCAACCTTTATGCTACTAAGCCTCCCCAACTTTTATTTTTTAATAGTTATAATAATATAGACACGTTTTAAGTAATATTTATTACAACAAAGAAAATGTAATTTGCAATTATCAGAATAATAACAAGGTTATGTTATAACATATACTCATGTGTATTTATTTTATATTAAATTATTTTTAATCATTTAATCCAACAACATATAAATATAAAACATCAAAATTTAATGCGAGGGTTGCTGTTGTTTATTGGCACAAAGTTTATAAAATCTTGAGGGCAATGTGGAGAGTGCCACTCGTATCTCCTTTTCGACTACTAACCTGATCTTCTTCTTCTTTGCGTACCGTATCAGGTCCCCCTGACGTTGGCAATCACTCCGGCGAAGGCTTCTCTATCTTGTGCAATCCGGAACAGCTCCCCCACATGTCTCATCCCGATCCAGTCTCTTATGTTGCACAGCCAAGATATTTGCCTTCTACCAGAACCACGCTGCCGGTATTTAGTTTTCACTACTGTTACGTTACGTCGTATAATAAATAAAGAAAACTTAATATCGTAACGATTTCGATATGAAGTATTATTTATTTGTAGATATTATGTAATGTTAATGATTTTTTAATAAAAAAAATTGGCGCATCCCTTGGCAATAATCCGCCCCTCGCTTTAAAGGTGCGTCTCCCAGATTGGAAACCGCTGCATTAGATGGATCCGGCATTTGATCCGTAAGGAATATTTAATTTAAATCCCCGTATAATAAACCCGTATCTTATTTCGCTTTAGATCCTCTAATTCCGTATTACAGCGCACAAGGTCCTCACATATTATTAGAATTGATCACATTTCGTTTCATCCTTTTGTCTATATTGTGCCGGTTCATGTCGAATATCTATTTTGGAATCAATTCTCGACACAATGCGAAGAACAAAGATCACCGAGAAAACACACAAAAGGGATGAATTTCAAATTCAAGTTACATAGTATATCCTATGAAAAGAGCTTTTAATTCGTAATTTAAAATAATTAGCTTTGACCTAGCGAGTTTATATAATACAATACATACATGTTGTCACGTACAAATTATATACAGTGTCAAAAGACTTTGTAAAGATTTTAATTAATTCAGTTTCAACTTGTGAAACAATCAAATAATTTTACTGAAATCTCTTGATGGAAGCTCATTTTAAATAATAATTAAATAAAACGATATTTTTTGGAACTGCTTCTACTATTGTCTTTATTTCGAAAACAACCGGTTTTTCCAGCGGTTTGCTGGAATCGGCAGACTGGTCCAATCTGTCGATGTCAGCAATACTGACGAAGCAGGTCACTGTCAAAGTAAAGACGTAATGGAAGTAGTTATATGAAAACATCGTTTTATTTCATTATTATTGTAAAATAATCTCTATGCTTGGGGCCAACTCTGTGCAGCTTCGAAGAGATGGGCATCTTAGATTACTCTGGGGATATTTCGAGAACTCGGCCGTGCTGAGGCTGAAGCATAGTTTTACCTACGGGCCGCCAGAACCAACCTGCCTCTGGTGACACCGGTGGGAAGAGCAATTAATCTGCTGAACGCAGTCTCCTCGGAGATCGACGTCTTTCATATTAGTGAAAGTACGTTCAGAAGGCAAATACTCTTAATTCTGGAGAGTATCCTGTCTTCCTAATGTCGAACCATCTCTCATGCGTTTCTGGTAGTATACTATACACAATATAATATATTATTTTACCTGTTCTCAATAGAAGCCTTACAAATTAATTTTGTAATATCTATTGATGAAATAAACTGATTTGATTTGATAATGTGATCAACACGCCTCTCTCTCTCTCTCTCTCTCTCTCTCTCTCTCTCTCTCTCTCTCTCTCTCTCTCTCTCTCTCTCTCTCTCTCTCTCTCTCTCTCTCTGTCTCTCTCTCTCTGTCTCTCTCTCTCCCTCTCTCTCTCTAAAAATTAACGCTAATTATAATTGATACAATAGTATTTTTATACCTCTTACTGCTCGTAAACGGATCGCTGTCGCTCAGTGCCATACCCCGGGCGAGGTCTGTCGCTGGACCTCATCGGAGAATTTGACAGATGGTATCTGAGTTCAATCCGCGTGGTAGTTTATTTTCGTCTCGGTCCGTCGGGAAATAAATGTTCGGTGAATCGAGTTAGTTGGTAAAAGTAGCTGCGGAAGCTCTCGCGCGCGTGGGAGCCCCGTCTGGCGCGCGACTGCCGCTCGCCTCGCCGCGCCGGCTGCGGCTGTCCCAGTCTCGTTGCCAATAGCCGCACGCTCATTCAGTCATATTCCGCAATGGCCGAGTACATCGCTCTTATGAATGGACGAGGTGAAGCAAACTCTTGCTAGATGCTAATTTAATTATTTGACGTTGAAAAGTCTCCTTGGACCAATCAAAATAGATTGAATATACTAAATATTAAAAAAATATAAAACCAACTTTTTAAATAATTTTGTCATTTCTTTCGTGCAATCATAAAACCGTGAGACGGGTCTTTTGTTAATAATTCTATTGTGCAAAAGTATTATTTTTTCAACTTGTGTCAATGTCCATGCCTTAGAGCAATAAAACACCCTCAACTCAATACTTCCATCTAAAAATCCTTTCAAAATTAAACCCTATATGTCTATTGTTATATTCCTAGTACTAGCCATGTTAACTAACACATGTTATATATAATATCTTGCACTCAGTTTGTAATAATTTTGGTTAGTTTATCATCGGGGGTTAGTTTATCTCCCGATGATAAGCCTTCGAAACATGTCGAGAAAAATTACTGAAAAAAGAAAAATCAATTCATAAAAATTCGTCATTAATTTATCTAAAATTAAAAAATATTTAAAACTTGTTTTAAATAACTGTTTTTCTAGAGAGGGCAGTATAGACCTGTTACCTGATGCAGCGGCGCTCTTTCATCAGCTTCGCTCGTGCGATCTCTGGGCCCGTCCCCCGTCCATGCGGGACTGATGTAAAATGTAATTTTGAGCAAAACCAGAGGAACCTAACGATAACCCCCTGGTCTGACCAGTCTGTCAATGCCAGCCAATCTGGTGAAAGTGGTCGCTGTTAAAATACAAAAGACGAAATAAAAATAACCTCGTTTTATTTAATTATTATTTAGAATGAACTTTCATCAAGAGATTTCAGTAAAATCATTTAATTATAGTAAATATTTGTAACGTTACTGAATTTTCTTATTTTTCCTTACTATAGTTCTCCGTGATCTGCTCTTCAGAGAATTGCTCCTCCTGTGAAATTGACTTCCAACTTTCCTCCATATTTTAAAGGGTCCTCCATGAGGACGAGTCTTCTGAGGCTGATTATGGTTTGCAATATAGAAGAGTCTGGTGGTGTTCATATTTTGGACATAACCGTACCAGTCCCTTCTTTACTGTCAACTCCATCTTATAATATCCTCAGACTCGCGTTTCTATCTTATTCTGGTGTTCCTCGCGTGATCTCTTAGTGTCTTTACTGCTATCTTCTTCCCCGTCTTCATCTCGGAAGTCCTCAAAGCTTGTTTGGTCTTAACTGTGTCTGCCCTTACTTCAACGCCAATCATAAGGTTATTTTTATTTTTAATAAAGTAGAAAGCGTAGTTAAATCAATCGCTACTTTACGATGACTACATCGTGTAAGTTCCTTACGCACGATGAGTTTAGAAATGTTGGCTATTGCATTCAACGAATATTTTAATTACTTTCTGTCTCCAGATAAGAAAGTAAGAGCAGTCTTAACATTTAAGTCAGCCCGCTAGCATTGAACTTGCGGAAATATAATTTAATTACAGAGAACCAGCGATGTGGAAATATGCAAAGTTTTGAAAAAAAAATATCATTCCCTGGCAAGAGCGGGCTATCACCTCGAGGGATCTCGGGCGGCCCCGGGTACTCCGTGCTTGGAGCCGGTACACAACGCGAACATCTGCTCATTTCACACGAGAGCAAAATTACAGCTGATCCTCTTCGCATGTAAATTTAGAGAGAATTTTATTTTGTCATTTCGTTTTATTACCGGCGCATTCTTACAGGCGATTATTTTTGCTCCCGCTCTTTCCGCCTTTTTCCCCAGTTTGACTTAAAATGAGACGCAATTTTCGTTAGTCTTTTTCCTCTCTTTCTTATAAATAGAGTTCGCTCGTTACCCCCGATTCTCTGTTTTATGATAAATATTTGAGTTGCCTCTCATTTAAATAATTGAACGGATTTCACTTGAAACAGATTAAAAATCGTCGAAATATTGTTGTAAAAAAGTTGTATAAACAAAAACGCTGAGAGAAACTTTCCAATGCGGAAAAAATATGATAAAAAATATTTCTCTCTTGAAGTTAATTCGTTATACTACACCAATAAGTTATTGCAAATTGCAGGAGTCTGCGTCAGTTATTAGGTTATTTCATATACTAGGTGCTTGTAAAATGCGCTGCACTTGTGTTGTAATTGTAATTCATATAATTATGCATGGCTTTTATCAGAGTGCATACCAATGCAGACGGCAGCTGCCACTTCGGTATCGTGTACCACCAGCACCTACCGAGAAATGGAATACGTTACGCCATAAGCTTCTCATTATTTTCGATTCAATAACTTCGCCATATTTCAAACTCCTTTCCCAGTTTCGCTTAATACTTTCACACCTCCCATATGTTACAATTATTACTGCTTCGACTAAATTACAGTGGAGCGCCATCCCCGTGCAAGTTTTCCAATTTGGCGGAATTAACGACATTTTAATATTGAATTCGGCGAACTCAAGAGTTTTGGGGGCGCGTGATAAAATGCAAGGTTTTCATAGAATTATTCGACGTCTGTTCTAAGTCAAGTCACACCGAGCACCCCGTGTTTGACCTCCATTGTGAAGTTAAACAAATATTTACACTGCAGCTAATATTCTCGAAGTGTCTTCAATCTCATGTCAAATATTTAAATTTATTACATGTCTACTGGTTTAGTCGCGTGCTCAGATACTAATGATCATAATATTTACATTTCTTTCTCTCCACAACCAGCTCATTGACGATCTTATAATATTTTCATTACAGTAACTTTTGTTTATTTTGACGGTCGGACGAGCTATCTATCTGTATACATTGTACATGTCTAAAAAGTAAAACATTGCCACTGTATTTATTACGACACGGGCTAAAATATGCGAGCATCAAGAGTGTGAATTAATTAACTTATGCTTTATGGTATAAACTCGCAACCAAATGATCTTTTTAAATCAAATAAATTTGCAACGTATACTTAGCTCCTCTCTTATTTATTTAACAAACCTTTGTTCGACGGTTTCCCGTACCCTCAAAACTAATGGAAATATTTACACAAGCCCGCCGAACCTTTTCCCAATTTTCATCAATTGCCCGAAAAAATAACGGTCCAATCCTACCTTCGAGATTAATACAGACCTTCGGCAACCTTCGGGCGGGCCGAGGAGTAAATCGGCAGATATCGGCTATCTGCCGAGATTAAGTTTCATTTCCTAGGCCGCTCTCGGTCTGTGGGAGATCTGCTGCTCCCGCGCTATCTCTGCCCTCTACCTCCGTCATCGGGTAGCACACGTGGGTGAATTTAATTTATATGTATACTTTCCTTTCATACGCCGACTATCAGTGCCGATGCAGGGACATGGAAGTGATATATGGGGGAGGACGAAGGGTGAAACCATTGGAAAACGAATTGATGCCGAAATAATCTGACTATCACCAATAAGTTATGTGTACCTTTGAACTTAAATCCCAATTTAACCATTAGGAATAAGACAATCTGGGAAGCCTATCGTGAATATATGGTATACATTATTATTCTCGGTCGCTTACTACCTCGGCTTGCACTGCAGATGGTGTGTTAGACATTCTTTTTTAATTATGTTTATCGTGTGATTCATATTGCGCAAGCGGTTTGCATGTTAATATATTATTCCATCATGACCAAGCCATAAACAAAGCAGCAACACCAGAGACAGGTGTGTCAGAGTAGCGAATGTAGAGCGAGCGAAGATTGCATGTCAAGGTACTAACATTGATATATGTGATAACCTAACCTTTGACATGGTACAATAAATAATATATAAGCCACGCTAAGCAAACACATCCATTGTCTAGTTCGTACTCTGTGGTATTTATAACCGGAATGAAAGGTGTCGATATTTGCTTAATTTCACATTACTTTGTACTTAAAAACACCATGCATTTTTTATATACAGCAAATATTAACTAATAATATTGGCGGTTGGTCTGAGAAAAGATATATTATTATGATTTTCTAACAATTTTCTTATAATATAAATATTGTTTTTAAATTTCCATAGCCTAATATATAAATATCCTCATTTTCTTAGATGTTTAGACGATCTCTAAAGGAAGACGCAGAATATCTTATTTTACCAAATGTTAAACTCTTATAATTTAAAAGCAGAATTATAATAGACCAAAGCTTTCATCAAAAATATAATAAAGCTTTTCATGTACTTACTATCATAATATTTTATTAATTATCCAAAAATTTACCCGGAAATGTACGGCGGTATTTTTCGCTTTCAGCAATGATTTCGTATTTTTTATTCTGTTCAATTTTCTTTTTCACCAAAAAAAAATCCCTCCGTAAGTAAAGTTATTATTTTTTCACGTCCGCTTCAAATTATGATTACACGCGAGAAAATACGAAGGTATTATTTTTTAAAAGTATTTATATCACGAATCGCGGGCATTGTTCATATTTTAGCAAATTCATTCGAGCTTTTAACCGGTTTCTCGATGTTCCTTTACCATTTTATAAGAATGTGATATTAATAAATGAACTTAGAATTACGTGTAATAGCCACGTTCGTAATCCGTTATATAAATAGCCTTTTCCATTTCAAATGTAAAGTAATTCTGTACGGGCTACCTGACCGCAGACGTTTCACAGCCATATGAACATAAGGCAATTATGAATTTATCGCCCTTCACCGTACATTAGGTATTCAGAGGGTTAGAAATACCCTGCCAACTTCATATATTTTCTAACCTTCATTTGTGTAGGTCTTTTTTATGGCGTTTCAATAAACACCAGGCAATCTGAACAAAAGAATAAATCTAATGATTTTACTGAAATCTCTTGATGAATGTTCAATTTAAATAATAATTAAATAAAACGATGTTTTTTTAAACTACTTTCACTTAGACCAGTTTGTAGATGCCAGCGAGCCTGGTGATACCGGTCGCTGTCAAATTAAAGACAGGAAGTGAATTTAGTTAATACTAAAAACATGGGTTTATTGAATTATTATTTAAAATACGAGTATTATATGTATTATGTTTTAAGCAATTTATTTTACAGGTGGTGTTTATTTATATTTTTCCAGAAAACACCGAAATCAGTACATCCATAATGAGGCTTTTCCTGTTTCAAATATTCATAGTATATACATTGTTTTTAGTTAATGTATGACATTTTTATTGCTTTAAATGATACAGGATATGAGGATGAGTATACTCGCTACTGACTAATGTTATTTCAGATTGGAATGATGGAATGTGTCATTTTGATTACAATTTTCAATGCGATTATAAAACGGTCATTGAAATCGACGCTTACATTGTTTGATTTAAATGATGTATGTATCTCTGTTAGTGGAATTCCTGTGCGGTTATAATGCATACATATTTTATATACATTCAAAACAACGCATTACTTTTATAAACCAGCATTGTTTTCTTTTTTACACGAACGAACTTCATTGATATTCACCGTGAAGAGTCCATACCCAGTACATTGTATTGGCTTATGTACTAGAATTTGATTATAATAAAATTACCGTGTGAGTAATATTTTATGCATAATGTTACCACCTAAGTGTGAGTATTTTTACGTGACACTTTGTGTACATTTTTGTAAATTTCTGTCATCAACTTTTCATATACATAATTCTCTTTAACCTTTCCAGCACTGACAGTGTTAATAAGGTCGCGTGTCATAAGCCAACTATATCCTAGTCTTGGGATATGAAATAATGCTCGTGCCAGCGACCGAGGAAGTAGAAAGGGCGTGTTTGTGGAAGTAGCGACGCCATGAATTTGAAGTGCCCGCGAGTGGGTGGCCTCGCTTTGATTGTCGTTTATCCCTGCGAGTTGTGTGGAGATAACGGGCCCCGCATGTTTTATCTGGCCGTGTTTAGTGGCCAGAGTGGTTGTAGGGAGAGTGGGAGAGTGAGAGCGTTTGGCCCGTGGAGTAATTACAGAGGAAACTCATATAAACACCGGCGGTCGCTTTCTACCCAGATTACTTATTATCTGTCGCATTCATCTGGTCGCGGTGTGTTATTTGCTGAAATCCCGCCGTCCCATTACTCTCTGATTCTCTATTATGTTTCATATTCGGACTTCATAACTCCCGACTAAATCTTTGTAGTCAAGCTAGATAATGATTATAATTAACTGTCTCCAAACAACAATTCGTGAATATTGCTTATTATATTCTAGCTTTGATCCAATATTATATCGAATAACATACAATGAGAAATAATACGTTTGATTAGAAAGTGGATACAATACTTACTTAATCTTAGTTTTACTATTGTGTGCCAAACAAATTAAGTTTATAAGTACATACGAGTATGTGTTTTTTTTATTTTGTAACATTATGAAGCACATTTTAATTGGCGAATCCACTCACAGAGCTTGCGACGGGCACCGGAGGAAGCAGGCCGCTCGCTAGAGGTAACTGTCGAGTAAATACTTCACCTAAAATAGGCTAGGCTGGGTACTGAAGGCACTATGTATCATCTTGTCCCACAGCCCCCGTGACTACGAGTGTCGCTGACTTGATGAAACCTCGCTAGAGCGTCTGCTGTCTCGCTTCTCCCGCTTGCGCCCCCCGTAATACACCGCCCTCTGTCTCCCTCTTTCCCTTGTGTCACCCTTCATGAGACCCACTTCAACTTCACGAAACAATCTCACCTAGTTTTTTGCTACAGCAGATTTCAATATAAGACCCGCTTACCGTACTCGGCGGTATACAAATGCCGCTCCTGAGTTTCCCGGAAAAGTGACGCTAACACCTTTACGTAAAGATTTATAACGCGGACTGAACACCGCGGAACATATTGCGGATTTAACCCGCTTTCCCGTTTAAAAACAAGAATAACTTTTCCAACGACGGGTATTCGAAATTTTACTAATACATCTGACATTGCAAAAGTTTTCCTAGATGACGAGTCATTTTCCGACCTCTGAACTTTTTTTCTTATATCCCGCGCGAGTGTTGTTTCCTTTCTATCCGTAAACATTCTCATTCATTTTCTTTCATTGTGTGTTGGAAATTTGTTTCACAAACTAATAAACGAGAATCTTCGGAACTGCTCGACATTTGTTATTCCCCTTCCTCGTTCGGAAAGTTTCGTGTATAAAAAGCGATGTATGCCGTTTTCAGTTTCGTGACGTCACCCACCTCTTTCGCTTTTTGTTTGTCCACCCCCGGAGTTATGTGGGCCACGGAGAGTGACTTATTTCTGGTGCTGACGATGTTTACCCTCGCCCTCCAGCCGCCGTGCGGCCCGCCCGTACACAGACCGGCAGCACCTACTCCGCCGGCTAAGTGAGTCCTGGGAAGTAGTTTATTTATTCAATGTGTTATATTTCCATATTGACGTCCCGAGATGCGAGGTGTGTTGTAAGCGACAATGTGTTTACCTTGATGCTCGACGCAAGAATATTCAAAAATGAAAATGTGCCACATGTACCTATAGCCCCAATACACACGTTTTGGTCGTTATAAAGCTTGTCAATTTTTTGATGGAAAAATATTTTACTCGTAAATTTATTTTGCTACAATATAATTTCAAAAGCTCACCCATTATTTGTACGTGGCTGCTATCATTATGAGAAGTAGTCTAGGTATATTTAAGCAACTGATTAAGTTTAAATATAATTTTAAACATTTTTATACCTTCTTTTTAATATTATTTATATATTTTTAAATAAATAGAAGTTTACATGTGGAAGTGCGGGACACAGAAGGAAATACAAAGTAGAGTAAATGTGGCCTGGCATCCCATTGTGTTTGCGTAAATTAAATGTATGTCCCGGATGGACGGGGACAGGCCTAGAAAGTGTACGAGCGAGGCTAGCGAAAGGGTGCCGCTGCGCCCTATAACAGCCTCGGGTATGTGGTGGGAACCCTTCTGTGTATTGTTTAATACCTGAAGACAAAAACATCAGATTCTAAAATACCAATATTTTGTTGTATTATTTTCTAATCGATTTAATTTTTTTCGATTCGCTCTCATCGGAACTTCCATCAGAGTTACCAAAACAAACTAAATAATTAACAAAGTAACGCATAATATATGAACATTTAGAATGGGGGAGGGAGAGGGTGTGGCTTAATACATAATGAAGTTAAATAAAAAACAAGGATAGGTGAGAAATTAGTAGAGAAGGGTAGTGCGTCACGAATGTAACGGAAATTTAAGTTTAATTAAGTTTAAACCGGACAAGTAACTGTAAGTTTTCAGACAATTAGACGGAGTACATCAATCTGAGAGACGTTTAGGGAACAAGCGTCCGATCGGCTCTAGTAAAATATTCCGGGTCATTAGCAGTCACCGTCTCGGTCCGAACTAATTTTACGTTCACAATTTCTGATCCATGATTTATCGGCGTTGTTCACGATTTGGAGATTAAGTGTCAGTGAATTATCGTCGATCTCCCCGTGGCGCGCTTCCCTGTTTACGGCGTATTTAGTCTCACCGATCATTACCGCCTATTACACCAGGCTTTGTGGCCGCACGGCGCTCCACTCGGCATTTTATTTGTTTCATTAACACAATCGCTCCACAACACCAATTAAATATGATATTTATTGCGGGACAAGCCTCCGTGCAGCACTCGCAACTGGTAATAGACGATCTGATCCAATTATTGCAGCCTACTCCCTAGCCAACGGTATCCAGTTATACCTATTGTATAGAGCTCATTAAATGGCGAAATGATTTCCATCCACATTCAGAATATATCCCCATTAGCCTTGAATGTTTGTAATGTGCAATTAACCCCCATTGTTCCACTCCGTTGTATTATGTCTTGCTTTGGTGGCTTTACGAGACTTGAACTTTTTAGATAATACACTAAAGCCTATCCCTGCAGTTGATTCAGGGTTATCAACTTATTTATAACAACTATTGTTTTACAATACTAGTCACGATAGTATAAAATAATAATGTTGTTCATGTTGACTGTGTTGACACCTTACATGTCTAGAAGGAAACTCTTACGTATCCAGGAAGTACACATGTAAATACATATAAATCCCACAGTATCAACAGCGTCTATAAAAAACATTAATGCAATTCGAGTGGTGGTCTAGGGGATAGAACGCTTGGCTCCTGATCCAGGGGACTTGGGTTCAAGCCTGGACACGGCCAGATTCCTTCTTCATAATAATGAGCTATTTTCTGCTCACATTGAAGATTGTAATAATAAATTGTAATATCATTGATTTAAATCCTTGATATTAGTCTTTTTTTTTTAAATAATAATAATATGTATCGGGTGTTTTTTTTAGAGGTTTGGTTTTTTAAACTGGCAACATTGTTTCTACAGACTGTCAATTTGAGAGTTGACAGTTGATTTGTAGTTATTACGTTTTGCCATTTTGTCATGAATAGACTGACGTCAGAACAGCGCTTGCAAATTGTGCAAATTTATTTTGAAAATCATGGTTCGGTTCGCCAAACTAATTGTGCACTACGTCCATTTTACCGTCGACATAATCGTCCATCCGAGCAAGTTATTCGGAAGACCATGAATCGTTTTCGCACCACGTCTCTATTGGATAATACGCACCCACAAAGACGACAATTGTCGAAAATTGGACTTCACGATTGCGCTTCATTCGAGCTAGCCGTGGCGCTCATAGGCCCGAAATCATATTTAAACAATAATTGCATAAAATTTTCTATTAAATAAAGTTAATATCATAGACATTAACATTATTTTAATGTTTTTTTTTTTCATTTTGAATATGTATTGTATACCTCTAAAAAAATGCCCTTTATCTATAACAACAACAACAACAACAAACCATCACGCCGTTTCCCCGCAGGGGTAGGCAGAGAGAACGGACCGCCACACTACTCTATCCTGGCAAACCTCTCTAGCTTCCTCCACATTCATACAACAAGTCATACACGCACGTCGATTCCTCCGACTTCTAACATGACCAACCTTTAAAATTTGATTAATTTGGTCATGCCATGTTTTCCTCGGTCTGCCTCGACTTCGTACCCCATTTACATCATTAACGTATACTTTCTTAACCATTCTTTCTCCATCCATGCGTTCCATATGTCTATAACAAAAACTATATTAATACAAATGTGCTATGCATATGATTCTAACTAACTAACTAACTTACCATCACGCCGTCTCCCGAAAGGGTAGGCAGAAAGAATGGACTGCCACATTTTAACCGATACGGCACTCCATCCTTCTCTTTTCGCCCCGCGGGAGACGCGGTGTGATGGGTTGCGAACCTCATCGCCACCAATAGGCATCTCCCGCGCACACTTCGATCGTCCAACATCCTCAAAAAAAGAATATAAAATACAACAATATAAAATAAAATAACAAAATAAAAAAAATAATAATAAAAATAAAAATAATAAAATTAAAATAATTTAGCGCAAAATGTTCTTTTTAGAACATTTTGCGACAGCTGTTTCATCAACCTACGTTGACATCAATATTCTAACACCTGATGATGTCAATATATGTTGACGAAACAGCTGTTGCGTAAAATAATATACAATTGTGATACATATATGAAATCTTACTGATGAAATAAGTAATTTTAAAAATATCATAAAACCTGCTTTACTCTATGCGCATGCCCACATACTTACGCGAGTATGCTAATGATCGCCAAATTAATTTGCAATCAAATCTTATTGTTCCTGATGTACATACATAATTAACAATGTAAATGCATTAAAACACCGGATTCATTAAGCCATTAGAAAATATCTTTGGACCATGTTTTGAATAATTAATAAGCCTACATTATTCAGAAAAAAAGCAATCTGATTTTGAAAATTTGGTTTGGTTCACATGGTGCTCCCGTCAATTTGGAGATATTTCGTGTATAAGTGAATTGTTTTGGTCAATTAGATTATTGCCGCTCTTTATGATAGTTATTTGTGACAAAAAATACGTTTTTACTGTTTTGGTGTTAAAATTATATAAGTTTTTTCGTTTATAAAAATAATTTTGACAGGTGTAAAAATAAATTTTTCATTTGTTCCAATGACAATTTGAATAAATTCTTCAATAATATTTTTAAGTTCTTGCTGGTGTTGCATTGTTTTAAGTGCCTAATTACAGTAAATTAAAAAAAACAGTGAATAACGTGGAATAAAAATTAAATAAACACAAATGTCTGGATCGTCCAGCTGACGACAAGTGCACCATCTAAAATAACAATATGTGTTAAATTATTTTTCTTTGTTATTTTATTTTATATCTTTGTATTTCATATAATTTGTTTTAGATTTATTATGTAGACGTTGAACGATCGAATTGTGCGCGGGAGATGCTTTTTGGTGGCGATGAGGTTCGCAACCCATCACACCGCGTCTCTCGCGATGGCGAAAAGAGAAGGATGGAGTGCCGCATCGATTAAAGTGTGGCAGTCCATTCTTTCTGCCTACCCTTTCGGGGAGACGGCGTGATGGTTAGTTAGTTAGTTAGTTTACATTATTCAGTGTTGTTAACGATAGCAATACTTAATCAACGTATGGAGCGCTTTTCTTATGGTTACAAGTACGTATGGATTACACGAATATTAATAGAACAATTACTCGCAAATTACTTGTCAAATGCTAAGTTCACAAAGCCCTGTTATCCGACCTGCCTACTGTCTAGGTCCCCTGTCCAAACTCCGCCTGTTACTTCATTTGATATTTAATACCGACTCTATTTTACTAACAAATGTAAATAGGGTTAAGTTGGCGTTATAAAGCCTTAAATTATATTTATGTTATTATATTACACAATATATACGAATTCAATGTGTAATTATGTTTACATTTTGTTTCATGTCGGCCCCACTGTTGTTTTATATAAAGAAAAATAAAACTTAAAATTTTCAGGTGTGTGAAACAATTAAAACATTGCTTTATTTTGTTTCCGCCACGGATCACATTTTACATCCGATTTAATTTATCAATGCGATTACTAGAGCGATAGTACTATCGCGAAGCTATTCTTGTTTATATACTCGTATATTGAACATCGAAAAACTAACTAACCATCACACCGTCTCTCCGAAGGGGTAGGCAGAAATAATGGACCGCCACATTTTTCTTTCCTGACATAATTCCCTCGCTTCCTCAACTTGGTCGATACATCGTGTCATGCACGCACGTCGATTTCTCTGACTGCTCACGTTGCCGACTTATTTGATCGTATCACGTTTCATTTATTCTTTACATGTGCCCAAGCCATCTAAAGGACCCTTTTATTATTTTATTCATAACTTTTTCAATCGCACTACATTATTAAATTTGCATTTGATCGTCTATCATATACTTTGTTTTTGTTGAGGGGAAATCCGTCATGAACACCCTATCATTCAGACCGGGTAGTGCCGGACTCCTACCGACTAACCCCCCCCCCCTCTCTTCTTTTGCAGCCCGGTTCCTACCTTACGGTCTATCTAGGGCTGCAAATTTGTCTTTCGTTTACCCTAGTTGCTGTAGCCGCATCTCGTCTTTTTCTTTTTGAGCCATTATCTCCTCCATGAAGCCTCTCACCTTACTTCACAACTCTTGATATCTATCAACGTCTATCATGTACTAATTTGCCGCATATTCGTCTTAGATAACTCATTTCTACTGCGTTTATTTTACTTTCATCCTTCTTTGCCAGTTCTGTGCTTCTTTTATATTAAGGTCGGAACAAAACCCCTTACAAACAATGTAATTGTATTTAACAACATGTATTTTTTTATTTCTTCTAAATACGCCATACTTTGTGTAGTTATGATGGTTTATTTCTATTTTTCTTTTTTATTCACTTTGTATATACAACACTGATATTAAAAAAATAAAATTTTATAGACATGTTTGGGACAAACAGTCCTTCTTCAGTAAAGATACATATTTATAATATTATAAAATTGTTGTAGTTTACATGATCTGACAGATGTATTTTTTTATTTTAATTTATCGTAAATTTGCGGAATGAGTGGGTCCCAGGCGTGCACAGGGGTAAATAAATAGACAAACCTATCTGAGATCTTCACACGACCTGGGAGCGTCATGGATGTATGTCATCGGAATCGTGCTCATCTCTAGTCATGATAAGGGGCCACTTGGTACCATAACCCGCTTGCTCAGAGACCTAAATGTTACCGGAGCGGTACCGGCGCTCGCAGCCCGCACATTACCAGAGCCAGGCCGCGGGAACCGAGGTCCCCGAGACGAGAAAACGCTGGCGAGATTAACCTAAATTATGGGTTTAAAAGCTGCCAAAGTAACACAACCGGTTCGAAATGTCAGAGTTATTGATTACCAGCGACAAGTTTAAAAATTCGAATCGTATCAATCAAAGATTAGACCAGTTAATTGTACCTTCACATATAAAAATAAAGAAAATATTATAAATAATCAAATAAATTTAACGTCAAGTCCAATCTTTGATTTATTTCCTTTTTTGTAAGTTAATACCTGGATCCCAATAAGAACTTTAAATTATTATTTTTAAATTTTCATAATATTTGTTATTATATAACAAAAGCATAAACGTTCCGAAATAAGATATTTTAATATCAGTCAAAACTGACCACATTTGTGAAAAACAATAATTATAATATTTTAAATATTTATATTTATATAATATCACTGATGAAGGGCTTGTGTGTCCGAAATATGTTTGGTATTTAATTTTCTTTTTATATATAATATAATATATAAAGTGAGTGTTGTATTCAGTGGCGGTACTCCCATAGAAGTCCAGAAGCCCGGCTTGCGTAAAAAAAATTGAATTAAAACCCCCAAATCTAAGTAATCATGCCTCCGCATAAACCAACAACCCACCAAATCACCTTCCAACAATGTAAGACCCATCAGACGTAAGAGTAATAACCACAAGAGCTGAACCTCTGTAAGCCAGAAGAAGTTTCGATTCAAAATTTCTCACGAAAAACGGGCTTCTGGGCTTCTATGGGAGTACCGCCACTAGTTGTATACTAAGTATATAAAAAAATAAACATTAAACATCTAACACACAAAGTTATGGCGTATATATCTAGAAAAAAATATACCTTCACTTATCATTGCTTTAAAAACTACAAATTTTTCCGTGTTATCAATTAATTCTACATTTTGTTTTTTTTAGTGATTATACTTCTTTTGGCGCGTTTAATAAAATTGAGAGCTGCGCTCGCACCCTATTGAGGAAGTGCGACATGATGAAGTTAGCCATCAATGATTAATAATGGCTGGACATTTTGCGCGTGGCCAACTCATGAATTGCGAAAACATGCCATGAAACGAGATATTAATAAAGTTAGTCGTGAAAAGTGTAAAATAGTACCAACGAACTGTCTCATTTTAGTGGGGTAATTTTGAATATTTTTTGCAATATTATTTCTAAAAACTTTTTAATAAATTGAAAGAATCTGTACTAAATAAATAAGTAAAATAATTTGTTTTATTATGCCAAAAAAAGTATAACATCTTACGTGCGTGCATGAGTATACACGCGTTTTTTTTACAATACTTGAAATACTCCTATGAGTCGAGTAGTAGCTAGTCAAATAAAAACTCTAGTTCCCGTGTCGCCGGAATCTGACCGTGTAGTGTCCGAGAAGCGAGCATTAGCCGGAGACAATGCCCAGCATCCGACAATGCTGACAGTAACAGGACGTGGCTGATGACCGCCATTAGACTTCTGACACGCTTATTATGATGGACTCGTACAATCACATTTCGCCGGTCGTTCGTGAACTCCGCGTAGTATTTATAAAATTTGTGTTATCCGAATATGTCGTTACGTATGTTACTATATAACTAAAATGTACCATAAATTTTTAAATCTACAAAATCAAAATGACAAATAAAGTTATCCATGGAAATACTCATTAAGAAAATTAATCTCTTAGACGAATAAAGGGTTAATCTTGGTATGACAAAATATCAAACGCCAATGTCAAACTTAAATTTAAAATGGATGAACTAACTAACTAACTAACCATCACGCCATTTCCCCGAAGGGGGATGCAGAGAGGATGGATCGCCACAATGCTCTGTCCTGGCATACCTCTCGGGCTTCCTCTACCTTCATACATCGTACCATGCACGCACATCGATTATTCCGACTTCAAATATGACCGCCTTTTAGTAATTGGTTAATTTGGTCATACCACGTTTTTCTCGGTCGTCCTCGGCTTCTTTTTCCACTCACGCTGTTTGTGTACAACTTTTTAACCATTCTACTCACATTCGTTCCATATGTCCAAACCATCTCAGGGATCCTTTTTTAATTTTATCCGTGATGCAGTCATCTGCCTTACATTTTTTTCTTATTTCATCGTTCGGTATTCTATCATAAAACGTTTTCCAGCACATTCTTCTTAGTGATCTCATTTCTACGTCGTTTATCCTGCTTTCATCCTTCTTTTAACTTGAAAAAAAACTTGAAACTACCAAATCTGTCGAATTTAAAAATATTACTAAGTTCGGAAGTTGTAACTGTTTGTTTTATGTAGTCATAATAGTATACAAAGTTTTATTTTAAAGCGAATTACTCATTCGCGTCCGACTGATGTTTAAAAGCAGATAAGAGCAATTTTGAATATGTACGTCATTAATTTCCCCAAAGTTTACCCATCTACCTAAATCTGTAAAATGTTCTTTGTTCCCGGCCCAACTTTGAAATTGTAAAACCCTGTACCACCTACCCGAGAGTTTCGAAGTAAGAACAATGTTTAGTTGAAAAACGGGCCTAGGCCGGGAGACGAGCAGTTCCGCGAATGTGTAATAGACGAGAACGCGCGAGACAAATTCTTAATGGCGGAAACAAAGCGCCGCTCAATTCCGAAGACAATTCGTTTTTACAATGCAGGAACACTGCAGGCGTGTGATCCTAGCGGTCCCGCACACAGCTTCGTATCGATTCCTCGCGAGTACTGCAATTAGTTAGACCGGACCGCGCCATTATTTATAATTCAATTGTGTCGTTGACGAATCGCGCTAACGTGACTGCAAAGAATTTCAATCAATTTACGTTCTAGAAATATTAATCGCGTTATGTTTTAAGAAATCGCGCTGTTTGTTTATTTTTCGAAAGCATTAATTTCATTTTAATTAAAGAGTTACGTTCGTGCTTATATTTTAACCCTCTCAATGAGGTTATGAACAAAATAATGAAAGGGTCATTTATATGGTTCGGACACACGGAAATAATGAATTAAGAAAAAAACGGTAAAGAAACTAGTTATAATATTTTTTTAAGGATTAATTGTATCTCAATAGAGACGAAGATGTAAATTATTTGAAAACATAATATGGTAGTCGGGGCGTTTACAGGAATTATGACATGTCATTGGTTGGGTTAAGCGATTACTTTATGCTTAACAACATTCACCATTCCGCCCTTCTTACGACACCACGTCTGACAAATTTTTGGAACTTGTATATATGTTAATATATTTTTTTAATAACTTCACTGTTGGAAGGTCCATCTACACTAGCGCCATCTATTAAGATAATTTGTAAGCATTAAGTATTTATATACAAAAAAATATATAATAATGTACCTATACGGAGCAAGAAATAGACGAAGATCGACGAAAACACGGCGCGATCAAATTAATCAAATTTTAAATGTCCGCCACGTGAAGAGTCGAAGAATTCGACGTGCGTGCATAATACAATGTAGGTATGAATATAAAGGAAGTGAAAGAAGTATGTTAGGATAGAAAAATGCGGCGTCCGGAGAGACGGCGTGATGGAGTGTTATCATTGATTTGAGCCGAGGTATCGGCTTTCAAATTTTCGAAAAAAAAAATCCTTTATAATAAATACATTTATTTAATTAAGAGAATTTATGAACCAAGATACGAAGAAATTAAAATTTCGAGACCATCTCGAATCAATTTGTATTTCAGATCGAGAAATAATCTTATTTATGTAACTTGTTCTTAAATAAAACTACTTAACAAATATGTGCGTAAATAATCACAGTTGATTGAATAACCTTTTTTTATATTTGTTTTATCCATGATATCAAACAACCTGAAGATGGAGTATACAAAAATTTCCGAAACATCGTTAGGTGATAGATCCCAAGAGATGATTTCAATCAAATTAAATCTAACACGTATTTCGTGATAGTTTTAAGTGGTATGATAAAAAACATTAAAGGTACTAACTAGAAAGGTTATTAAACGTAATTAAAAAAAAACGAATTGCGAGTTCATTTCAATTTAATTAATACTAATTTTATATAAAGCAGGCCGTCGGATCAAATCAATTTCAAATTGAAATAATATGAATTTCTTTTGTCAGCTCCTCAGCTATATAAAAAGAGCGTATCTTGGGCGGCAATCATGTCCCCAGATGAGATGCGCTGGTGTAATCTCCCGGAATAGAGGTCAGCGGGCACTGCGGGCGGCGCTGCCTTCCGCCCATCCGGAATCTCGTGGAGTAAAAATCCCGCCCACTGGAGCCGGATAGATTCTGCCGACGGCTAACGGTCTGCAGTAGCTATCGAGAAATTACCTATCGAATATTTCATATTTTTAGTGGCTCCTGGATCACGACAGTGCCTCGGTAGATTTTCCTGTTACCACAAACCACGCGTTCTTCCACCGGAAAATGTATCTAACGTTACCAAACAAGATTTAATTTAACCTTCGTTTTTTTTAGATTAAGTTGATAATGTAACTATGTTATATACTTCGTACACGCACTTTCGCCATATTATTATATTTTATGGTTAAAAGGACAAGTATTTACATACCACAATTAAAGCGTTAGTTGATCATATTTTTCCAAAATATTTTTCTCATTTATTAGCTGTGTAAATATAATTCTTTTCTATTATATATTTTATGAAATCGCTTTGATCTACCTTATTAATATGTAACACCTAATTACAAAACTGTTATTGAATTGAAAAGCTTTGAAAACAAGTTGTAACGGTGACCATTAAGTATTTAACTACTCGGTGTAAAGTAATAAAAATTTTACAAAACAAGTTTAACTATATAAATTGATTCTAAATTACTAAACTTATGTTTAATTTCCTATTTTATCTGCTAAATAAAAATGTTAAGTCTAGTAAAAAGCGTTTTCGTTCATGTAGCCAATTTCGTCTCTATTTTTATACGTATAATAATATAAATTAAAAATTATACCCATATTAGCTTTTAGCTCGTTTTACAAGTTTTAGTATTATTAGAATGATTAAAACGTATGTTTTCTTGGGTTTTTATTTTATTTTATATGAATGACATGTTTCGCCTTGCTAGAACATTATAAGACTGACGTTGACATATTCGAGGTCCTTCTGAGATATGTAATTTTTCTTAATGTGTTCTTTAAAATTTCATCTTATTATTGTTAAAATATATTTCCTCTAATAAGTCGCCTAAATATTTTCGTTTGGTATGTCTCATTTGTGTAAAATAAAAATAAGTAATTTTTTTTTTAATTAATGCAATATTTAAAAATGCCTCAGCTAGACGAAACATGTGATTCCCTTAAAATTCATACAACTAGAGAAAAAGTGGAATCAAACTGAATACGCGTATTTTATAAAGAAGAATTTATTAATTTTTCACTATGTTCGTTAAAAACAATAAACTTCCATTAATACGAATGAAAACGTCAGTTTTCTAGAAGTTTTATTATATTTTTTGGGAATGACATGTTTCGCCCTTCTAAGGCGGTATCAAATAGCAAATGGCACATTTGTTAATGCCTTAGAAGGGCGAAACATGTCATTTCCATAAAATAAAATAAGAATTCTTGAAAACATACGTTTTTATTAGTATTATTTATTTATTATGGAGTTTTACATCACTATTCAAGAATTATATATTTTTAAGAAGCAATAAATTTTTTTTATGAATAATTGATTTTTTTTAATTCTCTGTAAAATTTAGGGGGGGACGTTTTTATCTCATTGAAATTCACCGGAGCATTCACGAGTGCGGCGTTAGTGAGCGTCAAACGTCTAATAATTATAATTAAAACGTGAGTTATTTTCGGTAGGTACAGAACTGCCGTGTTATTACTAATTACGAAAACCTTAACGACCAATTCGTCACTTCGTGACCCCCGTCCGCTGCATTTTAGCCCCTATGCCCTGAAACGTCCCGCTACGAAAGTTGGGATGGAGAAAGCTCAAACTAGTATAAGCGTACATTACAACTTAATTAAATTCTTCGTACTAAAATTTAACGCTGTTATCTTTTTAATAGATAATTCCGATCTTCCATCTAAGATTTTTTTGTATAGATAACTAAACATAAAACAACATAAGAAAATAAAATTACTATCAACTATTCAATTTACAGCACTATTATAATATCACAATATTTTATTGTACATTTTTTGAGAATGTCGCGACAGCTGTTTCGCCAACCGATTTTGCCATCATCAGGCACTACAAATGAAATCTTAAGTTCATTGTCTGTCCTATAGTTCAGAACTCTTAATATTAATTAATATTGAGTTTTACATCATTATTCAAGAAACAATAAACACTCTAAATAATGCACAAACTAGATTTATGGTTTCCTGAACCTTGATGGAAAACTTCATATTAAATAATTAATACGGATGAGAACGTCTGTTTTATAGAAGTTTTATTATAGCTTATGAGAATGACATGTTTCGCCTTACCAAGGCAATTACCATTTCATATATTTTGTTTGTGTTCATTAGCTTATATTAGACTTTGTCTCAGAATGTGAAATTAACTGATTTCAAATTATTTCAAGAGCCTACCACAAGTTCTTTGTTCCTATTTTTTTGTTGAATCGCTTTTTACATCATTACAACGAGCTAAATCGATATAATGGGTATATCATATTAATTCTCGTGACATGTGATACGTAGTTAATCTATCGCCATTTTATTTTTACGTGAATTCTACACCAGACCAAAGACAATGTGACAGTCACATTGTCATAGTAATTATACAAGTCGTTCATAAATTTAATTGATTCCACTCTAGCTGCTTCCTCAACTCTAACTAAGGATATATAAAACCATTACACTTTATGTACTGTGTAATTACAAAACCATGTAAAACAGATTTGACTGTATTTAACTATTGTGGTTACATAACTTAATCAATCGGGTGGTCTTACTGGTGTCGAAATGCATTTAATCCACTTGCTCGAGTCAGCATTTCGGTACCGGTTCTCTCTCTCGACATTTTGGTCTTTAATAATAGTTTCTATTCTAATTTTTCAATTCCTATCCGCGAACTGATCTACGCCGGTCCATGTTCTGGTTCTGGTAGCGAATGTGCCTTTTGTCATTCGTTTATTTAATTAACGGGCGGTTATTCTAGTCGGCGTCTCATTTAAATAACTCGTTACCGTTTACTTAATAGATTGGGCCTAAATTATTATTTTATATATTACTTTTTTATAATTACGCCGCCTATGGGGGAATAAATTAGATAGTGTTTCACTTGACACTAATTGTTGTATTTGCTCCATAAATACCGAAATCACTCCAAAAACAGTCACATGTCAATTAATCTTAAAAACTTGTATTTTTACATTTATTTCACTGTGTATGGAAGTGAAGTATAGAACTGGATAAATAATGATAAAAGTAGAATAAATACAGTAGAAATAAGATCTCTTGAAGTGATGAATGTGTGGTAAATCTATATATGATAGAGTATTATAATTTATGGGAATGGCATTTTTCACCTTTCTAAAACATTATCAAATGTATTAGAAAGGCGAAACATGTCATTCCCATAAATTATAATAAAACTTCTTGAAAACAGACGTTTTCATTCAAATTAATTGTTTAATGTGGAATTTTAATTCATTATTCAAAAAACAACAAACGTAATGTTAATAAACATATGTATACTAATAATTCCATGTTCCTGTGATTAGGACAATTACATGTTGTATTATCTGGATGGGAGATGCCTATTGGTGGCGATGAGGTTCGCAACCCATCACACCGCGTCTCCTGCGGGGGCGAAAAGAGAAGGATAGAGTGCCGCATCGGTTAAAGTGTGGCAGTCTATTCTTTCTGCCTACCCCTTCGGGGAGACGGCGTGATGGTTAGTTAGTTAGTATTATAAGAAGTGAATGAACAAAATAAGTGTTATGAAAAATATAATAAATGGATCATTAAGATCCGGGATGCCTCAGGGTTGCAATATCAATGTTATGAGTATTTCTAATTCTTAAGCTTATTTTTTATGCTTCTATTTTAAATTCTCATAATGTATTTGCAAACGATCTGGAAATATGTCTGTAATGTTGGTATTTTTTGTTAAAATAAATTAAATGAAATGAAAATGAAATGAAGATGGTTTGAACACATGGCATGAATGAATGAAGAAAGAATGGTAAAGGCATAATATGTAAATGATACAAAAAAGGGAACTAAATCAATCAAATATTAAATCGACGTGCATGAATGACATAATGTATGGATGTTGAGGAAGCGAGAGACGTGTGTCAGGAAAGAACAGTACAGTCAATTCTTTCTGCCTAGCCCTCCGGAGTGTCGGCGTGATGGTTTATAAGTTATTTCGTGAAAAAATCCCATTCTTAATGAACTTCAGTTGAATCTCTTTGTATGCATAATAAAAATTTAAGTAATGTGTTTGTTAAGTTTCAATCCTAGGAATTGGTTTGCAGCAAAGTCTAATAACAACTTTGCTGGTTCTTGTTATGCCAGCAGTAATTCGCGCATAGTAGTTTTATACATATTTTTATAGACATTTGAAAGGTTGAAGTAAAGTTGGCAATAAGCACAAAAAAAACTAAGTATGTTGTTTCGTTCAATTTGACATATAGAACAAAACGGCATACTTAAGTTTTTTTCCGATACTCTAAATTAGTGCATATTTTACTTCAACCATTATTTCGTGTCGGTACCTTATTATGATAATTTATTAAATAACATTATGCACGTGCTCCGAACCGAGTAATTGTATGGAACTTTCAAATGCAAATGATTGTCGTAAAATGTTTAATACCTACTTATAGCGGTCTTGTAATCGCATCGAACCGTTTCGGAATCTCCCGCTACGTGAATGGTAATATTTGACGGAGGCTTCACTGCGGATGTGACGTCACGGCCGGACAAGACGCCCCGTGGGCGGGCGGGTCCGCTGCCCCTCGCTGCATTAAATATGACTCACCGCTCTCCTTCCTCCAGCCGAGCCGACGATGGCCTGAAACCATACCAAACATTGTATCAAATATTAATGAAGGCAAACAACGCGCATATGTTTTGTGTATCTTACAAACTCATATTTGCTTTCTTATTTAAACAAAACACCTGAATTTATAAATAAAAGCGAAAATATTCGTTCACAATGGTGTTCTGGTTCCAACACTTATGAATGGAAGAAAACTATGGATCTAGCAGAAGAAGGACAAAAGCAGAATAAATGCGGTATAGTATAGATCCTTTAGACGTATTTGTGGTAAAATGATGGATGATAGAGTTTAAAATACTGATATCAGGAAGGAATGTACTATAGAGCGGAAGGGAATATTTTGAATTAAATTATAAAATTATCTATACGTTGGTTTAAACATACGGATTGCGTGGATAGAAAGAATGGTTAAGAATGTCTATGTTAACGATGTGTATGAAGTAGTCGAGGAAAACATAACATGATCAAATTAATCAAATTTTAAAGATCGATTGCGTTAGTCGTCGAAAGAATCGACGTGCGTGTTTAACTCGCTGCATGAATGTGAAGGAATCTAGAGAGTTGTTTCAAGATAGAGTACTGGGGCGGTTTATTTTCTCTACATAACCTTGAAAAACTTCGTGATGGTTTGTTGTTGTTGTTGTGCAAGAAGACATTTTCTAAATAAAACAAAAAAGAAAAAAAATTCACCTCATTTATTGTTTCTTGATTAATGGTGTAAAACTCCATTTAAATAATTAATACGAATGAAAACGTCAGTTTTCTAGAAGTTTTATTATATTTTATGGGAATGACATGTTTCGCCTTTCTAAGGCATTATCAAATGTGACAGATTTCAGATTTCCTGTGTGTGAAACTTCTAGGAAACTGACGTCATCATTCGTATTAATTATAAAATTCACCTCGTTATTCAAGAGCCGCCGAGCTTACATGTGCTGAAAGCTTTTGACGCGGTAAGTTCGATTCGTGCCGAGCGCAGTGTGGCTGAAGGAACGGGAAGCGAGGAGCAAGAATCGCGGCGAGATAGGGCAGGCGGTCGCGAAGCTGTCTAATCCTGCAGGATCTCGGCTATTCAGCCCATTCACGCGGCTGCCCTTTGAGAGCAGATCGCTGAATGCAGGGCTTAGCGCCCGCGACTCTCCGCCCCACACACGCCGCAATAAAGGCTGTTTGGCCCCACAATACGGACCACAAATCCGGGCCTTACAGCGACAAGCCATTTTTATACTTTATCTCGTATTCAAACTTGCTAAGCCGTAGCCATTTCTTCCACTAAAGTTTCAAGTCGTAAATAACAATTTCACTTTATTGTTATAGCGTGGAAAAAATCTACAAGCGAGAATCTCCATAAATTGGAAAACGCTGCGGAAATATTTTCCAGAAAAACGTAAATTTTAGTTTTAACGTTTTAAAATTTACGTAAATATTATTTTATTTATTATTTTATAGTTCAATAATGGAGATGTCTGACAGTAAAATGTTTTTTTAATGGAATATGATTATTAGAATTGTATTCTGATTCAGTTTAAGATAAGGCGCGTTTGGCGCATACTGATGTCATTCTAAGAAAAACATTTGTCGTTTTGTAGCTTAAAATCTACTAATATGTGGGTAACAATATGACGCTATGTTTAACAAGAATGATTTTTAAAATATTCGATCATCAAAAATAGCGCCATTGATGACGTTTTCGTTATTTGAACAAATTTACAAATTAAAAAAATATGTTTTATTTACGACAACCGAAATTATTATAAATGTGGATAGATTATCACATTTGATAGAATTATACTTCCTGAGATCTTCGGATGGAGTCTGCAATGTTGTCCGAAACGTTAGTTGAAAAGAATACCTCGAGACACAGACATACCAAAGATCCCGGGAAATTAATATTTTCGTTGACCAATTAATATGAAACTCCGCATACAATAATCAATATGAATGAAAACTTGGGTTTTATAGAAGTTTTATTGTATTTAATGGGAATTAAATATTTCGCCTTGCTAAGGCACACATTAACTGACATTGCAATAAAATGTAATATAACTACTAGAACACAGACATTTTCATTCACATTCATAAATTAATCAAGAAACTACATTTCTTTACGGTGACAATATTTTGATTATCACCCAAAGATGTTCACTCTTTCGCAATGTAAAGTTGTGATCCTCGTACCTGTGTCTTTCATCACGCCCTTTTGTCGCTAGTCGTTCAGTGTTTACGTTAATTCCTTATTCCGTACAGCGCGCTGACATAACAGCCCAAGAAGGGGGAGCCGAGTAGAGCCGAATACCTCACAAGCGTGTCCAATAAGAAACCGAACTCTTTGAATTAATCCGAGATATGATTTATGTGTGTAATTATATCATGGTGGCTGGTTTTGCTCTTCACGCCTTTGGAATAAATTATCCCTGCGATCTGTTTTGTACGGAGTGGATCTCCAGCCTAGAGTAACGTCGTAATCAAAATTCTGGCTATCGAACGAGTTCGTTTCCCCTGCTCGGGCAGGAATGTCGGCCGGAAACCCGCGGAGGCTGCGGAGCCTGCAATTATAAAATCCTTCGCAGGAGTTATTTAAGGTTGCTCACGAATGGGCCTACTTGGTTATTACTCCCAAGACTATTTAATCATTTTATGAATGTAGGGGTGTAGTTCATTTTTTAACTGAAATTTGTTTGAAAATAAAGTGTTTTTAATAAATTTAATTGCACTTAAGGTAAGGTAAGTACCTACAACAACTGCCACACCGACAATCCCGGGTTCGATTGCCAGCGATGGCAGTGTAATTGTCACACTGTTATTGGTCTGGTTAGATTAGCTACCTATCACATGATATGAAAATCAATATGATAGTTATACCCTTTAAATCGATTTGGCTCGCGCTTTTTTAATGATATAAAATACGATTCAACGTTGTTTTTTCACAACACTTTTATGTTTTACAAACATGTTTCGGTTGTGACATAACCTTTTTCGGTATCTAAATTTTAACAATAAAATTAAACAAAATCGTTACTTATATACTAAATAGGGAAAGAGATATGTCTCAAGGTGGGAGTAATTTTTTTCTAAAACTATGCTAAAACTATCGGCGTTATTTTTTGAGTAGTATCAATATATATTTTTTTTTAATGTAATTAATTCTCTGCGAGAACGGTATTAAAACCTATTAACTTGACTGATCTTGGTCGACGAGAAAGGTATAATATTTATTATTATTTTCCCGGATTCATTGTATCCTGTTAGAAGTTTATTTTTTTTTGCACAATTTTGATGATTTTTTTAACACTTGTAGAAATACTATATTTACACGTACAGTTTAACGTTTTCATTGGGTTTCTTGTACATGCTGTGCGTGGTAGTACCATAAGGGTACGAATCTACCCGCACACAATGTGTTTAAAATTTCGAGAATTTTAAAGTGGATAATTCTTCTTCTTCTTCTTCGTCAGCCGTTATCGGTCCACTGCTGGACATAGGCCTCTTCCCTTCCCTTCCACTCGTCTCTATCTCCTGCCAGCCGTAACCACATTTTCCCCCCCACGGCAGCAATGTCGTCGACCCATCTTTTTTGCGGCCTGCCGACGTTTCTCCTATTCTCCCATGGTCTCCACCTTATTATTTTCTGTGTCCATCTATCCTCACTCTATCTCGCCACATGACCCACCCAATGCTTCTTCAGTCTCGCTAGTCGTTCTATGATGTTCCATGATAATTATTTAATAAAAATATTTAAAATTGAAAGTGCTTTCGACATTCCATTGTAAGGTTTTCCCCCTATATCAAATATCAATGAACTGAGAACATAAGTTACTCCTTATACGACTTGTAGAACTGTCGATTAACCTTTAAAGCTGCAGTTGAAATAATGCAGCTGCGCTTCCTTCCTTCCACGGCCACAGTGGGGTCTTGTTCTATTCCCTCGCGAAATCCCTATCCTCTTGAGGATATTTTTTGTTTGTGTGGGCCGTTTTGTCTCGGGAAATGGGCGCGCTAGTACCACGCGCGGGGCGCGGGGCGCGGGACGGCTAAGGAAGATATATTCGCGACGGCAGTTAACGCGGACACTTTATGGATGTGGGTTACCTTTGGTTTAGCTTGTGCAAATACACCCATCATCCGGCATTACTAGCCCCATTTGTTTCTCCTGTCCCCTACCCGTGAGCATTACGCGCACCGCGGAACTATTTCGGTCCCGATCGATTTTAATAGTTTACGAGAGTTGTGTAACTGTTTAAATTAACATTTGTATCAGCGATTTATACGTTCGCGTTTTTATGTTTATCGAAACGGATTACAGCATTTTATTGTTTTTCTCTGGGTTTTTTTTACACATATTTGAAGGACTTTAACCTTTTAAAAACTGTAAAGTATATAAATTAAAGATAACAAGACCATTCATCAGGCGCGAGCCGAAATTACTTTGGAAGATGTCTTGACAGGTGCCATTTAATATTTGTCTCGATTTACGATTATTGAATATTTCCCAACCTTGCACCGCCGTTATTTATGTCCTCCGCAACAAAAAAGTCGCCTCGCCTCTCTCTTCCCGCACTGCCTACTTCTTATTGCAAGAAGCCCGATTTATGTGCCACTCTGAGCATTCTAACACATCAAAAACTAATAAACTTTTATACCACGCAGTTTCCTCACGCGTTTTACTATTTTGATGAGACGTTTTGTTACGCCTTAATTTAGGAAAAGCGGAATAAATTTCGCTATCGCCAAATACGTGTCCAAATTTATTTAGTTAAATTTACATATTAATACGAGGCTACGACGGCCGAGGAAAACATGACATGATCAAATCAATAAATTACAGAAATGCGGCCACATTTGATGCCGGAAAAATCAACGAGCGTGCATGTTACGATGTATGAATATAGTATAAGTTCGAGAGATATGTCAGGATAAAGCTACTTAGCAGTCTATCCTCTCTGCCCACCCCTCCGTAGAAACGTTGTGATATTTAGTTGGAATGGAAGCGAAGCATGGAACTGGCAGAAGAACGATGAGAGCAGAATAAATGCGGTAGAGATGAGGTCCCTAAGACGTATGTGTAGTAGAACGATATCGAATCTCAAATACTGATATAAGGAATGAAGGAAGAAAGTATTATGAACAAAATTATGAAAGGATCACTGTGTTGGTTTAGACATATGGAACGCACGGATGAAGGAAGAATTGATAACAAAATGTACTTTTATGATGTAAATGGAGTACGAAGTCGAGGCAAACATGGCACGACCAAATTAATCAAAATTAAAATGTTGGTCATGTTAGAAGTCGGAAGAATCGACGTGCGTGTATGACCCGTTGCATGAACGTGGAGGAAACTAGAGAGGTATGTCAGTATAGAGTAGTCTGGCGGGCCTACCCTTGCGGGGAAACGGCGTGATGGTTTGTTGTTGTTATTATATTTTAAAATATTTTAACAATCTTAGGTATCTTAATAATCTTAAATGGTTTTATTTCGAAACAATATATCTTTTCGTAATTTAAAAATAACGCGTGTAACTTGATACGCGTTGGTAAATATCAGTTTAAATTGCTCCCTTCCGTTTTAAAGGGGGAGAACAAATTCACGATAATTATCAATGGGAGTATTATTCTTCCCCTAAAATACGAGTAGCATCCCTAAATATATATGAATCCGACACTGTCCTACTTGGTCTCTTGTGGCTGTATTTATTTGGGAACATTAAAAATAATTGCGTAGAATATAATTATAAACACACAAAAATAGTTATTTAAACAAAATAATTGCGATTTCAATATTCGTTTTTATATCTCATCAGATGTTAGCCCCACGTCAAAATTTTGAAACAATTCCCAAGCATAATACCCGCGTCTATTTATGATAATATGGGAAACTGTTTTACCCGAAATCTCCATTAAACTTAGATTGCCAAAAGCCGACCAAATGGTGTTCACTTTTCCCATTGTGGTTTGAATTTCGACAATAGGAACTATAACAACTAGGCAATAATTCATTCTCCATATTATAATATATCAGATTTGATTTAAGGGGTGAACACTGAACAGTTCATAGTATTTTTTTCGATTATCAATTTTTCGTTAGAGTAGAAACAGTTTTTTACCGCTTTCTGAGTTAATTTTTCTCGACATACTTTGAAAGTTTTATACCTTCATCGTCGAGACAACGATATAAAAATGTTTTGTATTCCGTTCATCCAATGATGAATGTATAAGTCCTTCGAAACAAGTTGACAAGAATCTGTAAAAATGTGTAACAAACAATTTTTATTTACAAAACAATCGTCATTATGGAATTCCACTATATCAACGCCTTTAGTTTATTAAAAAACTGGATTCTATTTCGACTATGAAGTAAAGATAGATAGATATCTATTTGTTCTTATAGTGCAGTTTATTTCAAGATAGAGATCCCCATCGAATAAAAATCCCCAAAGATTACAAAGAAATATGTTCCTGTAGAAATTTGTGCCTCATTTGAATGTACAAAATCTTTTTGTGGACATTCCGAATTTAGCGCAATTTTATTTAAGTCAGTCTCTTGATACTTCAAGGATGAAACCCTTTCAAATCATCATCCTATCTCAAAATAAAAGTCCTTTAGAGTCGAACGAATCAATCAAATGTAGGAAGAAAAAACAATTTGCGCGCTCTATGGCTAGACTTAAGGGCTAACCCTTTCTCTCCGCACGTGCTCCCGAGACCGGCGCGCCCTCGGCCCTCCCCTAATGGAATCATAACCCTTGCGCACCACGTGACTCAGGGTTAAAGGGACAGCGGCCATGTGTGAATTGTAAGCCATTTCGTGGACTAACGGAATAACTCAACCATTCTTTTGTTTGTTTAGAACTTTCCTCGTGTGCATATCTGCTGTTTCTGAATTGTTGCGAGAGAGACAGTCGGCCGGTTTAGCCTGAATTTAAATATCTACGAATTTTCGTAACCGTTCATTGTAGGCAAAAATATTTAATTTGTTATAATATATATAGAAGTTTAAAAAATGCTTCATATGCTTTTGACTTTATTTTAAAAGTAATCATAAATTGACATGTGGTCGTTATTTTATTCTACGTAGTTTTTTGAATATTATTATTTAATTTGAAATTAAAAAACGTCATGATGGTATTACGATTTTTTTATTTAAACTAAAAAAATACCAAATTCAATCTCTCCCGGTTTTGTTTATAAAGGCATGAAATATGTTTAAAAATATTATGAGATATTCGTACTGAATCCTAAAAATACTCTATAGAGTATATAGTATACAAAATACTTTAAATTAATGGATTAAACCGCATCATTTGAGAAAACAGTTGAAATAGTGTACTGAGTACCTAAATAGATATTAGAATGCTTTGGTTCGTTAAAAAACAATATTTCGTCGTGTGTGGCTAACAGATCGTTTTAAAAAAAGAATAAATCTTCCGCTGCACTCGTGTGGCCCACAACACTTCAATTGTTACAGATCCTGAATAATTAAATCTTCTAACGAACCCTTCCCGCCCGCGCCCTCGGAATAGATAGGGATTACCACGCTCGTTTCTTTTCCTGTCAACGTTTATATCCGTAACACCTCAGAACACTGGAGCCATTCACTAAACATCTTTCCTTCCCTAAAGTTTACGCTTAACACTAATCGCACAAGTATTTCTCTGTAAAATAACAACATTTTTATAGACCTTAGTTGAGTTAGTACTTACGTAATTTCTGCAATAAATGACATAATTCAAAAATTTTACAAAAATATTCATCACATGAAACCGGTCGAAGATACAAACATTTATGGATTTTATTAACTAAAGACACATTTGAAAAAATACATATATTTTCATTATTTACAGTAAACCTCTGCCATGAAATTTCAAATAACAATATAATTTTTTTTAAGTTTAAAAGTGTTTAAAATTATTTTTAAATATGTATTCCTATACCACAAGTGGATCTGTACTACAAATATTTAAATTTTTGATAAACTTAAGGCGTTAACAAAGTGGAATTCCATAATGATTTGATCCTAAGTGAAAAACATAGTTTTTTAATTCTTAAAAAAAAGTCGACAAAATTTTACTGCAATATATATTTTTTGCATTTTTATTTAGATTTCTTATTGTAGACCAAGGTATATAGAATAAATATGGTAAGATATTCCGCGTTTTATTTTTGACATCTACTGCGCAGCTACGTCACGTGGAGACCCAAGCATTAGGTTGTGTAGTATGAGTTGAGTATATATTTATACATTGGGTATGGAATTTTTCTTTGTTTATTTATTACGTCTAATTAAAAGAAGTTTTTGTAATTGTATTAAATAAATGATGACAAATCGTTTTCTTTATTTAAGTTATTGTTTTTTTTATTTTTCTTTTTTTAGAGTTAGCATCTTCAATGAGCTTTAAGTTCATTGTTCTTATTTTGAAAAACATTTTACATCGATAAAAAAGATTTTTAACTGGATATGGCAAATCAACTCCATTTGATTTAGCTTGTTTATAGTTATTTAGGTTTGTTTATAGTTTCGTTTCGATTTCGAGTTCACCACATGACGTCACTTGACAGCAAATTATTAGAAAGGGATAGCATGCTACGTGCGCAATATCTTACCATATTATTCTATATACCTTGATTGTAGACTATCTGTCTGCCGATAAAATTTTAGTACTTGTATCCTGGTTACGGTGTTTTAACCTTAAAAATTAATGTCGTTATCATGAGTAATTTTTTTAATAACTTTTGTATAAAATCATTACTCATGTTATACGATTATCTATTGCAATACATTTACTTCGTTATCTTTTTCATTCCCATTCATTTATTATGTATCCTAGATCATTTAATCTTACGATAAGCTGGTAATAAGTATCGTCTTAGGTGTGTCCAGAGATAATCAAGTACATATTGAAGAACATCCTATCCCAATCAATATTTTTATAATATAATTTATACGCATGCTTACGTTTAATGTTTTATTAAACCTTTCTTTCATGGTGTAACATATTTGGTACAAACAAACATATTGATTTTAATACTTACTATTTTGTAAGCTACACTCTACATTCTCATCTACCTATTGTGGTACACAAACCATCGCAGTGGCGCTAGTTTACAAAACAAAACAACAACAAAAACAATTTTATTTTGATATTTGGCGAACCAATGACCTGCTGCTTTGCCTGCCATTCGCTAACGGATGATCTGCGGCTCTTCCTGTCAGTTTATTAGATACATTTTGAACTTTAAAAACTGTTTTTTTTTTAATAAATACACATTTATATCGTTATAGATATAAAAATAAACAAAATTTAAATTTTTATTTTATTTTTACAAAATTTTATTTTGCAATAGATAACAAAAAATATATTGTTTTTAAGATAATCCAATGATTTTACTGAAATCTCTTGATGGAAGTTCGTTTGAAATAATAATTAAATGAAAAGATGTTCTTTAACTACGTTCACTTTTGTCTTGATTTTGACAGCGACCGGTTTCGCCAGGCTCGCTGGCATCGACAGACTGGTCTAGTCTGTCCATGCCAGACTAACCAGTCTATCGATATCTGAAACCGCTCGCTGACGAAATAATGACAAAAGAGGAAGTAGATAAAGCAGGTTTGTTTTATATTATTATTATTTAAAAATATTGTTTTAGTTAAAATTACAGCAAATTATGAAATGAAGGCTTAATACATCAGTGCAATAAACTTTGATAAAATAATGTTGTTTAAATGGGCTTTATATCTTATCGCGCGGGAACATCTGAGCGTTGTCAGTCACACAATGGTAATGTTCTGCGTTCTTCCTGATTTGAGACTCTTTCCCGCTTCCGCCGTCTTGCTCGTTGGCATTATCTTTAGATGCGCGATCATAAAGCGTGTTGGAAGTGTCGTAACGCCGAAGATAAACATCCATCCCCGGCTCCCGTGCAGCCCGGCCCGGGGCTGCCTCCGTAGAAGCGCTCTTCCCTGGGACATAAAATGAATACTCTGTAAACGCTTTTAAATCATATCCCGATGAAATAAACTTTGTAAAATACACACAGCCATAACCTATCGGTGTATCGTTCGGCGGTAACGCTTTATGGTTCAGAAAGTGATGGTATTCGCTTTCATCGTATTAAACCGGATAGATGCGTTACATTTTACAAACAACTAGACATACCCTTATTATCTCGTCCCACTCGAGGAGCGTAGAGCGTGTTTCAATTCAGAAAATATGTTTTTATGAATATAAATATTTTTATATTTAAATATTTATAGCGAAGCATGGAACTAGCAAAAGAAAGATGAAAGTAGAATAAATGCAGTAGAAATGAGATCTCTAAGACGAATGTGTGGATACTCTGTATAGAGTGTCGAATGAAAATATAAAAAAGTGAATGCTCTGCGAATGATGGTGTTATGAAGAAAATAATGAAAGGATCATTAAGATGGTTTGGACATATGGAAAGAATGAATGAAGAAAGAATGGTAAAAAAAATATATGTTAACTATGTAAATGGAACCAGAAATAGAGGAAGACCGAGGAAAACGTGGCACGATCAAATAAATCAAATATTGAATGTAGGCCATGTGAGGAGTCAGAGACATCGACGCGCGTGCATGACACGATGTATGAATGTTGAGGAAGCGAGAGAAATATGTCAGGAAATAAAAGTGTGGCACTCCATTATTTCTGCCTACCCCTTCGGGGAGATGGCGTGATGGTTAGCTAGTTTTTTTTAGTAATATCTAGCATTAGCTAATGCCCGGCATTGGTTAAAATGTGGCAGTCCATTCTTTCTGCTTACCCTTTCGGAGAGACGGCGTGATGGTCAGTAAGTTAATTTTTTAGTAATAATTATGAAATAACTACCAGCTAGGATCATATTATTGAAACAAATAAAGAAAGGAATGAAATTAAATACAAAATATATACTGTACAGAAGTGACAGTTAGTTAGTTGTACTTTTTTTTCTTCATCAAAACTTTACAATTTTCCTTTCAAGACAATGGAATCAAAATGTTCAGTATGATTTATGTACCTGCAATAATAGCATATTTTATATAAAACTTTGTTCCTAGCACTAAACTTGATTAATATTTGTCTAAGAAATCGTGAGTATGCTTTTTTTCACATCTATGAGAATGGAATCCTAGAAAGTCCAAAAATAACGAGAATTTAATGCGATAATGACTGGAAAGGAAAAAAACTAATGACGGTGCGTGGCAGAAAAATCTAGTACCTACCGTACGGCATTAATTAAGGTAATTGTTTTACCACTACAACATGACATGTCGCTACCAAAAGTTTGCTTGTTATGGAATGAAAAAGTTTCTCCTTTACCTGATTTATGTTTTCTCGTAATTATGATGTATTGTATTAAACACGTTTTACGCCATACAATATTTTAAACATTTTACCAGACAAACGAAATTCTCATTTTAGTTTACGGTTGTTATTCAAAAAATGTGTTCTTTTTTTCGTTTATTATTCTCGAATTCCTGAATTTATAACATTTTTATCTATACTTTGAATGAAAGTTACCGTTAATTCAAGTCATGTTAAATTATATCCTTTATGCATGGAAGTGAATCATGGAACTGGCAAAAAGAGGATGAATGTCGAATTAATGCAGTAGAAATAAGATCTCTTATACGAATTTGTGGAAAATCTGTGTATGATAGAGTATCGAATGAAAATATAAGAAGTGAATGCAGTGCGAATGAAAGTGTTATGAACAAAATAATGAAAGGATCATAAAGATGGTTTCGACACAGAAAGAAAGAATGGTAATAAAAGTATTATTTAGTGTAGGGTAACATACAGTGATTATTAATACAAATGCAAAATGAACAAACTAACAGTTAAATGAATCAAATATTGAATGTCTGCTACGTGAGGAGTCGCAGAAATCGACGTGCGTGCATGACACGATGTATGAATGTTGAGGAACCAGAGGAGTATGTCAGAAGATAAAAGTGTGGTAGTCCATTATTTCTGCCTCCTCTATGGTTGTTAGTTACTATTGTCTGTAACATTAATACTGCGTGGGTGGGAGTAAAATAAATGTATTAGAGTAAAATGTTTTCTGCGAAATGGATACAGAAGTTTATTTGTAGTTTTTAATCAAAGAACATTTCAATGTAATCACTTTTTCTTGATAACAATCGCTTTAGTAAGCGTATTCACATACTAATTCATTACGGAATGTATCGGTACGGTTCATAGCGTATCCTATTATATATATCTGTCCATTGACCTTTTAGAAAGCCTAGCGCCACACGAGGTATCCCAACAATTACATTATTGTTTACTCTTCGAAATACTATAGGGGCTTATTATGGGGGCGGGTCTCAAATACCAAGTAAATGATTTTCTGGATCCATCCACCCATACTGACCCGGACAAATTTAAGGCGTTACACCACCCTGACGCTCGAAAAAATAGTCATAAAAATATATATTTTTTTTTTACTTAACGATAAAAAATATTTCGTTCTTTATTTTACGTATACATACAATAGATTTATAAACAATTTCCAATATTAAAAAAAAAAATACAATAAAAATGGCGGAGGTATGAGTCGCTCAACGGGACCCTCTTTTTAAAATCGGTGTACATGATTTCTCCCTCCAGCATTGTCTGAAAAAATATATATACATATAATATATTGCTTATTCAGAAAAGTAAGACGTGACGTACGATTTTTTAGATTGGGTTCCGTATTCAAAAGTTATACATTTTTTTAACTCAAAATTTTAATGGAAATTCGATTTTTTTTTTAAATGTCATATCTCCAAAAAAAAAAATTTTTTTTCCCCTACGACACGTCTTAGCTATAAAAATAGCGCGAAATTATTCATATTTTTAACGGCCGAATAAAAAAAAAAGTTTATTTTTATGTCTATATTTTCGAGCGTCAGAGTGGTGTAACCCTTTAAATTACCAAGAAAATCTAATGATTTCTCTAAAATCTCTTGATGGAAGTTCATTTTAAATAAAAAAAAGGAATACGAGTAAAACGATGTTTTTGTAATATCCACGTCTTTATTTCAGCAGCGATCTTTCCAGGCTGACTGGCATTCAGTATGTTGTCGATGCCAGCCAGCCTGGCGAAACTAGTCGCTGTCGAAATTAACACAAAAGTGGAAGTAGTTATTAAAAAACATCGTTTTGTTGAATTATAATTTAAATTATCAAGACTCAATAATAATTATTAATGCAATGTTTTGAATTTTACATATTTTTTTAGTACCGAATAACTTGCAGTGAAATATATATAGGCAATATGAATATCAATATATATTTTTTAGATTTAAACGTAGTGTCAACATATTTAATACATGCTTCAGCGTAAAAAAACAAACAGCGTTTGAAATTTATTTACGAAATATTCGAATATAATTACTTCATTCACTAATTATTACAAAATAAAAACGTATTTTTTCTAGAAGTTTTATTATATTTTATGGAAATAACACGTTTCGCATTGCTAAGGTATAATCAAATGTCATATTTGATCATTCCTTGGCAAGGCGAAACATATCATTCCCATAAAATAAAATAAAACTTCTAAAAAATGGGCGTTTTCTTTCGTATTATATTTTAATATAGAATTTTATATAATTGTTCAGGAAAGAAGAAAAGCTTCGTTTTCTTTTAAGAATCCCTAAACAAATTAGATAAGGTTCCAGCGTATAGCCGGAAACTATCATTGAATCCCGAGTGTCCTTTCCAAGTTTCTTACAAGCTGGATAATATTACTTTTATACGAGAATTTTATTTATACTGTATTCTCATTAAATTCTGAGCAAGCTTAGCAGATTAAATAAACGTTTCTTTCTTTCATAAAGGAAATAATCGGTGTTCAGATAATAATGAAAAGATATACTAACTCCGCTGATAAGATGAACTCGGTAGATTATCCGGGATCTGTACATCGATATATTTCACTCCTCATATTTTAATTACAAAAATTAATCAAATATTGTTAGGCTCCCATAATTAATTAATTAATTAAAATACTACACGGGAGTTACAACGAGGACAATAAATGGGTTAAATTGTGTCCTTTATGAGTGACGCTTTTCATCTCCCCGAAGCTAAGAAAATGGATTTTGCTTTACAATAGAATTTGCTTCTTTTTGCTCTCAAATTACACTTGCATTGTTGTGTTCCTTCGTGAATAACGATCTCCGTCATCTGAAACAATAAGAGGGCCAGATTGATGGAGGCTCATTGAACCCGAGTACAGAACAGCACACGTGGGCACAGAGATCTCCTATTTAATTAACAAATTCTAGTCGGCTGCGTATACACTGGAGATTTTCTTATCGCCCTCATTTAAATACGTATACGTCGATATATTTTAGAGTAGTATTTTAATGTCTCTACATTCTTAATTTATCTACTACCCGTGATTTATATTGATGGCATGAAAACATAAATTAAAAATCACCGGTCATTTATCGATCGGATACATATTCCTATTGACAAGTAACATTTCCACCACTTTACCAATATATTTATACTCGAGTAGGTACCTACTTACGTATACAAATCAAAATTTAATCAAGCACTTCAAAGTATAAGTGTAAATAATAATAATAAGAATAATGAAATCATGCCAAAAAAAATTTTCGGAACTTAATATTTAAACAACAATGTTTACGTCGACTATCGAGAGAATAATTTCTTAAATTTTTGGTATGTCCGTGTCCTGAGGTTTTTTTTATTGCGATTAAAAATTCTTTGCTGAAGAAATCATGAGATGTTCTAAAAATAAATCATATATTTTAGATATATAAAAAAAAATTTATCCCGTATATCTTTAGACATTAATGTTTAACATAAAAATATATATTTTACTGGTTTCGATACTATCCGTTTCATCGTTGGACGATCACCAAATGAATAAACAAGAAGTTTTTTTTTTAATGTTGTTTATTAAAATCGTTATTCTATAATACTCGTATATAGGATGGTTAAAAAGTATAAGTTATCGATGTGAATAGAGTACGGAGTCAAGGAGGCCTGAGGAAAACATGAATGGCGTGACCAAATATATCAAATTTTAAAGTCGTAAGAATAGACATGCGTTTATGTCTCGCTATATGAATGTGGAGGAATCTAGAGAGGTATGTCATGATAGAGCAGGGTGCCGGTCTATTCCTTACCCTTCCGGGAACCGGCGTGATGGTTTAGTGTTGTTGTTATCATTTTTCTATTATTAAAAAAGTAACATATGTATGGGATTGGTTGGCTGTTAAGTGTGAATATGAGTGCGTGAATAATTATTAATACAAGGGTTGTGATTTGCAAGGTTTTCTATATTCATTTGCTGAGTTGAATTTCCATTGTATTCAGATAATGCTTAAGCTTGGATACTGGTAATATTCTAGTAAGTATACGAACTACTTATGGATCTCACAATGTAGTTACTCCCTCGCGTATTTCCTTTGTAAAAACTAGAGCAGAACTACACCTGCTACAGGAATGTTGCTTATTCAATTAGCATTTCAAGGTGCAGATTATGACTCCGCTGTTCTAGTAACTCCACTGTCCTACTCGCCTCCCAGAGTGAGCAAATCATTATGTCAGAATATCGTAAGACGCTCGCCAGACTCTAATACGTTTATTTTTTTGTCACGTAACAATTACGTCACGCCTATTGACATAAAGTAGACTTTCTTCATAACAGCTGAATTTAGAAACCACCACAGAATGAAATATTAATTCATTTAACTTTATCATCGAATTCATAAAAATATTTTTTCCACAATATAATGCTAAGGATGAAAATGGGATAAATGCCGCTTCAAATTATAGTTTAAGGAATCATTTGAGAACAGGTAAAACATAAAAAATATAAAATACCACGAACTCATGAGAGATGGTTCGACATTAGGAATTCAAGATCCTCTCCAAAGTCAAGAGTATTTGTCTTCTGAACGTACTTTCACGAATATGAAAAGAGATCATGTTCAGCAGTTTAATTGCTCTCCCCACCGGCATCACCAGGGGCAGGTTGGTTCTGCATGCTGGGAAATAAAACAGTCTGTGCTGACGCTGTCGAAGATAACCATCTGGAACATAAAGATCATCGAGTGTCGAATTTCATTCGACACTCGTATGCACACATTCGTCTAAGTAATCTCATTTTAACTGCCTTTTAATCAAAACACCGTTTAAATAATGTTTAAAAACAGTGTTGAGATTCATGCAATTTTAAAAAGGTTATATTTCCTCTGATATTCGCCCAGTGAGGCAACAAGTCTAACTCACAACTCTGCTGTGTGCCATCCAGGTTGCCATGGGGTCCCGATATCCCCCAGACTCATCCCAGTGCGCTATTTTGCCACGGCAAATATCTTACTATTATTACAATATGTGTCACCTAGGCTTAACTGTTACCCAATTCTGATGTTCGTATCGAATATTCAACCTTTGCATATTATTATGATCGATGACAACGGTGTTTCCAAATAACCTTGGGCGCTTACTTTGTGATTGGTTTCAAAGGTGTGTACTTTTTTCATTTCCTTATTTAATTTAGTTCATATCATAACATGCCAAGACAGTTTCACTGGTTCATTAATCGTACTTTATAAGTCCTCTGAAAAAAAAAATTTTAATAGTAGAATAAATTTCTAAAATATAATTTTGAATAATAGTTGGATATTGCCATAAAAAGGCATCTGATGATAAAAAAAACTAACTAACTGACTAAACATCACGCCGTCTCTCCGGAGAGATAGGTAGAGAGAATGGACATAATTCTGTCCTGACATACTTCTCTCGATTCCTCTGCATTCATACATCTTGTCATGCACGCACGTTGATTTCTCCGACTCCTCACGTGACCGACATTTAATATTTGATTGATTTGATCATGCCACGTTTTCCTCGGCCTTCCTCTATTTTCGTTTACATCGTTTCCATATACCTTCTTCACCATTCTCTCTTCACTCATTCTTTCCAATGTGTCCAATGTGTCCAAACCATCTTAACAAACCTTTTATTATTTTGTTCATAACACTTTTATTCGCACCGCCTTCTTGCACTTGTATTTGACACTCTATCATATACATATTTACCGCACATTCATCTTAGAGATCTGATTTCTACTGCATTTATTCTATTTTCATCATTTTTTTTCCAGTTTCATGCTTCACTTCCATACATAAGGGTCGGGTTTTTTTGGATAGGCTTTTGTTTGCGATGACAACTTTAAGTGCACCATTTACTCTGTTGCCTGCCCCAACCCTTCTTTCAATATCCTTCTCCACTCTCTCATATTTTATAAACATGATAAAATGAAATAAAACTTATTAATTAATGTTTCTTTGGATAACTATATTTTTTAAATTTCTGTAAAGTACTCAAAATAGAATAAAAACGTATAATAAGTTCAGTCATATCAATTAACAATGATGCTATTCTCAAAGAACACTGCGCGTATTTCTAATCGCCATTTTGTAATATCTTCCAAACACCTTAAGTGTAAATTGAAACATTATAACGGCAAACTGCGCCTCGCTTCTAGAGCTTCATCCACATCCTGCCATGAAGGGTAATTTATGCGAAAGAACGGGCATTAAAAACGAATAAATTGTATGGATAGGTCTCTTGGCTTGGAAGAAGGCAACCAAGAACCTACCCATTGTTCGGACTGCGGAGCATTATTTGTATTCTAATGAGGGACTCCGCCCACTTGGAAATGTGTATTATGTCCACACGATTACAAAACAGGACACACATACGTACTGCAAGCGATGCACTGTCTCCAAGAAATGGCGCCAGCCTAGTGGCGTTTCTGATTTAGATGAGTTTACATAAAACCAAAATTCCAAATACGGCCACAAGTATAAAGTATAAAGTTAAACATCTGTTATACATATTTATTGTTTCTAACGACGATAGTAAATATAAAATATTGATTAAAACACCTGTTAACTATATTTATTTAACTAACTAACCATCACGCCGTCTTTCCGAAGGAGTAGGAAGAAATAATGGACCGTCACACTGTTTTTTCCTGTCTCGCTTTCTCAGCATTTATACATCGTGTCCTGCGCGCACGTCAATTTCTCCGACTCCTCACATGGCCGAAATGTTATATTTGATTTATGTGATCGTGCATCGTTTTCCTCGATCTTCCTCTATTTCTAGTTCCGTTATGTCGTCTACATTTACTTTCTTTACCATTCTTTATTTATTCATTATTTCCACGTGTCCAAACCATCTTGATGATCCTTTCATTATTTTGTTAATAACACTTTTATTCGCACTGCATTTTTTTTTAAATTTATATTTGACATTTGAATTTAATTTTATGTTATTATAAATTTTACAATGCGAAACATCTCACTCCCATAAGACATAATTAAACTTCTAGAAAACATAAATGTCCATCAACATTACAATAAATTTTTAATTTATACCATTGAATTTGATAAATTATTAAAGTGTTGAATGATATAACTGTATCTTTCTGAGATTGTTTTTCCTATTATAACTGATTTTTTTATGCTCTAAAAAAAGGTCACTGAACGCCATTACATAACTCCGTACAGGATATCCAACATTAGGTTAATTACATATGCTTCTTAATTAGTTCACGGTTGGTGATTATGTCTGTGATACAGTCGAAGTAATGAGCACATTTCAAATATCTAACTCAGATTTTTCAGTAATATGTAACAAACCATCTATATAAAATATTCATATTGCGTACGTTCATTATCGCAAGCATGTTGAGTTATTTTTCCTTGTTTTGTCATTAACTCGCGCGTTTCTTAATTTCAATATACCTCCGATGGAAGAAATAGATTTCGTTTTTTTTAACCACATGATTTACAAAGATTCTGTACTAAATATTTTAACATCTGTTAAATATGAATATTTCTCTGCCGTATTTGATATTTCCGGCTGTTGTATGTACTAAATTATTGCATTGCATCAACTGGCGGGTCTCCGACCCTTCCCTTTATGTAAGTAGAAAATCATTTATATGGTTTTGTTTAATGGTTGTATTTGTTGGAAGTTCATAAGGGGTGATAAGCATTACCTTTGAAATGCTTCGAAACAATTGAAATCAAAGCCTTCATGCAAAATGTTCGCCGCTTTGTGGAGGGCAAAATGATTCTGCGTATCGCAGACATTCAATTTGCAACAACGCACGTACACTACCAAATGCCGAAATGCATTCCTTACTTCCTTACAATATTGAAACCAACAGCCCCTACCAGCTTCATCTACTTACGACTTTCCTTTGACATTGATGTATAAGTTACTCGATTGTTTGAATTGTGTTTCTCCCATTGGACGGACATGCCTCCGTGAGTTGGCGTTGTAATACATCAAACAGACAAACAAATGAACGTGTTGTATGCCTTTTGTTTGCAATTATCACTTGTATCGTTTTCAGTGCAAACACCATTATGGTAGCAGCGTTCCAGCGCTTGTGTTGATAGACAGTTACTGCTAAAGCGTACGTTGTACGAGTATATAGAACCTTTATATGGGTATTCGTGGATGATTACATGTTTGTAAGGATCGTTATGTGTATTCCGTTATAATTTTCCATGTATATGATTTATACCATGCACGATGTTAATTAAATTTCTAACGTTTTTGATAAACCCTCGTAACTTTTTTAATGTTTTATACCATTTTAGTTGTATCCAGTAAACCGTAGAATTTTCTTTATTCGAAGAAACTCAATTAACAAATCACAAACGTAGTAATTACGTGTAGAAAGAAACATTTCCGCTTTAGATATAAAAACAATTCAATCACTGTTGGTCGATATATCAATAACATCACTATTATTACCACAAGTCTATTTTGATTTTCCACATTTCCGCGTTCAACTTTCACCGTTTTTTTTTCTGTGTCTTATCTCATTAACTGTGTTTACTCTGATAACAGTTTTAAATGTTTACTCATTTTCTCGCTTCAATCTAAAAGAGTGAAAATGTTATCACTTTTTTACTCTACACAAATATGAGTAGGCACACACCGGTACTTGATTCATCGCCATTTTATCGTAGTGTAAAGTAAACTGACAAGTGTCGCGCTAGGAGCTTAACCTCGTCACCTGTTTAGGACCATTATCATTTATAGTGTGTACGTGCTTTGTGATTTATACAACAAGTACTGGTTAAAAAAAATCTGTGTACTCCTGTCACCTAGAAATTTTGTAAATAGAGATCATCGCATGTTGTTAAGTACACACGATAACTCGGCGAATTGTTAACATCATTAACAAAAGATTAATCTTATATTGTTATCACAGTTAGGTCTGAATAACGCGCGTTCATATTTGTAAAGGAAAATAATTAGGTACTTTATAAATAAATATATTTAAAAAATCGTTTTGAGCAGGTAATTTGGTAAGATAATGTCTACGAAATATTCCCTACAAATCTTGTTTACAATGAGGTTTAGAAATTAGCACAATGCTCCATTATTTTGTTATTCAATAAACCTAGTTCTCGGATACCTTTTATTATGTGTGTGTTTTATTTATCTGCTGGCTCCTTGGTCTGAGTGGCTTCTTAATTAAAAGCATATCCGAGGAAATAAATTGCGCCACCCCATCTGATAATCTCGCCACGAGATCTGCAGTGTAGCTATTTTTTACTTCACGGGTGGGTCCGCCACTAGCCGGAGTCTGTATCATTACAGACTTACATAGAGGAATGAAAAAGGAGGAGAATAATGTTCCCTTACCCACGACACGAGCGTCTCACCTTCGCGTTTTATTTCTTCTTGCGTTATGTATAATTGTGTACGACGGCGATAAAAATCGCAGATAAAAACTCAATCTAATTTTTTTTAGTGGAATTTTATTGAACTTGTGTTATTTAATGATACTTTTTACTTGAATTTGTTATTGCGCTCATAATAACCAAGATTTGTATTAAAGATAAAATAAATACACGCAATAATGTATTAGTATTTATTAAGCCACCAAAATATGATTACCTACACGAATAGTAATTAAGAATGTGTTTACTAATTTATAAGTTAAGTTACATCCATGTAACAATTTTTTTTAATGTAATTTATTTATTTCGCAAACTTATTCTTTCAGCGATTGATTTTTAAGAGTAGTGTGTTTTTTCTTTTTTTTATTACTATTAATATTAATTAGTACCAAACCTAACGTTTTAAACTTTTTTTACATACGTACTATTGAATGAATTTTATTTAACCCCTATAGTGCGGTTGATTACCACTATAGTGCGGTTGATACCACAAGAACGAAGGTACGGGTGGAAGAGATGAGGACGCTGAGGATGATAGCAGGAAGGACTATTCGCGATAGGGTGAGGAACACGGCCATCCGCGAGATCTGCAAGGTGGAGGATGTCGTGAGATGAGGCAGACAACGCAGAAGATACTGGAATGCGCACGTGCAGAGGATGGATCCCACCAGAATCCCACACGCTGTGTCGCATCAAATTCCTGCCGGCTGCCGTCCCCCCGGAAGACCGCCGAAGAGATGGAGAGATAGTTGGGAGTCAACCTCCCAAGAGAGGCCAGCCTGATTTCAGGAACAGACCAAAGGTCTATAAGGAGAAGAAGAAGAGTGCGGTTGATTACATTTGCAGTCCAAAAATTGGTTTCAAATTACGCGCGACTTCGTTTGCAGTTCATATTTGAATCATCATGTATCATAAAAACCTTTCTACTTTAATTCATTAGTGCTAAACTGTACGTGATAGCATGATGAACTGGCACTATCTTTACTGAGTTGCAAATATAGTCAGTTGGATACATTTTTTTACTGCAAATGAAGCCAGCCGCACATTGGGGGTTAATAAATTAAACAAGTTTATTAAACATCAAAATACAAAACATCAACTACGAATTTGTAATTTCGTTCATCATAGGCTATCCCTCGTATCCTAGGAAGACTCTCCCTTACGAATGTGAAGACATTCTTACTCGGATACTAGGGACTATACTTCTACAAAGTCCAATCCTGGACCCACAAACTCTATGGCAACTACACCAGGAGAAGACGTTGGCAGCGGAACTGCCGCCACCTTGGTCTCTTTTCTTTTCCAAAACCACACATTTATTTCATAGATTAATATCATAATCACTTCATGGATTAATATCAAAACCACATATTTTTTAAGCGTTTTATATTTTAAGACCTTTTTTTTTATTTCGATTAAATGTTCTTTAGTTATACGTATTTTTTAAGCTTTCACGTTAAGATAATACGAGCCAAAGGGTGGCAACTGGTGAACTTCCGCCCCCTTCGAAATCCCCTAAAGTCCACTCATGAGCCGCGCTCACCCTGTTTTATCTCGCCTATATTCTCACTCGTTTAATTATTCCGACTCATTTCAGCCTTCCACTTTTATGTACAATGCCGCACATAACATAAACATGCCCATTGGTACTCTATGGCAGTGTTTATTATATACACACATAAGTACAAAATTGTGAATATTTGTACACGTGTAGAGAGACACTGGTATAGCCAACAGTCCACAGCCTCATGTATATTCATTGTGCCCTTATTTGTCTATCGTTTTATTTTACTAACGTTTTTTTTTCATTGTTGCAGGTATGTTGACAGTCAGATATTCTTTGTCGAACGTTAGAACTCAGGTAAGTTGACATAAACAAATAACCTTTTTTTATCTATCATACCTTATCCATACACAAAGTTTTCAACTTTCTAAATGCATTTATGACTGTAAGCTTTTGTATTGTTTTGCAATTTAAAACATGTTAAAAACTTGTAAAAGATAATTTGACAATTAAAATATAATGAATTATTATTTACATTTTTTAGGAGAAGTTAATAATAAAATACATGAATATTTTTAATTCCAAAATGCATTTTTAGTTTTATTCTACCCGTTCAATAGATTCGATCGGTTTCGGCAGCTCTACCGTTTTCTGGGCTACTTTTATCTACGATAGACCAAAAAATGCCCTGCAGCTGCCGAAAGCAGTCAAAACTAAAGAACAAATGAAATAAAACTAAATATGTATTATAAAATAATAATAATAATAAAATCACGAATTAAATATACATTTCATTTCAGTTTAGATATTCAAAAAACATGTTTTTGTTATCAATGAAAACACTGCTTTTTCCAATTTCTTCCGTTTTTTTCTGCGTGTTTCGGTGGTATCATTGAGAGAGCAATATAAAATTTGCTTGAAATATTCATGTATCAGGACAGTGTCCATAATTGAACCGAGAAGTTCCATCCCTGGTCCATCTTCCGGATGATATGACTTCAGAGATTCCATTGATAGTAGCATACGGAATATCGGAAGTTAATTGTAAATTATTATTAAGAGGTTAGAGTAGCCCCTGGAATATTGGAACGCTACGTGTAGTTTATGCTGGTTGCGACGGCGTCAATTTTATTCTTACTTTGTAATAATATAATAATAATAATTAGGCTAATTTGTATAGCGCCGTTTTCGTGAATAGCTCACCTCACACGTTTTGTGAATAGCTCACCTCAAACGTTACTTCATATAAAACTATTTAATCGTATGATTCATAAAACATATTCGATGACTTATTTAGTTTTCCGGCCACAGAGATTGTTTATACGGATAATGAATAAATAAAAATATTCGAAATTTGATAATAAATCTCTTTGATTCGTTTTTCAATACGAAGCTGTGCCATCTCTGAGCGGAGCATTTCATAAAAATATTCGCATAGACGTCAATCGTAAAAACGCCAGCCACTAAATCATTTACAAAATGGCTGAATTGATTTCAACACATAATTTAGATCATAAATATCGGGACCAATAATTATTTGCCGAGCTCGAGGAACCTGAGAAAAAAAAGCATATGAAAACACGTTGTTTCTCGGTTTAATTTTGCCTCGTTTATGCAAAGTATCGTGGGAAAGCGCAAACGCAATCTGAGTTATGGTCCTCACTCGGCATTACTTACTATTATTTTTTTATGTAGAAAAGTTAATTTGTACCCGTGCTAGAGTCACTCATCTGCATGGGAATCTTCTAATACAATCTTTATAGACATCATTAATTGCATTTTACTTCGTTGTTACAATTTATTGTTGTATCTATAAAGTTCAAAACTCTGGTTTTCCTTGTTCCCGTATCGAATATTTATTATAATTATATTCTTATAAAACTTTGCTATACAAGATTTTAAGTTTTATGAGGCATCTACTATGATAAGATAATATGATTTTTTTTCTCAAACCTCTACTTATATTTATGTTATGCTACCATCAGAAAAATACTGAACACACCCAAAATAAGCTCCATAAAAAATCAAATGAACATGTGTGTTATTTAAAAAAAATCTGCATTCTTTGTTATAATTCTACTACATGAACCATTTTTTTACCAATACCACAATACATTGCATGCATTGCAGTGCGTATAATTCAGTGAATGGTTCTAATATTTTTTCCCAAGCACCTTTATAAATACCTCCATAATGATTGCCTCCTATCCCACCATTATCCGGATTGTCGCTCATGCAGGTAATTCCTGTGTTTTTTTTAGTATTAAGTATGCAGTTTACGCTTTGTTTTCTCATAAAATGAAGTTGATACAGTTTACGCTTTGTTTTCTCAAATATAGATACATTTTTAATTATAACATTTATCAAAATATTTTCAGAATTAACTTTTTGTATATTTGGCAACGTTTAATAATGCATTATTCTGTAAAGCTTTCCTTTGAAAGTTTTACTTTAAGAATATAATGTTTAGAATCGCTTGTACTTCACACAAATCGCTCATTACATAAAATGTTGAAATCTTCTAAACTTTTGTCGTGTTTTCAAAAGTTTTACCCCTTGAAATGTCTACGTTTTGTGAAATTAAGTTCACTACATTATAATTATTCCTCGGCGTATTTAATTATCCAAATTTATGATTACATATCGTGTTTCTTTTTTGTCAGTTAACAGACAGGAGAAACAGAACTTAGTTTGGACTTCGTTTAGTTAAGGTGAACGTCGTCAGTCCTACCTGGCGCGGGCCATCGGGCACGCCATACTCAAAGCCTCTATTTGAGTGCTTTTTCCTCTGTTTGAGCATGGCTACCTTTTGAATTCCTTTTTTTGTGCTATGTTGAAGTCGCGCCGGGTCATTTTTGTCGTTGAATAATAAATTGTCCCGTCTGTCACATAAATTTTACTAAAGTAAAATGAGTTACTAGGGTGCACGTTTGCAGTTTATTCGGCAACTAACATAAAACACCGCACGTTCCAGCAATATGCATGCGATCAGCGAGGTTTTCAGTTTAGGTTATTCATTACTGTTTGGTTTATTAACAAATGGCCCGACATATGGGTTGTTATATTTATTATCGAAAAATCACTTACTTCCGTGTTTAATTGTTAAAATTTTATCGTTTTTAGAACTCTCCATATTAAATAATGAATATCTCCATATTAAATAATGAATACAAATGAAAACGTCTATTTTCTATAACTTTTATTATATTTTATGGGAATGACATGTTTCATCTTGGTAAAATATAATCAAAGTCCAACATTTGATAATGCCTTAGCATGGTCATTCCCATAAAATATACCTAATTAATCTTCAAGAAAACAGACGTTTTCATTCGTATTAATTAATACATATTTTTTTGCTTTTTGTCACATTGAAATAGAGCATCACAGTTTTATTTTAATATCTCATTATTAATGATGTAAAATTCTATATTGAATATTTAATATGAATGAAAACTTCTGTTTTCTAGAATTAATAATATAGAAAATGCCTTAGAAAGGAAATTATAACATTTCATAATGCTTTGAAAGGCGAAACATGTCATTCCCAAATATGTCATACGAAACATGTCATAGAAGACATTCATGGGCGAGTGGTAAGTGCTTTAACTGCCACCCCAAAGGTATCGGGTTCGATACCCGGCGATGGCAGTGTGGTTTTCACACTGTCTTTGGTCTGGCGTAGAATTCACGTGACAATAAAATGGCGATAGATTAGCTACTTATCACATGCCACCAGAATCAATATGATAGCTATATCCTTTACATCAATTTGGCTCGCGATGTAATTATGTAAAGAGCGATTCAACAAAATAAAAATATATTATAATAATACGTATAGAAAACAGACTTTTCATTCGTATTTATTATTTAATATCTTAGTGGCTTTGGCAACTATTTAATAGTTGACTTAAATGTAGTTGATATTATAAACGGTTTTTTATCTGATCAGAGTTTTATAACTTGTGTGTAAAAAATGAGGATCGTTCAATTCTCTCAACAGACCGCCATAGCGGGAGCGTGAAGCGAGCTGCCGCCCACAGCTGAAATCAAATATTGCCAGACGCTTATTAATCAAACACAAACTAAACAAATATTTTCTTTCGTATTTGTATTGTGTGTCAGTGAAGAGATAAATGCAATGCACATTAATTACAGCCATCTCGGAGACTACAATGGATTGTTGCGAATATTGTATTGACAAACCAGTCGAGATATCGTATTTCACGTAAGTAATACGAATATTTTTGTATCTATAATAACATCCCTGGCCTATCTTTTCTATTAATCATAGCATTCGTAACATACGTGATTATGTTATATGAATCAAATGTATTTACGAATTCATCATTTGGAGATTATAAAACATCATCCTTTATAGCCATGAGGATGTATAAATCATTATAACTCCGTTCTTTATTTTGATGATTTATATTTGTTGTTTTTATTATACCAATCTTGCAATATTATGCAACTGTCTTGTTTTATCTGATTTGTTTTGCCTTGTTTTGCTTAATTTGTTGTTTTTATTATACCAATCTTGCAATATTATGCAACTGTCTTGTTTTACCTGATTTGTATATCTTTTCTTTATCATGCGCTGTTTTCTTGCTTTACTTGATTTGTTTGATTTTTCTTTGTCTCGTGCTATTGTATTATTGTATTGGAAGTGAAGCTTGGAGCTGGCAAAAGAAAGATGAAAGCAGGATAAACGCCGTAGAAATGAGATCTCTAAGAAGAATGTGCGGGAAAACTTTGTATGATACAATACCGAACGATGAAATAAGAAAGAAATGTAGGGCAGATGACCGCATCATGGATAAAATTAAAAAAGGATCCCTGAGATGGTTTGGACATATGGAACGAATGGATGAGAGTAGAATGGTTAAAAAGTTGTACACAAGCAGCGTGAGTGGAAATGGAAGCCGAGGACGACCGAGGAAAACATGGCATGACCAAATATATCAATTACTAAAAAGCTGTCACATTCGAAGTCGGAATAATCGACGTGCGTGCATGGTACGATGTATGAATGTAAAGGAAGCCCGAGAGGTATGCCAGGAAGGAGCATTGTGGCGATCCATCCTCTCTGTCTACAATTGAATTGCCTGATATGGCGTGATGGTTAGTTAGTTTAGTTTAAGTTGTATGTTTCTCTTTGTCCTTTGATTTTGCCTTGTTTTGGTTGATTCATATGTTTCTTTATCTTTCATTAATGTCTTGTTTTAACTGACGGTCATTTACATTGAGGGGTGGTACATCTAACTTGGTGTGCACTTCTAACTGAGGCATCTTATATGTTTTAATGTTTATTGTTTATAATTTATTACTACTGTATGTTAGATTCTTTGTTTGTATATCGACAATAAATAACTAAACTCAAATACGAGTATGTATCCAATTAAACAAAGTGTAAAAGTTATTTATAACTGAAATGAAAACGGAGCTATCGTAAATCAACTGAACGCGTTGAGTACTTTGTATTATTATATTTATAAAGTACAAAGGGTTTCAGTTATGCGTATCTCGTTAATCCGTTTAAAGTGTAATCGCGAATGACGTGTGGATGTAACGTTATCCATTCAAAGGGTTATTCCAAATTCAATTTGCTCCCCTTTATTATAGAACACTCTGCATTATGGAACAACATCAGTATGCATTTTATTCAAGTTTGCTTGCAGTCATTGTGTTTCTTTGCAATTCTAAAGACGTCTGCAAGGACTAAAATATTCTCTATGTATACTCGTATATAACTTCATTTCTACAGTCGTTTTAGCTTCCGTTTAAATTTGTTAATAAAAATTCGACCGCATTGTTAAATATCGTTATAATATAAACTAACTAACGATTTAACCATCGCGATGTTTTTCCGAAGGGGTAGGCAGAAAGGACAAACTACACTGCTACACTGTTCTGACATTCATCTCTCGATTCCTCAACATAAATTCATCGTGTCATGCACGTACGTCGATTTCTCCGACTCCTCACGTGACCGACATTTAATATTTAATTGATTTTATCGTGCCACCTCTTTAACATTATTTCCGTGTGTCCAAACCAGCTTAATGATCCTTTAATTATTTTATTCACAACACTTTCATTCGCACTGCATTTACTTCTTATACATATTTGCATTTGATTCTCTATCATATACAAATTTTATCACACATTCGTCTAAGAGATCTCAATTCTACTACGTTTATTCTACTTTTATCGTTCTTTTGCCATTTTTTACAATATAAAAGTAGTAGATTTACTTATAAGATAGATAAATTTAAAAAAAAATACAAACTCAATCGAAATTGGACGTTTTTATCAAAGGCGTGTGAGAGAATCAACTGATTTTCCACGTTTAAAATTATGTACATTCCCCTAAACTTTACATTTATCAACACCTACTCGTTTTTTTACATCAAAATTAATTTGCATATTTTTTATACAGTTATTTTCACACACGTGATATTGCTTGGCGCCAAATATTTTATAAGGTAAAATATTAGTTGTAAGACGGTGTCTAATGACATCACTGCAGTCGTACCTGGGATGAGCTAACGGCCCGATATAGCTACTTAATTGTTAAGAAAATAATTGCTTGTTCTAAGAATATGTCAAGAAAGTGTGTTTGGGTATTGTAAATTTATCTTAAATAATGATTCACAAAACCAGTCACTTAAGTAGGCTGTTTAAAAATACATTTACTCACAGTTTTATCGTGAAGTAATTACTTATTTATACATTAAAAACTCAATTTAGATAAACATCAGTCATTTATATAATGACGTTTTTTCTGCTTATTTATAAAGCAAGTAAAAAAGTGTGTATTTCAATGTATGAACCCTAGGACGAAATTATTTTAACGTAACCGATTTTGAGTAGTCTTGATTTTAGCGTCGATAAACCTGTCAACTGCTTTTTTTTTCTCCCGCATTAAGTACCCCGAAATGACTGGCTATTCGAGCGTTTATACGTCCACCGCCCCCTTTACTACTTAATAAAGTAAGGGCAGGGTCCGCCGCGGTGCCGGCGCCGATTGCCTCATGCATAATGCCCGCGGTGCGTCGGCGTCGGGACGCTCCCGCTCGACCCAACGACTGGTGGCCAATGAATATATCTGACGTTTCTTCAACCCAAACAAAATAAATTTTAACGCTATGACAGTCAGTAATAAAATTAATTCTCTACCATTAGTTCGATAACTGTATTTTTCTAGCTACTTTGAAAACTGTTGTTATTTAAAATTCATACAGAAATATGCTATGAATGTAGTTTCCAATAATAATTGCTACAAATATTCTTATCAATGGAAATGACAGAATTGAACTTATTATTGTTTCCGTAGGCAATCAAGTGTTAAATATTAATAGGATCAAAAGGATAGCCCTAAAATGGGCATTGGATATTCCTTCTTCTCTCCAATGATTGGTAGCTTAGCATGCCTAGCAAGAATTCAGTCGGAAAGAGCCATATATTGTCAAAAAGTATCATACTTAATTACACGTGTGTCATACTGGAATAATTTTTTTATAGTATACTTAATAGCACATTTTTTGTATACTTGAATTCCTTTTTTAAATGAATATCATACGTATGTTCATATTTGTGATCTGAAATACGTTAGTCTGTGACCAGTAAACAAAATTGTCACACTTAATTTGAAATTGTTTGCACTGAAAACTATAAACATTGGATAAGTGTCTGATTTGTGATAAACATTGCTACATTCACGAGCGTAACGATTAAATATTGCTTATCGAATAGAACAAATATTGTTTAATTGCTGGATAACTGCAATTGATCGATAATTGAATTTGTTAGGCGTTGTAGTTACAAATAATATTTATAAATTCCGTAGTTGCTTCGTGCAATTTCATAAATAATTAATCAACACTCGTCACCCCAATGATTACTAAACACAATACTTAAATTTCTTTTTATTATTTACAAATACTTACGCCACTAAAAAAACTCAGCATTTTTGTCTGTAAGGTTATTTATGTTTTAAGATAATCAAATGATTTAACTGAAATCTCTTGATGGAAGTTCATTTTAAATAATAATTAAAGAAAACGATGTTTAATTAATACGAATGAAAACGTCAGATTTCTAGAAGTTTTATTATATTTTATGGGAATGACATGTTTCGCCCTTCTAAGGCATTATCAAATGTTTTTTCAAGCATTTGATAATGCGGCTAGAAAACTGTCGTTTTCATTCGTATTAATTATGTGATATTGAGTTTAACATCATTGTTCAAGAAACAATAAATAAAACGATGTTTGTTTCTATAACTACTTCCACCTGCAGAAATAAAGACAAATGTGAAAATAGTTATAAATAAACATCGTTTTATTTAATTATTATTTATTTATTTATTGATTTATGACGCAGGTTATTAAACTTTACATTACATAATTAATACGAATGGTAATATCAGTTTTCTAGAAGATTTATTTTATTTTATAGAAATGACATGTTTCGCCTCGACTCTATCAAACGGGCGTTTCGTTCGTATTAATTAATGTGTAAATTTGTAATTTCATACATCCAGGCAATTCAAAAATAAAGAAATTTTGAGAAAGGCTAGAACAAAAAATAAATTACCCACGTAAAAAAAAAGTTTAATTCTCATACATTCCATATTTAAATATATTCGATCTTTCTTCTCGGCATATCCCAAGATCATTAATTAGTAACTCCTTTACTTCAGTTCTCTAGCAGTCTAACGTATAGAATCATAAGGCATTCGAAGCATTCATAAATGTATCCAAATGTCGAGTCATACGAGTTGTACTTACTTTCAAGGTCCAAGTCTCTGTTAAAGTACTGGCCATATGTGGAAACATACAATCGTCTGCGTATGTTTTACTTGTTTATTATTTGTTTTATTTCATAATCTGGTTGGAGATACCTAAAAATATTCTACAATTGTATTTTGGAGTGTTCTGTTTTAGAATGGCGACTAAAGATAGTAATTTTGAAAAGATTTTTCAAACCGCCTCACTTATCTGATACACTCATACCCATTGTTTCGTCAGGACGGATACAGGTAGTTTATAATGTGTTATGCAATCGCGTGCCCTATGTCTTTAGTCAGCGGCTATGATTCATCCATACCCCCTCCCTTCTGCTTGAAGACTGGTGTGCAACTAGGGTAGTTAATGAGTTGTTAGTATTAACTAGTTTAAATGCAAATTTGACACCAGGAAATGTGTTTAAGACACATGCAAAATTATGTATAATATGTTAGTAAAAAACAAAAACAAGGCATGAACTGAACGGTTTTCGTGTGTTTTTCTTTTCTTATTTAAGTACAATAATAATTACCATAATGATAAATACGTTTGTACTGTTTTGATGTTAAAATTATTTATTAAAAGTACAGTGGCTACGTGGAATATAACTTAAATAAACACGAAAGTCTGGATCATCCAGCTGGCATGAGCACCATAAAAAAACATTATTTGTTACGTTATTTTTATTTTTTTATTTTATTTTATATTATATCATTGTATTTTATATTATTTGTTTTAGATTTATTTTGTGAACGTTGGACGATCGAAATGTGCGCGGGAGATGCCTATTGGTGGCGATGAGGTTCGCAACCCGTCACACCGCGTCTCTCGCGGGGGCGAAAAGAGAAGGATGGAGTGCCGCATCGGATAAAGTGTGGCAGTCCATTCTTTCTGCCAACCTTTTCGGGGAGACGGCGTGATGGTTAGCTAGTTAGTTAGTTATAAATAATATAATTAAGTTCAAAATATTGCAGTTTTTTTATTAAAAAATATACTATTCAGTTTTTTTTAAATAAATATTAAATGTCAGACATGATAACATTCGATAGGCGGAACATCCAATAACTTATCGTATTCCGTAAAACAGATGTTCAATAAATAAATATTTAGAGGCCGAGACGTACTCGTATTTACAGTAAATATTTTTCATGAATTTAAGGTGTTAACACTGGTATCCTCTTCTTCTTGGTCTTAGTTTAGGTCGTATGACCTGTTTGTGGCGGTGAATTGTCCTGGGATGTTGATGTTCAGCCATCTCTCCATCTTTTTGGCGGCCTTCTTGGTAGTGTCTTGCTGCTTGGGCTTTCATTTTTAACAATTTTTGGAATTCTCGTATTCTCCATGCGCTCCGTCTCTCCAAAAGCGCCTTCTGCTTCTTACCCATCTTACTATTTCCTCAACACCACAGACAGACCTTATTGTTTCATTTCTGATCCGATCTGGAGGGTTTTGCCTGCGATGGAGCGTGGGGCTCGCATTTCTGCTACTCTAAAAAGAATCTTAGTTCTTTTGGTATCGGCTCTGACCTCTATTCCATATGTCATGATGGGGCGGACGCGTTCCTTGTATATCTTGACTTTACTTTCGGGGTATCCATTATTTAGATTTCATTATTGACGTTGTTTTTCTGCTTTTGAGTTTATTTTTATCGACATGTTCCAGAATATTATATCACGCCTTCATCATCGAAATAACGATGTAAATTACGAAACATGTCAAAAATATCAACTGAAAAGTATTATTATATAAAGAAATCATAAAAAAAACTCAAGAGTGGATATTTCATTTCTGTAAAGTGATCCGACTTCTAACATGGGCGACATCTACAATGTTATTAATTTGGGCATGCCATGTTTTGCTCGGTCTTCTTTGACTCCGTACTCCATTCGCACCGTAAACGTAAACTTTATTCACCATTCTTCAATCATCCGTACGTTCCATATACTCAAACCAACGCAATGATCCTTTCATAAAACTTTCATCCGCTCTACATTCCTTTCTGATCATTTGAAATTCTGCCACACGTCGTTTAACCACACATACATCTTAGGGATCTCATATTTACCGCAATTATTCTACTCACCTCCTTCTTCTACCAGTTCCATGCTTCGCTTCCATGTATAAGGGTTGGAACTAGAACTCCATAGTGAACAGCCATTTTTTACATCGTTTTGCCACACATACGTCTAATACTGCAAGCTCTAAATATAATAATCGGATTATATTTAGTCATTTTATTATTTATTTATGATATTGAACAACGTCTTAGCTATTCTATCCTGAATTGGACCAGCTTATTAACCGGATTACACGTATTTTTGATATCCTAATCTGACTGAACAACAATGACATTCACTTCTTTTGGTGGCCGCTGTCAGTCAAAGGCTTGATCATAACACATACGTGTACGCGAATTATTACTACCTGTCAATACATTTATAAGTAATACGTAAATTATATATAGTATATTTTCTTGATTCAATACGTTTGCCGTGCGCATTATTGAATATTGATTTATGTAAATTCTGACATAGATACCCTACCTGACTGGCTTATTTATTTTCAACTTTTTTAAGCACTGCGTTAATGCGTGTATAGTGTTTAAAATACTGTTAATGTCTTTGTTATTAATGTGTTAACAGTTGTTTTAAAATATTAAGGTTTTTATTTGTCACATCACTTACCGAACACTATAGGCAAACTGGGTCTACAGTATTTTTTTACTATTGTACAAGATTCAAAAAAGATGTATACAGACATATAACATACCCGAAAACAAATGTTTAAAATTGAATTAGCCGAAGAATTGTCAAAAATTGATATAAGCGATTGATCCTTGAAATTTCAGGGCAGGGCAGATAGTCTTGTTAAAAAAATATATGCAACGTTGTAAACGAAACAAGAAATACAGGAAGACCGACGGAAACGTGGCACGATCAAATCAATCAAATATTACATTTCTGCCGCGTGAAGAGTCGTAGAAATCGACGTGCGTGCATAACACGATGAATACATGTTGAGGAAATAGAGAAATATGTCAGAAAATAACACTTTAGCGGTCCATTTTTTCTGCATATTTCTTCGACATGATGGTTAAGTATTGTCGTATTACTTGTTCATTCGGTTTTTCATGGATTAAAACACTTTTTTATTCACTCGATATGCTCGTAGTTTATTCTTCTCGATATGCTTCGAAGATTTTACACCTTTATCATAAGGAGATCGGATAGAAACAGTGTTTTAATTCATAAATAAAAACCATCACTGCGGAATTCCACAGTGTTTAATTCTTAAATATTACTTCTCTGTTATTTGATACTGTTCAACAAAAAATGAATCTATTAAAAAATAATCTTGAAGTACTGTAATATCCAACCCTAATATTATTACCCAGAGACACGCTGTTGAACATAACCTTAAGCGTAATTACTAGGCATTTATTAAAATCGTATTCCCGCGTACAAGTTAATTTTTCTTTACATTTTGAATAAAACGTAACCCCCCGTGGCTGCCGAAACTTGTGACCAGACTGTTAAACAGCCCAATCATAACTTTCCATCGAGTCACCTTCCGCGCATACATTATGCACCATTCCCGCCACCGGCGGCCGTATTACTTATTCAACTACAAGATAATGTACATATTCCGCGCTTTTAAACCTTACCGAAATTATTTTTTCACGTCGACGACTCGTAATAAAAGTTTCATTACATTTTCACAAATTTCCTCTGTTTGCGGTAATATTTTTGCGGTCGCGGCGTACTTTCAAATTATCTTAGAATTACTGTAAAACATCGCAAACAAATATGTTCTAATCACGATCCGTAGTCAAGTACCTACCCCGCGCTGTTTTTTCCCAATAACTTTAATAATACTCGAATAGGGTGAATTTCGCATATGAGCCTGATACGTACTCGTACAACTGTATAATGCCTTGTGCATAATTCTGTTCACAATTAGCATAATACTCGCATTTCCACTTCAACAACATTTTTATTTTCTAGTTTAAATTGACCCAGTAGCGTAGAGTGTATTTTTACATTGTCAAATTTAACAAAAATCCTTCAATTCCTGCGGTTTAATTCCTTCGCAACACGTTCCCCCGTAATACTAATCCTACACATTAATCGTGTTACAGTTTTTTTTGGTATCTTAACAACTTAATATATTTCAAAAACTTTTAGTCACGCAGGTTGAGTCATATTAAAGCCGGAGTGTTCTAGAAAGTGTGTGTTACTGATATATTCCACGTTATGCTAGTTTCATGTCTGGAACTTCACGCCATTCTCAAAGGAAATTGTTCGCCGCCGTATAACCCCACTGTTTTACTGATCCTTTCATAGAAATTATACAATTAATTTGAATATTATGCCAATGAACTCATTAAAATTATTCAACACTTCTAGCCGGCACATTTTTATATTAAATCAAGCGATAATTTTCGCCGCATGATGATATATTCAACACTGCATATTAATAGTTATTACAGCAATAAAGTGTAGGTATAATATACTCGTACATACATAAATTGTAAGGTACAACTTTATATCCACTGTAAAGAATCACAGCGAGATAGTGTGAATCGTGTACGAGTATATATTGACAATTAAAATATAGGTATTTTTTCATCGTAACGTTGGCAAGAAAGCTTTTTATATTACACAGTTGGCCCGAAAAAGCGCCTGTATCTCTTTTTTCTCTTGCCATTGTGGTTGAAAGTTTGGCTAACTTTGTGTCGTTTCCAGGGGCGCCAAGTATTTATAGTAACATCATACGTCGAGGTACCTTCTTTGCCCCCTATATAAATAAGTTATGTTAATATAGGTAAGGGTAGTGGACTTAAATACACCCTCCAAAAATATAGGTAATGGCAGTAGATATGATAAGTTTTTGTTGTTTTTCTGTTTAATTCATTAAACAAATGAAATTCCTACCGTTTCTTGACCATAGCAAAAGTCACGTAATGTATCGTCCTAAATTCCTCCTTTTGTGCCATCGCTCCCGGCGGGTCCCGAGCTGCTGGTGACTGAGTCAGTGAGAGCTCGGCCGACTCGGCTATTTTCATTATCCCAGATTAAGCCGCATCACTATCGGAATGTGCCGTCCAAATTCCCATTTTTATACGTTACTATCGCCATTTGTCACGTAGTGTATCGCTGCAGATTCCTACCCTTTGTCCGTTCCGGATTGGCCGAGGAGAGGTGGCCTGCGAAGGGCCTAGATTAGGCACCTCCGGAGGTAGCGGGCGAGTGCGCCGTACGCCGATACGTGCCCCGCCGGAGGGTGGGAGGCAAATCGGATAAGAATTTGAAAAATGCTCCCCGTCTCGTCAGCTGAACGAAGATTTATGTTTCAGCATTTTTAACCTCAAGAATTTTGGTTACGAAACAATTTGACTTCTTGGAATATTTATTACCCTTAGGATCTTTATCTGCTTGTCTGACAAAAATTATACTAGATAACAATAGTCTACCCACATTTATTGTTGTAAAACCTCATATATTAACTTCATATTAAATAATTTATACGAATGAAAACGTCCGTTTTCTAGAACTTTTAATATAGTATAAAAATGGGAATGACTTGTTTCGATTTTCTAAGGCATAATCAAATGTTCAAACATTCATTGTATCTTCACCACTTAATTTGGTAACACCAACCGGTTTCGCTCCCGCCGGAGCTTCGTCAGGGTGAGAGAATAAATTGAGTACTAATGAGTTAACTAGCCTGTTTACTCTCTCACCCTGATAAAACTCCGGCGGGAGCGAAACCGGTTACTGTTATCAAATAAAGTGGTGTAGATACAAATTACTTAAAGTGTATTATTATTTTATAAACTGAAAGGCGGCCACATTTGAAGTCGAAAAAATCGACGAGCGTGTATGTAATGATGTATGAATGTAGAGGAAACTAGAGAGGTATGCCAGAACAGCGCCGTATGGCGGTCTATCATCTCTGCCTACCCCTGTGGAAACGGCGTGATGGTGGCGATTAAACATTACCGACCATATTAATCTTTTTTTTAAAGGTAAGCCATTTTAGAAGTCGGAAGAATCGACGTGTGTGTATAACTCGCAATACGAATGTGGAGAAAGCTAGAAAGATATGTCAGAATAGAGTACTGTGGAGGTCCATTCTCTCTACCTTTCATTCCGGTAAACGGCTTGATGTTTGTTTTGTGTTTGTTTGAGTTTTCCAGTAAACGAATTGCACACACCTTCTTGTTTTACTACGCTTTTGTATATTTTCATTTGGGTTAATCGGCGTCATTTATTGGGAAACATATTTATTGCCCGCAACGGCATTTAATTTAAACTCTTCAATAAAAACGGAATTGCCTCGTTCGAATGGAAGTGCACCGCGCGCACTTTGCAAGCGGCGCGCCGTTACCTAAAAAGCGTGTTATGAAATTTCCACTGGTCCGTGTAATTAAATAAGAAGGCTTCGATTTAATATCTTTATAGCTCTTCTTGTCACAAATAATTCAATTACGACAAAAAATATGTTTATTTACGTAATCATTGATTTTTTTGAGTTGAGTTGAGTTTGAGTGAGAAAAGTTCTCTTGATTTCATTATTCGAGATTTTGTGCCTATTAATTGAGGGAACAATCAAAATCAAATCTCAAATCGAACGACATTCAAATTCCTGGTTTAAAAATATGAAGATGGTTAGGCATTAAATTTGCCGAAATCTTTAGGTCGCCTATCTGATCGCAAAGAATAAAATAGAAGTCTCTAGAAGAAAAAACACATATTATTTTTTTTAAATAAATAAAATGATTTTATTTTTAATCAATTTTTTGTTTTATTCCATTAGTTTTTAAAGTTTCTACCGGTTTGTAATCTTGCCAACATCTTCTATTGATTTATTTTAATTATTTACATCGAATTTCAACAAAAAATTAAATAAACCACATTTATATAACTAACTAACTAACTAACCATCACGCCATTTCCCCGGAGGGGTAGGCAGAGAGGATGGATCGCCACACTGGCCTGTCCTGGCACACCTCTCGGGCTTCCTCCACATTCATACATCGCACCATGCACGCACGTCGATTATTCCGACTTCTTTATATTATTTGTCTTTTACTTTTTTATATACTTTGTATATATAAGTACAACACAATTTTTTTTAATTAAACATCAGACATGTTTCGGACAACCCGGTCTTTCCTCAGTGATATTATAAAGATATTTAAAATATTATAAAATTGTTTCCAAATATATTCAGTTTTGACATAACATGTGTGTCTAATATACGAGTAATTGTATATTTTTTAAGTTAGTGTTGTATATATTTTACAAAGTATATAAAAAAGAAAAATACCAATAAAACATATACAACACAAAGTATGGCGAACATAAGAGACATTTATATTATTTTTTGATTTTCAGTATCTATTTTTTTAATTTTATATGTAATATTTGAAGAAAAAAAAATTAAATCCGTTTTCTACTTTTGTATAATTTAATATAGCTGAAAAAATTACCGTTTTGAATATTTATGGTATGTGTATTATGATATTCAACAATGTGAATATCTTGTATTTATCAGAAGACACCTCATTTTCAATTGCGTGTCTTGGATTACCATATCGTCATCCCCGATTTAAGGCACTAGTGGCTACCTCGAGTAACCTTTTCATCACATTTCCGAACCACAGACACATTTTATTATCGTCAATGAATTCCCAATAAATATAATGATATCATTCCTGTCTTACATTGTAACTCTGAGTATCGAGTAATTTTATAGGCGCCATTAAAGTGGTAAACGTATCAGATTGTCTGCGTGACTCAGTTTTAACCTTTAATATTTCTCTTAAGTACTTAAAACGGTCACTACTATTTATTATAACATTCAAAAATGTCAAAATATAATTAGTCTAAGGTGCACGATAAGCCAAACCACACGATCGAAAATAATCAAGAATAGTTATAATCATACATTGTATATGCAAAACACAGTTTTAAACACACGTTTTTGTATGTGTTACGAAATAAAATTCACTGCGTCATTCTATGGACCAAGCGTGTGCAACTAACCTTCAAATTCCGATTGGTTGGTCAAACCGAAGAGTGAAGTGGTTGATGAGTAAGAAGTCATAGAATGTTGGTTGTTCTGAGAATTTGGATGTTTAATTGAATAAAAAAATCCGTTTACTGATCGCCTTCCGACCGCAAAATGTTTGTCGCGTGTAACCAACTAATGGGTGGCAATTTCTGCTTGGGTGTCTGGAACACAGTTGAATTCGAATTTCCGGAAATTTTCTCGCATATTGTGTAACAGCAAATAATTGTTTTTACTTTGCTTCCTTCATTATTTCATTGTCCACATTCGAATAGCGTAGACACCTATTTTTTCATTAGGCAGTGCTATTATTATAAACAATGTCGCCTCCACAAATATTTACATGTATTCCCAGAGATGCCAGTGTCCTAACAATATTCTAAACACAAAACGACACGACACACAATCCAATTTACCTGCGTCTAATCCTGAATAACCCTCGTTTCTTGTATGGGCCCTCTACGCATAGAAACTTCGCTTTAAAGAATAAGAGATCTTTTGAAAGCAACTTTCAAGGTATTATATTGTTGTTGGGACATTTTTTTAATACTAAAAAGTTATTTTAATTATCTCACTTTTTTATTCATGTATAAAATGATACTGAATGATTAAAATTGATCCATCTGAAATCATTTAGTACCGAGGGATTATCTGAAGTGATGTATGGAGGTGGTAGAAAAATTAAAAATATATAATAAATGCAATAAAAACTATATAAATAAATTATTTGAATAAATTGTGATACGTAATAACAATGTTTTAAATTTAAATATTTAATTTTATAAATAAGTTATATTATAATATATAATAAATATAAGTTTTGTTATATTTTAACTATTATATTTTTGCAGATATTTTTAACTCTCGTCTTAAAATTGTCCTCTGTATTTAGCGCTTGTGTTATTGGAACCTATTCCGGAGCGTGTCTTTTCCAGGGTTATTGCCTGCTTACCTGCCGTCCTATGCATTTAAAACACACGATTCTCGGTATACAGAACTCGCCCACAATACGTCACACAACAGCAGCGGCCCTTACTCTTATTCGCTCTTTACAATCCATTGAAAAGGGATGGCACCAATTCCAGGTAGCTCAGCATCAATAAGAAGGTTATATAATATGAAATAAACTTTTTAGACATCCAGACACTGCACACTCCGAGCTATATAATATTACTGGAATAAAAACTTCAATATTTAGTAATACTCACCTGATTATTGATTATATGTTGTATTTAAATACTGATCATCGTAAACAATCCTAAAATAAAAGATAAAAAGGCACTCATTGCACGCACGCACAAAGTTTCTTGTATTTCTAATGGCGGACAATTTGTCATGCGTTCCTGGGATTTTACCTGTTCTAAAATAGATGCCTTCACTATAAATACGTTTGTACTGTATTTTTAGATAATAAAACGATTTGATTTAATTTTAAATGCCATGGTCAGGTGTGATGATAACTCTCAGATTAATTGTACGATTTAATATCGAACTCCAATATTATCGGTGTAAAGAGAGAATGCAAACATATGAAAGCGTTATAAATGATTTCTAATAATATATTTGTTTATAATGCAAATAGATTTTAAATAAGTATATTAAATAAATCAAGAAATAAAGGAATAGTAATATCACAATCAAATAAAAATAATTCCACCGTGTTAGGTGTTGTAAAATTAGAGCTGTGTACTTATTTATGGTACATGATATTTACAAACTTCTCGAAAGAATGAAGATATGGCAGTTTACTCTCTATTTCTACCTCTTCGAAAAAACGGAATGATGCTGTATTACTTTTTGATCCTATTACATATAAAAGTGCATTTTGTTTTTATCGTAAATATGTAACCATAGCCGGCAATTTAATATTGTACGAATGAGCGCTTTAAAATTTTATTAAAGTAAAAATAATAAGGTTGCTCAAATTGCCAGTTTTCATTTTAACTCCGGGATAAACCTAGGGGTTTTTATTCGTTGCGTTGGTAATAATGAAATTTTACTTTAACAAACTTTCCCGGAGTTTTTTGTGTTCAAATTCCCCGCGTGCAAAAGTTGTTAAATCTGGCAAACCCAGAATATTTAGAGGGGCAAATAATATTTAGTGTTTTTCTTAGTTTCTCAAAGATTAAGATGGCAGGTGCTGTGATAATAGTTTAAAAATACATTTCTCCGTGGGAATGCACCTAAAAGGACACGGAGTAACGCAGGTAGACAGAATAGTAATTATTCTTTCCGCTAGCCCTCCGCCCAAATGTTGAATCCTGTCAAATTCGTATCGGCTTCTGTGCATTTTACACACAAAAAAAACCTTTAATACATTTTTGAACAGTTTACCAGAACACTTGGAATATTTGAATTATTTTAAATACATTGCCCACTTCCTCAATAAATATGAAGTAGAATTTTCAAAAACGAAGTATTTCACCTGAAGTGTTCCTCAATTACCATATTATAAGTTGATGATGTTAACATACAAATGTCTCGAGGAAATTGTTATAATTTGGAGTATTTTCCGGTCCGCTGGGCGTTCATGTTTGGCGGCCCGTATCATGACTCCTTGTATAAAACACATTTCATTACAGTGCTATATCCTTCGACCTCTTTTCGCCTAGTCAGTTACAATTTACATTCTGAATAATTTCATTTACATAAAAGGTTTTCTCCGTTGTTTTGTTATAAACAAGTCAATTTCAGAATATTTTCATGCAAACGAGTATTAAAGCCGTATGATTTCAGAGCTTTGCTCCCTCAGACATCTAATTTAATTAACAGTTTAAACGAAATATCGGAGCCTTCGTGCGAAGCGCGGCCCGGATAGGCACAACTCTCCTAGCCTATTCGCTGTAACGCTATTCGTGTCACGAAATATAATTACAAAGAAACGTTACGATTATACTAGTGTTTTAGTAACACGCTTTGTCATTTGTACCGCCCAGAAAAATCTCTATTACTTCTTGTACATGCGTGTGACATCCAACAAATATTCGCATTTATTTTGTACTCGCAGATCGACCAACGCTTCGCTATTGCTATATTCGAGTATATGCATTTATATTCATCAGCAGTGTCAAATGCCGCTCTCTGGACTATGGCAGGCGAAAAGCCAATTAGAGAACAGGTCGCTAGACGCAAATGGCAGTGGATCGGTTCCCACTCTGAGACGGAACCCAGCCTGCATCGCTCAGGGTGCACTAGACTGGTCCCCTATGGGGGGAAAGAGAAAGCGAGGCAGACCTAGAGCCACCTGGAGAAGAACCCTTCAGGACGAGTTTAAGGCGGCAGGCCTCAATTGGGATGATGTTAGGAATCAGGAATGCGATAGAGTCGGGTGGAGAAGGTTCCTTGAGGCCCTATGCACCACGGAGGTGTGACAGGGCAAAAAGAAGAAGAAGAAGATGCATTTATATTAAATGAATTAAACAAATGCATTTAAGTTCGATATCAATTCATTTATGCCATTAAACGAAATACACCCAGCAACGTATTTCTCCAAATAGATTATATTTATTAATGAAATAAAATAATGATTTTAATTTTTGCTTGGATATACGTGCAGTAATGTCTTGATGATCTACTGACAATTGACAGCTGTCATTTAAAGCGATTCGAACTCCATCTCTTGGTGACTTACATTACGCACAATCTCTCACAAAAAAATTCACACCAATATAACCAAGACTGTAACGCCTCTAGCGATAAAACTGTTTATCTGTCACAATAAGAATTCATTAATATGCATTTTAAAGGTGCATCATAACTCTGTATCAAAGTAATATTAAAAAACAGTGATTTTCGTCGCAATCTGTTCAGTATTTGTCGAGTCCATCGGTCCTGTAGCCACGAATATTGCTTTTTATTTATATAGATAATCATCCAAAGTTACACAAAACGTGTAATATGTGTTATCGTTTCATAAAATCAGCAGAAAAGCGGATATACGTAATATTATAATTATATATTATTTGGCCAGATCTCATTCAAATTGTTTGCTTATTGTTATTTTCCTGCTAGCCATTATTGTGTGCAGAAACGTCATGGGAGTTGCTTGTATCCGCTTCGCATTAGCACAAAGTCATATAATCGTATCACAAAGTTTATTCCATTCGTTACATTTGGAATTTCCTCGCCATCAGTTACCCTTTTTTTATAAATAAACGTGGCTTCTTTGTATAGCGCTGTCTTAACTTATTTACAAAACAAAACGCCCCCTTTCTGTCGAAAATTTGACAAGTTGTTTAGTTGTAGGAGGTTTTAAAACCATAAATATTTTGGAAGGCTCCAATTATGATGAGCGAGCGACTAACGAAAGTTGCCAAATCATCCTAACCATTTATAAACAAACAATCTCTAAGAATGAAAGCTTTGGTCTTGAGAAAAACTTTAACAACTTAATTTGACACCCGATAAAGTTTGTGTTTCTTAAGATAGAGTACCTACTTATTTTGTGTTATAAATATTAGTTAGAGACGTGAAATTGTCTCTGAGTTTTCTTATACAACCTGTTCGTCAAAATTTTGAAGTAGCTCGTTCTTGCTCGCAAGTTGTGCGCGAGTCCCGATCAAAGTAGGCCCTCGGAACTACTGACGCCGACGTTATTAGGCCCAGCCGGTTCTCGCCAGTTAAATTACTTAAGTTTTGTGCACTTCCGAGTGCAGCCGCGGGTGCATAATGGTGCCGGATAAGCCGGGGCTCGTGAGCAAGCAGCGCTAGGCCTCGGCTACTCATTAAAAGGTTTCCTGTTCAAATTGCTCCCACAATGGCAGGAAACAAACGCTGTGTTTGTTTCGACGAAGCGACTTAATTTTACCTGATATCTGTAACGATCACGGCGCAGTTCCTGCTCCAAGCCGCAGCATCTGCGCCAGGCTTCTCTAGTTCATTATTTTGGCAAAATGCGACTCCTGGTTTTGGCGATGCACTGGGAAATATTTTATTCCACTAAATGCAGTCAAGTTAATCGGTACTATGCACAGTATGCATGTGTCTTAACTGTGCTTTGAACAGCGCGGACCTAATATATGAGAAGTCTAATAAATATATCCCGCAGCATTATTGTGCTCTGCGCCTGCTTGCAATGAAACGATAAAAAATATAGTAACATTTTTACCCTAAGTTATTTAGGTCAATATGATGAACTTTATTTATTCAATTTATATTCATATAATTCACGTGATGGCCATTTTATTACAGATTGTGGAAATCTTAACTGCCTCTCGGGCACCTTGCCCTCACCTTATGTGATATTATATCATTATGCGACATCTCCACAGGAAACCCTTTCATCCTGTCATCCTTATTAAAGAACCCTTTAAAACTATCTCAACTGGAACGATAAGCAAGCAGAGTCGAACAACCGAGCCAAAGTGCTCTAGTGTTTTCACTCAGACGTAATAAATGCATCGGCTAAGAAAGCGCCGTTTAACCAAGTGCCGAGTGCTTTTGTTTAAAGAATCGCTTAATCAAGACGAGGTGGAGTCACGGACTGGCGCCCGTCCCCCTTCGGACGGAGAGGTTTTTTCATTTGTTCTTTTTTTAAATTTAGTAAAATCAACGAACCAGATAACATATCGGAAATTGGCTAAATGGCCGATCCTCGGGGCACTGTTGTATATGAAATAACGGCCGTTTATGCGTGGCTCGACATAAGTTTTTATACAAAATCAATATTGTGTATCGCTAAAGTATATCTGCGAATACACGTTCACTCGTAACATATACGATATTAAATTTAATATGTCATTATATATGATATTATAATATATTTTATCGTTACTCTAACTGATTAGTTTAGATATAGATTAGTTTAAATATTAATTATGATAACATTTTATTGGTTGCGAATTTACACCCATCGATTTATGTAGTTCAATAAAATATGAATAAGTTTTATGCGTGTAAATAAAATAAAAAGTTATGTCTTCTATGTTCGCCATACTTTATGTTGTAGATGTTTTATATATACATTTTTTTTTATACTTTGTATACAACACTCACTTTTTAAACAAATTAAAATTAAATTTCAAACATGTTTCGGACTACCCGGTCCTTCCTCAGTGATATTATATAGATATTTAAAATGTTACAAAATTGTTTACAAATATGGTCAGTTTTGACAGATGTTATAAAGATTTTTGTTACGTTTTTTTGTTTTTAAAATCTTTATAACATCTGTCAAAACTGACCATATTTGTAAACAATTTTATAATATTTTAAATATCTATATAATATCACTTAGGAAGGACCGGGTAGTCCGAAACATGTTTGATATTTAATTTTAATTTGTTTAAAAAGTGAGTTTTGTATACAAAGTATATAAAAATAAAAATAAAACTATAAAAAGTAATTTATTACCTCATCTTCCTCCAATAGTATCAAATATGAAATTAATATTTTTTTAGTCTAAACATTATATTTAAAAAGACCGTTCAATTTATAGTTGAGGTGTTATTACTGAAGTTCCAATTTGATTTGCCCTAGATGGTTGCAATAAATCGTTTTACCGTAACAAGCAACACGGTTATAAAGTGTAGGTAAATTAAATAAATTGCTAAATGCTCGAGACAAAAAGCTTTTCCTGGAAACCAGTTTGTATTTTTTTTTTGATAAATTTAATAACTATATTTATCGGACTAGCCGTTACAAGCTGCCGTGCGCGGCCTGTGGCGGTGCTCTCTGGCTGGAGGTCTCGGTAGTACCGCAGAGGTTCAACAACTTTACATACACGTTGTCTCCGGTACCGTCACGCTGTTTAGCCCAGGAAATGACCAATTGCGAGGCATCTAAGTACCCAAACCACACAACACGGAGTTTCAGATCTAGAGCTGGTCTACGCGTGCCTCACTCGTCACCGCGTACTGTTGCGAGACTACTTGCATAACACAGATTGTCACTCCGCAGCCACTCGGTAGCCGCTCGATTCACCTCTCAAAAAACAATTCTACCTCTAAACTAAAAAACACCCGAACCGAATGCCGTTTTCCGGGGACTTTTTCGATTTGTCTCATGTAACGAGAGAATAACGTATGTATGTATTCGGGAGGCCCGCAATAATCTGTATAAAATGTGATGTTGAAAGGTTTTTTGCCTGACTTATTGCTTTTACCAAACGTTCATATCTTTTATTTATAGCCTCATGATACTTTTTTCTGTTTGTTTTTTTTTCCTCGTGACCCAGAGGCATGTTATACCGTTTACGTGTGCGTACCTATTGTTCTACTATACTTTCGCTAATCTAATTTCTTCTAGAGTACATCACCTCGAGCTAAAAATAAAGCGACAGCTTCCGCCAAAAGAAACTTTCTCGGCTATAATGGTAACGCCTATTGAGCTTTTGAGTTAAATGGCTCCGTATCATTTTTTTAAACAGCTACGATAATTTATATGTAGCGCAGCGTCCCGGCACAGACTATTATTACCCCCACACACCTAGCTTCACAGCTTTCTCATTTATACGTCTGTATCTGTATGGTTTGCAATTCGCGTCATTGTGCGAAAGCTATTAAGAAATAATAGTCGGAGAACATTCAATAGCCGCCATCATAAAACGGACGTGACCCTGCATGCGCCCGAAGACTTGGCCGCCTCGATGCTGGTGTGACGGGGAATAAAGGATAACTCCGTCGTTTGGAACGGAAAGATTTATGAGTTATTTTTACTTTGGATTTTTAGTGTTTACCAACGTCATTAGTACTAATGGTGCGACGCGCTTTGTATCAGTGCTGGGAGCAAAAACAACCTGCATGGCCGCTTATAAGTAAAATTCCGGATTTATTTTGATAATTCTCTCTCCTGTCCCATTTATTGTTGCTGCTACCTGCGCGTCTCTCAATTCTGCTAAAATAAAGATGTTTTTCATACCCTACTAACTTTTGTACTTTTATATCATACTGTTCCACGCTTTTTTTGTCGTGTTATTTAAAAATATATATCTCAATTACTGGGTAGGTAATGTTAATCATTTTACATTTAAAGAATTTTTGTATCACGGCATAATGGTTTAAATTTAATATTCTCTGCACATAAACTTAATAAAATTTGAATTATGTAAAGTAATTAACATTTCATTACTGCGACAAAGCGAGATAAAACTTTAAGACCTTAATACCTTCCATGGTATGATATTATTTAAAATATAAACGCAGAGTAATTTTGCCTTCATAACTAAATTAAACATTCATATGTAGGTATATAGCACGTTTAGTCAGCGAAATTACCAACCGCAATATCCTCCTCTATTTTTGTAATATTATTTTCTGTGACTTCTCTCTCTCTTATGTTTCTTTGTTGAGATAGAAATTCTTATGACTGAGCTAAGAATTTGTAAAATTACCACAGAAAAAATATTTTTCTCATGAATTTCTTAACCGGTATTGCTGCAATTACATAATCATATTCATTCATACATTTTGTGGTTTAACAAGGAGAGGGCATGACTTGGGAAATTGAGTTTGAAATGGGACATTGTAGGATTATGGAAGTTAGATTGTAGATTTTTTTCTCACAATTGGTGTCTAGTGCAATTAATTACTTTGGCTATCGATAGCCCTTTAGGATGTGCTATAACCTTTCAAAGTCCCATTCCGAAGACAGTTTCCCAAGTTCTGTATTTCTCTTGTAATGCATTGTCACCACACACCTGGCTCCTGATCTAGAGGACTTAGGTTCAAACCTGGAAACGACCAGATTCCTTCTTCATCATAATAAGCTATTTTTTGCTCATACTAGAGATTGTATAGTTAATTACAATATTTGATTTAAATACTTTGTGTTGGCTTTAAAAAAACGTCAGATTCTCTCCATACAATAAACCATGAAATACTTTGTAGATACAATATTTTGAATGTTTACAAATACTTGTAGACGAATACTGGATTTTATTTGCCCATTGCGGGTTATCAATTCAAGGATTAATCTTCATAGATGGCGCTTGTCTGTAGATTGAAACTAACATGAAACTAACATGTATTTAGTGTTGCATATTAACATATTATATATACAACTTCCAAAAATTTGTCAGACATGGTGGTCGTAAGAAAGGTGGAATGGGGAATGTTGTATTGCATAAAGCGTACGCTTAACCCAACCAATGACAGGTCATAAGTCCTGTAAACACCTCGATCACCATATTCTGTTTCCGATTTGCATATTCGTCTCTATTCAGATACAATTAATCCTTGCTTTGTAGATATTTCAGCCAAAAGTTCTCCCATCGCTTGATTAATCTCTTTCCTTGCGGCATACATGATGTTCCGAAATATGTTATTACCGACGTGCTCCGATGAATTGTATGAGATGTCAGAATCATGTTAATATGGGATGGTGCGGTTATCCTCTATGCTTACCCCACCAGAGAAAAATGGTAAGTAATGATCGCACCATAACTCACAAGAGCACGAGTACCAATACACCGCGGCGTTACAAAATCGTTTTGCTATCAATTTACAAAAGATCATGTGATTTGTTTTTTGTTGATTGTTAATCTTTATCGTTCCGTAGTAAAAAGCGCATCACCTCTTCCAGGGAAGTACCTCTACGTTACCAGATACGGACCGAATTAGGGATGTGCGATCCGCTCACGAGTCGACTCAAAGATTCGAATCACTTTGGTGAGCGGGTGAGCGATGATCCATAAAAAAAGAGCGGCAGCTCAATGTCCGCTGGGTGAATCGTAAATTATTGCAAAAGAGTCGACTCTTTTTAGTGATCTCTTTAAGGGATCTGAGCTGAACTCTTCTTGATAATTATTGAATCGTTTGTTTGTTGCAAAAAAAAAAAAAAGGTCACCAATATTTTTTTTCGGTCACCAAAATCACCTTTTTGGTCGATGACAAAAAAAAAAAAAGGTCACCAAAATAATTTCAAACTTTGCAGAAATTCATTTTTAACAAACGACTCAAAATGGTGAACCATGGATCGTTAAAAAGAGTCGGCTCACTTTGATGAGCGGAACCGTTCAGATCAGATCCTTTAAGTGATTCATTTTGCCCATCCCTAGACCGAATCACTAAGCTGCGGAGAGATTAGCTAAGTAAATCATGATTGTTGCGCCTCGTCGTCGGTCACGACTCAGGCCGACTCTGCGCCGGAGCCATTACGTTTCGGTGATTCATGTAGTCTCGCAACTTATATTTTACGTGATGAATGGAGATTTTTTAACCGGTCTGACCGCTAATAGTGCCTTTTAACTTCTGTTGTCGCTTAATTGGACTTTGATGTAATTTTGATTGTGTTTTTAATGATCATTTCGTGTCCGCTGCATCTGCACTATTTCCATCAATTATACTTGGCACCTCCAATTCAACTGGATCCAATAAATATTGTACGATTTTCTTATATGCACATTTTTATACCACCACTTTTACATTTTGACAATCGTTTTTTATAATAATAATATTATAAATTAAGGGCTGACAAAGATGCCAAATATTAAAAAAAATATTGTTTTTGATCCCAATTGCTGTTAAATATAAACGCCAATAAAAATACAAAGGTGAAAAGTGATAGAATAATGTAATGTAGTTCTTATTTCATCCTAAAAATGTGCCATCCGTACTACATGACACAAGTTAAAATAATGTTATTTGTTTCAATTTTTACAATACTGGTTTTTATTGTTTAAAAATATATATCAACAACAACAACAACAAATCATCACGCCGTTTCCCCGTAGGGGTAGGCAGAGAGAATGTACCGCCACAATACTCTATCCTGGCACACCTCTCTGGCTTCCTCCACATTCATACCAGCGACTCATACACGCACGTCGATTCTTCCGACTTCTAGCATGACCAACCTTTAAAATTTGATTAATTTGGTCATGCCGTGTTTTCCTCGGTCTGCCTCGACTCCGTACTCCATTTACATCATTAACGTATACTTTCTTAACCATTATTTCTCCATCCATGCGCTCCATATGTCCGAACCAACGAACCAACCAACCAACAAAATATATATTAATCTCCATAATATATATTTAACAAGATAAAACGTGTTTTATGATATTTTTTAATACTTTCACATTTTAATTTACTACATCATTATAAAATATTTCCAATACACTAAGAAAGGCGAAACATCTCACTCTAAAATAATTATTACCTACAGTTCTAGAAACCGCACGTTTTCTTCAATATTAATATTGTACTTATTCATAGCGTGTTGACACTTCGTAATCGTGAATAGTTCTTGTTAAAACATTCACATCTCATGTTATTTCCATATATGATTATATGCTTTGAGATATCAAAATAGTTTTGTACTCTGTTCATTGGAGTAGATTACCTCCATTGAAACCACTGGCGCATTATAAATACCGTCCGTGATCCATGGAACTTTCAAATTGACCTTTCAACCATTATAACAAGCAACTCATTGCTTTGTCATAGAAAAGAGGGTCAGTGAATCACACATTGTGAATAACTTGTTAGAGATATCTTAAATAGAAATAAATCCATACCTTAAAACGAATGAGTGTTTGGGACCCTAGTAGTACGAACAAATGAGGAAAGTCCTTAAGAACTTGTTGGTATTTAGAGTTCTCTCAAACCAGTATGTGACGCATCAGTCGCTTCCTGAATCAGTCCAGAACCGCACGCTATTCTCACGGGGTACCTGCCCACTTCAAAGTTTTATTGTCGTCGTTTCAGTGCCCGAAGCTTTATTGAATTACAAGTGATACCTTTTCCATATCATTAGTTTGATTACATTTTAGGATATGTTTATGAATTCGAAAAACTCAGTTAATTTATTACGATTCACGAATCTCGTATATTAAATATTTTTAATTTTAAATAAACTTTAAGCGTTAACACTGGAATTCCATAATGACAATTTTTTTATATGAATTAAAACACTGTATTTTTACTGTTGTTTTAACACTGTTTTTCCACTTTTTAATTTATTTTTCTCGGCATGTTTCGAAGGCTTTTCAAATTAATCATCGGGAGATCGAACGATCCATTGCGGGAACGACACTCCGAGACAGAATAAGAAATTCTGAAATAAGAAAGATCTGCAATGTAGAAGATGTCATGCGATGAGGAAGCCTGAGAAGTCGCTACTGGAGAGATCATTTGGAAAGAGCATGTTCTGAAAGAGTGATAAATATAGCCGCAAATAAAGTACCAAGAGGAAATCGACCTGCAGGAAGACCACTTAAAAGATGGCGAGACAGTTGGACATCTGCATCCCAGGAACAGGCTCCGAGAAATAACAAGACACAGTCCTAAATAAAACAGAAGAAGAAAAAGAGAACGATATAAACGTTTTTATCGTTCTTCCGATGATGAAGGTGTTAAGCTTTCGAAACATGTGGAGAAAAAAATCTCAAAAGTTGAAAAAACAGTTTTCAACAATTTCTAACTTCTGTCTCCAACGATATTTGAATATTTATAAATAGTTTATAAATTTCCTTAATAAATCAATCGTTCCTGAAATTTTCCGCCATTTTATACATTAAAGGTTAAAGAATTACTTTCCGATTCTTGAACTGACTGTCTACTGTACACGGTAATGTAATAACACAATGGATTACAAACGAGTGTCCATTTTGTGTTGATTTCTGCAAGCAGTTTCGCGCTAATGGAATTAACCAATAAATAAAATATTCTGTGCCAAATGTATAACCGATCACTGCCGTGGTTGCCTTGGCCTAATGTCTTTCGAATGGATTTTTGGAAACGATTTTTTTTCCTAATAGCGATTGAATGATACTTTTTGCCCAAAACACCGGCAACGCAAACATGGCGAAATGATTTTACTCACGATTCGTTGAATGCCTCTCAAGTTTGCTTATTTATTCAATATGTGCAATGAATACAATTATCTTTCAAAATTATTATATCATAATTTTGGCTCTGCCCTATTTGATTATTTGTAGAATAATGTTTACAAATATTCGAATCGGTTTTGTAATATACAGAGTATTAATGAATTTTGAGATTTCGTAATATGATATAATTTTTTGGTACGTTTCTTAATTAAGTAACAAAATAATTCAATTCATGTCTGTATGTTAATGAAAAATTCTTACAATATTATAGCAAATGATTTTATTTTTATAATAATCAACTCAAGCTATTGATGCTACAGAAAGTTTATATACTCGTAGTTTTCGCGATAATAAAGAAACGGTGTATTGCATAACATATGTTTTTAAAACAAGTAAATGTTGATCGACTGCCTCAGGTGCAACCCTCATACGAACTAGTTCATAAAATGGAGCATTTTCTACAGCGCCCTTGTAATGATTATTTCATAAAAAATGACACTCTATAAATCATCAAATTGTGAAAAATATGACGTAAATGTTACTGCATTATGTAATTCATTCATTTCTCGGCGCTACTTCCGGTGTGGGACTTAGCCTCCTCCACAACGTTCCTCCACTGACTTCTGTCTCTGGCCATATCTCTCCATTCCCCAGCTCCTTCCATTTTCTCCCAATATTCTTCCACGCAATCCGCCCATCTTTTCCTCGGTCTGCCTCTTGGTCTCTTTTCGCGGGGCACCCATCTGAATATAATTTGTGGTGTTCTACCCTCTGGCATTCTTTTCACATGGCCAGCCCACCGTAGGCGTTGAGACTTACAGAATCTCACTACTGTTTCATGGTTAATCAGTTCTTCAACTTCAAGGTTTCTTTTAATTCTGTAAGTCCCATCCTCCAGCGTGGGCCCAAAAATTTTCCTCAGTAATTTCCTTTCAAAAACTGCCGGCCTGCCTTCCTCTCTCTGCGTTAGAGACCATGTCTCAAAGCCGTAGGTGACTACCGGTCTTATGATAACATTATGTAATGTATTTATATTTTTAATTACATTAGGAACACCGCGTATGATACTATCAGTATTTGCCTCACCAAAAGGCTTTCAAGAATATTTATTCAATGATTAAACCTTGCCTGCAATATGTGTACAAATTAAGCATCAATTTGTTACTGTGTAGGTATCTAATTAGTTTTAAAATGGCGGAATTAGCGGTGTTTGTTCTGTGCAAACAGCAGGACTCCTCCCGTGTGAAGTGCGCCCTGCTCGTGTGCATAACTTTAATTATCATCCGCTGTAATTATCCTCGTGGGACCGTTCTGGCCGCGCGAGACCCTTAATGCATGTTGGCTTCATTCAGGCTGCACGCCAAATTGGTATTTAATGCTATCACTAATCGTATCGGTTTAGCTTTAATTGCTATTTTGTTCTAGTGTGAAATTGTCTTACGGCTTTTGCAAATGATTTGCGATGTTATACCACTTTTTGCTCAAAAACGAAATATCTAGTCTCTTGTTTCACTAACAATATGCAATTGGGTTATTCGTTTGTTACATTATAAACATATGATAACAATAATTAATACGAATGAAATCGTCAGTTTTCTAGAAATTTTATTAGATTTTATGGGAATGACTTGTTTTGCCCTTCTAAGGCATTATCAAATATGACGTGGAGCAGAATATGGTAATTAACGAAAATTGATGTGACTTTATACATTTTTAACAAATAATTATTTGATTAGGTCCAGAAATATTGGAAAGTGTTTCTTGGAACTCGTTAAGAAATTTTATGACAATGATTACATAGTTAGGGGATACAAAATGATATTATGTAAATCTAAAATAAGTTATTTGAGGTAGGACGAAATAAATTGTTTCTAAGAAAAACATTTTCTTACAAATTGTTCACAAATGATTTTACATACTCATATTTCAAGATGACTAATAATTCTAAGTATTATGTATATAAAATAAAATCACCATCTTGTGTGTGTAGACTCGATCGATGTATTCTTCTCTTCTGCATCTGAAATGTGAAATAAATACAGTGCAGAATCAAGGGTTCTTTGAATCTAATTATATAAATATTTTTTTCTTCTTCTCAGCGCTACATCCCGGTGTGGGATTTGGCCTCCTCCATATCAGTCCTCCGCTGGCTCCTGTCCCTGGCCATCTCTCTACTTCTCCAGATCATTCCAGTTTCCTCCAATCGTTGGTCCTTATGTTTTTGCCTAGATCGTTGTTCATCGGGAAGTCCGAGTTCCGAGGCGATTGTGTTGGTATTCGTAATCTGTGTTATTTTATTAGCCCTGCTATGAACCCTCCTACTTTATCCTGGCTTGGAACCGGCAGCAGCTTAATTATACAATACTTTATACACACATTACAAAATAGAAACCAATTGTATGTATTGAAATAGTATTCACAAATGTAAATGACATCTAACATAATTCAAAATATCATAACTTTCTTACGCTTTCCAGGCGCCTATATGGTTATTATGCCTTAAGCGTATATAGCAGCTGGCAGAAAAGCGATTCATTCCTTGCCAGTATGGTAGCATTGGTGACAATGAGTATTTTTTGTGAGACGTTATTGATATTTGTACATACTATTTAAATGAGTATACACATCACATCAATACAAAAATAACAATTTAATACTTCTTATTCTTCTTCTTATTCTTAGTGTAGGCCTAGTGGCCTGTTTCTTGAGAGGAATTGGCCTCCTGCGAAGTCGACTCCCAGCTGTCGATCCATCTGTTTGGTGGTCTGCCCGGGGTCGTCTACCATGAAGCTGGCCATGTAACACAATGAAGGGGAGTCTGGATGGATCCATTCTCCTCGCGTGTGCATACCAGTATCTTCTCCTTTGCCTTCCCCACCTAACGACATCCTCGACCTCGCATATCTCCTTTATCCGTGTATTCATTATCCTCTCTTGCAGTGTATTACCAGATATATTTCTGATCGTCTTCATTTCTGACACTCTGAGCGCGTTTTTTGTGATTGTGGTGTCCGCCCTACACTCGATCCCATATGTCATGATAGGTTTATACAATTTAACACGCTATTTCGAAACTGCTCTTCCGCATTTCTAAGGCTTGTCCACTTAGTAATATCTCGAAACCACGATACCTTCTAACCAGTCCACGATATTCTCGATCTTTCCTTTGAAAATTAGTTGTGTCAATGGGTATTTTCGACCCCGCAGTATATTTATGCCACTTGGCTTAAATTATTGAAAGCAACTCTCATGGTAAATAGTACATATTTTAATTCGTATACTATTTTGTTAGTATGAAATCACATCGAACAATTTTTTTGTTTTAACTAACCAAAAAAAACTAACTAAACATCAGGCCGTCTCCCCGAAAGGTTAGGCAGTACGAATGGACTGTCACACTTTAACCGATGCGGCACTCCATCCTTCGCCCCGCGGGAGACGCGGTTTGATGAGTTGCAAACCTCATCGCCATCAATAGGCATCTCCCGCGCACACTTCGATCGTCCAACATCCACAATATAAATCTAAAACAAATATATTAATTCTTAACTAAAAATATAGTCCGAGTAGGAAAAGAAATCCAAATGGCCCGCAAAAACGAAGGGCCATCAGAAGGTAAGCGGGAAACTGTAATTCAGTAACAGTTCCAAGGTTACATCGCTTTTGCTTGAATAATTTCATAAGACTGCTTAGCCGCTACTTAAGTGGCAAGTTGCAAGAGGGACGTCGCCTTATTTGCCACGGAATGGCACTTTTTACAAGGTTTAACGACGTCGCCTGCTAAGTAATCGGACGGAGATTAAATGTTGCTTGGGGAAAAGCAAACAAATAATCGGTTTTCTTTGATTAATACTGAAGCGATTCCAATGGGTAATTTCTTAGCTGTTATTATTATCTAATAGCACAATATTCTAAATATGTAAAAATATTTTGAGAGCGCATTATTTTGCGACAACTGCAAATACAAAACTTTACAAAAAATTATTTTGATTAAAATTATTTGTGTATAGCCCTGACGAAGCTCGTTACAGTGTGAAACCGGTTGGCGCTCCTGACTCAAAATAAAGTGGTTTTATACAACTTTTTAAAAGTGTTTAATTCTAATTTTTAGATTATTTTCTGTTTCATTGTTTATCTTATTTCAGGAAGTACAAGTACTTAAAAACAAATGATAATCTGATTTAAATTGTAGTGTATCAAATTGTTATATTATGTCAATTATTAGATTAACCGCTTCAGACTCTACTTTTTGTCGACTGTTAAGTAATTTTCTATTAGCTAAATTCACTTCTTCTGTAGCTTGCTAGATGCAGTCTGTGACTTGTTTTTTTTTAAGTACAATTTCCTTAATGAGTTATTTAGTAAAGTCCAGTTCGCAGGTGTTCGCTTTTAATTCCCGCCAGATTTAGATTATTACATTATTTTTAATTGTTGCTAGGAAAAGTTTTCACTCCCATTAGAACTTCTGGGAAAGTGGAAAACTTGAACGCGAACAGAGGTCGTAGTTTTAATAGTCTCCCGGATAGCTTTTAATACATACGCAAGTGTAGGGGCGAATACCAATTGCGGTAAACTTTCTAACGATTATGAAAAATTACGACTTGTGACTGTCAGAGTAATCTCTACGCTTTGATTGATTACCAAACCTAACCTAACCTAACAGAAACATTTTGTTTATGTTTCTCTCAAATACGTTATGATGGCGAGGGGTCGCGGGTCATAAAATGACTCAATGTTAACCCGTTGACTGCATGCGGGATATACCTTCTCAAAAAAAATGTTGAGCATACATACACTTTTTACATACACTAACATTGCTTTTTTTTGTAAACCAGTTGTTATGTCCTCAAACAATTCATGAATTAATATTTAAATATTTCGTCTTAAAAAAACACAGAACTAATAATTTTCGTGCTAAGAAAATTATTATAAAATGTATTTCTAACGTAAAGATTACATCAATTCTCTCAATGTAATTTAAATAAACAATAATTTAATGTAATAAATTAAATAAAACTATTAATTTTAAATAAACTTAAGGCATTAATACTGTGGAATTGCATAATGATGAATTTTTATGAATTAAAACACTATTTTTTCCACTTTTGAGTTTATTTTTCTCGACATGTTTCGAAGGCTTACACCTTCATCATCGGGAGAACAATATAAACTGTTCGTTTATATCGTTCTCCCGATGATGAAGGTGTAAGCCTTCGAAACATGTCGAGAAAAATAAACTCAAAAGTGGAAAAAACAGTGTTTTAATTCATAAAAATTCGTCAAAAAAATGTTTTTTGATAACTTCTTCCAATTTTGTCTATGTTTCGACAGCAGCCGGTTTTGCCAAGCTTGATGGTATCGACAGTCTGTCTGTACTAAGTGGAAGTAGAACATTGTTTTATTTCAATATTGTTTAAAATTTACTTCACGCCTGGGGTTTGTATGTGTTTTGTTTAGTAGTTTATATTTGATTATTTTTTTTCGTTTGAATATTTTTACTTAGGAATAATTCAGGTACCTAATGGGTTTTATATTGCTTCTGTTTAAGACTACCGTGGTTTAGTACTTGTATTATTTGAAAGGGAACCAAACTGAACTGATCAATATCAGATTTGGTCACGATGTCGTTAGGTCCAGATTGCTGTTTCTCTGCATTGCTTATTTTATTGTGGTCAAATAATGACCGCATAGATCAGGGGTTGTGAGTACAGTCGTGTGATGCACATTGGTTATTATCTTAAACAATGTAATGAGAATTTCCGCAGCGATAGGATAAGAACTTCCTCCACTAAAATTGATTAATATTACATAAATTGTTTTAAAAACAAACATTTTGTATTCATGTAGTGATTCATTTTTTCACCAACTGGTAAACAAATCAATTAGACTGAGTGAATCAAGTTTATATGAACAGATTATAGTTACGTGAGCAGTTAAGTACTAGTAACAAAACCGTATTTCATGTTTCGTATTTGGCAAACTAAATAAATAGAACTAACCAAGTCCCAGGATCTGCAGTAAGTAGCAAGAATATATTCGTATATATGTTCGTATGAATATCTTATATCTATCTTTCTTCATTTGAACAACTCGACATTGGTTTTTCTCACGCTCGCGATGTTACCCAAACTGCTCCACAAATGGAGCCGGTTTGACCAAAAAAGCTCTCCGATTCCTCCCACATGAACACTGAAGTTTGGAAAAGGGTTTTTAAAAGACTTTTCAGTACGAGAATGAGCAAACATGGAATTGCCTTCCTGCTCATAATGATGCGTTCCGTGTAAAGGAAACAAAACAAAGCCATCGAGACAGAAGGAAAATCCATTTGCTTTCTGTATACGCCCTCATCGCGAAGTAATGATCATTTTGTACTATATGCCGTCGTGCTGCTCGCAGGAACTAATATGTATTCGGGTGAACTAGCCCATTCAACGGCTACGTTCCTTATAATACTGAACTTGTTTTTGCCATTGTCATTTTATTGCTAGCACTGCGTATAAAGTGCGTATGTGAAGTGACTTGTTCACAGACTGGATATTCATAAAATCTTCTTAAAGTACATGTTCTGGAAATGTCAACATCTTAAGGCGGCGCAGTCGTGGAGGGTACCTACCTGCGGCGGAGTGCCGGCCCGGAATTGGGGTTGAGTGTCGAGTAGCGAATAGTGACGGCACAACGGCACAAATATAAAATATTTTTATTTTCCTAGGTTATGACCTGTTATTGGAATTATATATCTTATTGGAAACACATTCGTTTCTTGAATTTAGGCGCAGGAAAGAAGTCAGTGGCGTAGCATTTCAAACTTTTACTAATTAAAAAAACTTATTGGTTTATCCTTATTTAATATATAGACGTATTTGATCACACAAGAGTTCATTTTTTTATAAAATATACGTTTTCAATTAAACAAAATTAAATGATTTTACTGAAATCTCTTGATGGAAGTTCATTTTAAATAATAATTAAATAAAACGATGTTTTTTAACTACTTCCACTTTTGTCTTTATTTAGACAGCGACCGGTTTCGCCAGGCTCGCTGGCATCGACAGACTGGTAACACTATTGTAAACTTAGTCCTTTATATACATACAGATCAGGGGTGGTAAACATGATTCTATACAAAAATAATCTTCAAATATTTATGTAAAATTTTTCTGAATTTAACTATTGGTATTACAGGTATTCTTGGAGGTTCGTGTTTAATACAATGGGTTTTAATTTTTATTATCTCTTACATATTCATATATAATGTTTGAAAAAATGGTAATTTTGTTTAAATTATTACTGAATTTAAATATTATATGTTATAGTTCTTGGTCCGAATAAAAAAAGAAATTTTTTTTTTTACATAAATATTTGAAGATTATTTTTGTATAGAATCATGTTTACCACCCCTGATCTGTATGTATATAAAGGACTAAGTTTACAATAGTGTTACCAGTCTGTCGATGCCAGCGAGCCTGGCGAAACCGGTCGCTGTCTAAATAAAGACAAAAGTGGAAGTAGTTAAAAAACATCGTTTTATTTAATTATTATTTACACAAAATTAGTTTGAATATGAATTATCTATACAAAATCAAACGTGACTCTCTAGATAATGTATCATTTCGATAGCAGGATTATGGTTCCGTTGTGCAGTAGCCCATCAACCGCCGAGTGTATCCGTATCCGGGAGGAACGTCTCCAGAGCACAGCATTAGAAATAATAATTCATTCTCCAATGACTGTTTATTTTCTTTATTCCTATACATCCTCTCACTGGCAGGCCTATATTTAGCGGTTGTCTTTATGATTTGTGTTGGGTTTCGGTTTTATTCCGGTTTTGTTGCCGCGCCTTTTATTTTCTTTAGCCTTCCGGGTCCATATTTTCATTTTCTTTTGTCACGAACTCGTTGCGTTGTCGCGGAAAATAAAAACATTTTATGTAAAAATATTTTTATCGGTATTGTTACAGTGTCCCGAATCTGCATAAAATGTATCTCCTCTAATCTGTTTTAAAATCATCACTTCTCCCGGATTACTGTGTTTACCGATGGTATTCTGCCGTTATTATTTTGTACTAAATACACTTAATTAATTCCGCGCTCTTGATAACAAAGAGGCAGGTAACCGCATACTTATAATTTACTTTGCGCATTTGTCCAATAAGTACCTATTATATTGCCTACATTTGTTCAATATTATCTATTTATTGCCTACATAAGTCTATAAATATGGTTTGTGAATTTGTCCAATATTATCTTCTCGTATTTATTGCCTACATAAGACTCTTCTACATATAATATGGTTTGTGCATTTGTCCAATATTATCTATTTATTGCCTACATAAGACCCTTCTACATTTAATATGGTTTGTGCATTTGTCCAATATTATCTATTTATTGCCTACATAAGACCCTTCTTCATATGACATGGTTTGTGCATTTGTCCAATATTATCTATTTATTGCCTACATAAGACCCTTCTACATATAATATGGTTTGTGAATCTGTCCAATATTATCTGCTCGTATTTATTGCCTGCATAAGATCCTTCTACACATAATATGGTTTGTGAATTTGTCCAATATTATCTACTCGTATTTATTGCCTGCATAAGACCCTTCTACATATAATATGGTTTGTGCATTTGTCCAATATTATCTATTTATTGCCCACATAAGACCCTTCTACATATAATATGGTTTGTGCATTTGTCCAATATTATCTATTTATTGCCTACATAAGACCCTTCTTCATATGACATGGTTTGTGCATTTGTCCAATATTATCTATTTATTGCCTACATAAGAACCTTCTTCATATGACATGGTTTGTGCATTTGTCCAATATTATCTATTTATTGCCTACATAAGACCCTTCTACATATAATATTGTTTGTGAATTTGTCCAATATTATTTATTTATTGCCTACATAAGTCCCTTGTATTTATTATTTACATCCCCAAATTGCATTGAATTCTACACACATTATTTACTCGTTTTCTACGCATTGTATGTCCCGGTAGACCAGTCGCTCAACTGATGAATAATTCTATGTTTTTCCTTATATTTCAGGTAAGCGTTTCGCAGAACTTCCGATCATCGTAAATCAAAGGGAACATAGCTGTTTTATAACCACGCTGTCACCTTTCTCACCTTGACTTGGGCAAGTTTATTTTTAAGTGTTATTTATTATTCATTAAAAAATACTTTACATAATAACGAACTACATAAACACTCTCGAAACAAGACAAATCCTGGTTCAGAAAAATCGTAACTTTATTTATTGACAAAATTAAAGGATATAATTTATAAATTTTACACCTCCGTAGCAGTTAGATTACAGTTGTAGTTGGTAATAACTTTATCAAAGGTGAGTTGGTAATGAATGCACACTAAAAGTCAACGGTTACTTTTCTTTAACATGAAATTTCTGAGCATTATATGTAATATGAAACACGTAAACTTTCGCTCAATCTGCGCCTTAAAATCAGTAATCCTATGTACTATAAATAAATAAAAGCGTAAGCGCAACTTTTTTCACTGATGTTTTTGATAAAAAGCTTAATTTCAGTAAATCGGCAATAAATTTCACCTTGATTCTAATATTTCGTAAATATTTTTCGTCATAACTTTTGACCTATAAAAATTCTGTACTTTTTAGTAAAATAATTTGAAGAGTAATTGAAATGCTTGCAAGAAACTGAGACGTTCGTGTAAATAACAGTTTTTATTTAAAAAAAAAACACGTTTTAAATATCACAGCTTTACTTTACAATTTTGGCATTATTAGGATTAAACGGAAACTGAATTTAGAATACGAAGAGTTTTCATATTTATTCATTAAACTGTTAAATTAAGAAAACTTTGTTTTATGTATCACAATTGTATTTTTATTTTTAGTTGACAGCTGTTTCGTCAACCTATTCGAATTGACGATATATTTATTTATATTAATGGAATAAACTAATGTATCCATTGCACGTATTTTAAATAAATAAATAAAATACGGTTTACAAAGAGCTCTAAAAATATGTTGTTACTTATATTTAAAATAAGATGATATCATTATCTCATGGAACCCACAGACACCAAGTTAGCATTTAAATAATTTTGTCTCGTTTTTGCTACATATTTAAACATTCATTATTATGATGATGATACTCGTCATTTGTTTTATATTGGGTTAGTTACTTTTGTAAATACTTAATACAAAAACTTTTTTTGTACATAGTTATACCAATGTGTTCATTTTAAATTTCCAATAAATATCCTTATTTAACTTCTATAAGCTATACAAAAAAGTTATATATATTTATTGTTTTTATAATTATGTTATTATTTAATCATATACATTATCTTTAAAATGGCGATTTAATTAAAATCCTATTTGTTGTTTTTCGAAAACTGACGTAAAACTCAAAATGATACCATTTACATGAATGGAGACGTTTGTTATCTAAGAATTTTATTATATTTTATGGGAATGATATGTTTCGTATTGCTAAGTCATTATCAATTGCCCCTTTGAAAGGCGAAGCATGCCATTGCCATAAAATATAATTGAGCATCAAGATAACGTAGGTTTTCATACTAATTCATATTTATTGCTTTTAATTACGTGAATGAACAAATTTTTTGTGTGAAATCTTGCATAACGTATTTATAAAAAAATCCATCAACTCAGTCTAGAAAATGTATTACAGTACTTTTTCCAAATTTAATATTATATGATTGTTGATTCCCCATGACGTGAGATAACATAGTCGAGATGCTGTAGTCTGTAGCGTGTACGCTGGCTGGGCCGGGTATCCCTTCTCGATGCGTGGTCCACTGATCTTAAGCGAACAACGACCGCAATACGCGTTTCGTTCTGCCTGCGCTTCCCTAACTTTACAGCCGCCATCATTTTTTTTTTCTTCGTTGTTTATACTAAAAGTTTATCGCAATTTTCTGTGGTTTTAATTATCTGTAATATTATCTAACCTAACGTAAGATAGCACGCGCGTGCTGTAAATCAATATGAATAATTCGCCTTTGTTGGGACATCGTCGTCATTAATTGTTTTTTAAAACACCAATACAAAAAATAATACTTTTATTTTTAAAGCATGTTATTTGATAAAAATAATACATTTTTTCTCTTTAAATTATTATAAAATATCCACGTAAAATTATTAAATCTAGAGAACTTCTCAAAAACTTATAATAAAGTTAATTTGATTACAAATTTTCGAAAATCGGGGAAACGTAGCACGATCATTCGGGAGATATTCATGGTAATAGAACGCTTAGCTCTTAATCCATGGGACTTGGGTTCAAGCCTGGACATGACCAGATTGTTTCTTAATAATAATGACTTATTATCTATTCATATTTAAAATTGTAAAATAAATTCTTATATCATTGATTTAAATCCTTGTTGTTAGTCTTTTAAAAAAACATATAATTCAACAAGCGGATATTAAATGTCGGCCACGTGAAGAGTCAGAGAAATAGACGTACGTGCATGACACGAATTATGAATATTGAAGAAGTAAGGAAAGTATGTCAGAAAAGGAACAGTGTGATGACCTATTCCTTTGGAGAGGCCTCGTGATGGTTAGTTAGTTAGTTAAATATCAGACAAAAAAACGATACTGTTTTGAACCTTCAAATCTAACCTTACATAATAGAATTCTTATTATTCTTTCGGTGCCGTGTCAGGTCCCCTCAACGTTGGCGATCACTGCAGCAAAGTCATATCTATCCTGCGCCACTTGGAACAGGTTCTGAACTCTTGTAATTCCTGTCCATTCTTTAATGTTCCGCAGCCAGGACAGCTGCCTTCTACCAACTCCCCGATGCCCCTCCACTTTACCCATCATATCAGTCGAAGGAGGTGGTATTTTTCTCCCCTTAGCACATGACCCAAATATGAGACCTTTCTAATTTTCACACTCGACAACAGCTCTCTATTGGCTCTGGCTTTCTGTAGTACGTCTGCATTACTGACCCTATCGGTTCATGGTAAACGGAGCATTCTGCGGTATATCCACATCTCGAACGCCCCCAACCGGTTCATTACATTCACTTTTAGAGTCCAGGTTTTGCAGGCATATCGTAAAACAGACCAACACTTAATCATTATTTGTCGGAGTTTCAAGTTAAGATTATCTTTGCAAAAGGTTCTCATTTTATTAAATGCAGCTCTTGCAACTTCAATTCTGCATTTTATTTCAATGTCCGGACATTGAAATAGAGTACTAATAATATAAATTAGATTAGAATATACTCGTACTGCGATAAGTAATGTAATATTGGATCGTGCACTAAATATAGTGATAAATGGTTCAATATTATTTATGATCGTGGCCGTTACCACAGTTTGAGAGTAGCATAATGTTTGTTGCCATACTTAACCGGTCCTCCACTACATTACATATCGCGCGTATTACCCGAGCACTCGGTCCGAGCGTGTTCCTTCGAACTTGATACCCCCACCATCAGCATAGGTTGAGATGTGAAGTTTTTTTTTATTTGCATTCGGACAAGGCGCTCAGGTCGACCCTATAATGACTGCGGTATCCGGCCCGGGTCAAGAGGCCCGTCCGCAAGAGTAACAGGAGATAAAAATCTCAAGTATTACGAAGGTAAACTTAACCCCAATATAAAAAGGGCTAATGGAAACCAAACATTATTCCGCTTTCATAACGTCAACGGTTGTAACCTTATATAAATTACATAAACAAAAATTTCCATTGTTTTATAAGACGTGATTTTTCTCTAGTGTATATTATTATGATGGGTTTTGAATATTAATACAATTAGTATATATTATATTTCTTCTTCTTCTTCTCTTCTTCTTATTCTTAGTGTAGGCTTAGTGGCTTGTTTCTTAAGAAGAATTGGCCTCCTGCGAAGTCGACTCCCAGCTGTCGATCCATCTCTTTGGTGGTCTGCCCGGGGGTCGTCTACCTTCGGGCGTGCCACACAATGAAGGGGAGTCTGGATAGATCCATACTCCTCACGTGTGCATACCAGTATCTTCGCTTTTGCCTTCCCAACCTAACGACATCCTCGACCTCGCATATCTCCCTTATCCGTTTATTGCTTATCCTCTCTTGCAGTGTCTTGCCAGATATATTTCTGAACGTCTTAATATTTGACACTCTGAGCGCGTTTTTTGTGATTGTGGTGTCCGCCCTGCACTCGAATTGAATTCTTCATGCATCCTGAAATGACCGCAGCCTTGTTCACTTTACCCCTTTATTATTGCCCACCCTATCTGTGTGTATTATTTAAAAAAATATTTCACTTACTATATTTTTATTACGATAAACGACTCGTAACATTTAACCAGAGAACATCAAACTGGTATTATATAAAATAGTTGCCAAATTACCATATTTTTAGTTATGTTAATTAAATAAACTGGGATTTATAACATTTTCTTTGAATTTTTTTTATTAAATTTTGAATAAACATTAAGATACTATAGCGTTGTTAACCACGTGGTAGTTGTAATTAAACTTTTTTTTTTAATCTAAATTGTTTTTAAACACTGTTAAAAACCACTTAATTTTTAATAATATTTTACAACATGGTCCAGAAGCCGATGTATCCATCTTATGTAGGTATATTTTATCGCAATATATTAAAAAACTTATTTTAAAATATATTTAAATATCTGACGATGAAAGCATCGGCTTCTGAATTGTGTAGAATTTCTGAAATTTCCTATGCTGAAATAAGTTTTTAATTACAGAATTATGTTAAAATATCTAATAATCTAATATTTTCTGCATAAAACCAAAAAACTTACAAATAAAATTGCTTATCAATAAAAGATTTATTCGCGTCCTGGAGACGGTAATCCTGCTGTTTATTCATGCAGGAAAAGAGGATGTCTGTTTAAATGAACTCCCCTCACGTGCAAATGTCACGTGCCACCCCTGGCCTGAGTGCCCACATGGATGTTTACATACTCTGTTGCTTTTTCCTTCAAAAAACAATGCCCGTTTGTTAACAAAGCCGTATTTATACTTCAAAACTTCTGCAACTAATTCTTTGTGAACAGTGGCGCAGCACTTTTTTGTGTCGGGAAATGGAAACTGGAAAATATCCAGCCCTTTGAAGTATTTTGCGGCGTTTGTCCGCGGACAGTAAGCCGAGATAACAAACGAGCCGCAGCTTAGAGCATTTTTCTTTATACGACTTACCCAGTTTCAGTACGTATATTACAACTGAGAAGTTTTGAAAATTGTAGCATTTGTCTGCTGAATGTCTTTGTAATAATATTAATAAATTGGATAATTTGTAGAGCGCCAATTTTTTACTCATCTCAAGGACGCTGTAGAAAATGTTCCGTTTTATGAACTCATCATTATGTTGCACGTGAAAGGTGAAATTATTTTTAGCATCGCTTTTTACAGGAATACATTCCAAGAATGCAATAAAGTTTAGTGACTAAACCAAAGAGGGGATACAGTTTAGATCAGATTAGTTCACGTTAGATCATATAATTATAGTTGGGTTGAGTTAATTAGGTAGGTTAGTTTATGTTAGGTTATTTCTTGGAAATGGATATGCGAAATGCGATTTAATTATATTTAAAACGAAAAATGTAATAAAAATTAAATACATTATTCATACATTTTTTCAAGAGTACCTCGTTTGAAATTGCATTAAAATTTTGGCATGCGCACATCTACAAATTTAAGTTATCTATGTTTAATATAATTTAAGAATTTTTATTTATTGTTTTTTGAACAATGATGTAAAACTCCATATTAAATAATTAATACGAATGAAAAAACTTATGTTTTTCTAGAAGTTTTATTATATTATGACATGTTTCGCCCTTCTAAGGCATTGACAAATGATAATGATATCATATGATAATGATAATGATTAACAAATGATAATGATATCATTTGATAATGCCTTAGAAGGGCGAAACATGTCATAATATTATATAATAAAACTTCTCGAAAAACATAAGTTTTTTCATTCGTATTAATTAAGAATTTTGATCATTCTATTATTAAATTTTTAGTAAAGCATTCGATGAATGGTGTAACTATGTATATACATCGAAATATGAATAGACAAACAACCCGAATATCGTCAAGAAAGTATACAAGAATATTTTGTATATAAGAAAGCGAGAGAGAAATACTTCTATTCTCTTCGAAAGAATTTCAAAATGCACACGATGCGCTTGCTCGAGAACGTTTCAGGGTTATTTTGAAATTTGCTCATATTATTGTTGTATTATTGAAGTGTAGAAAACAAAAAGAGAACAATTTGGTGTTGTTAGGGGTGAAATTCTTAACGCTCGCGCCCATGAAAAAAAAAATTACATTTAACTTATTATTGATTACGATTGTACAGTGAACCAAGTTTTTATTGGGTACAAAATATTTTCTTCCGTGAATATTTCACGAATTGCAACTAGTTAATTAGTTGTTTGTTTTCAAAATAAATTAAAATGCTGAAATGTTGCTATGGTTACAAAATATTATGGAAGTAGGTACTCACTTCTTTAAAATACAATTTTCTGCGTTAGATATGTAATAATTTATTATTATTTGTGTGTATTATTTAAAATGGACGTTCTAGTATATTTCGTATGCCTAATGCAATTTCAGCGAAAGGGTAGCAAGTTTAAATGATTTTTTTTAAATTCATATCAAAAAGAGAATTACGTGTTTAAAATTCAAACGCTGAGGCGTAGTTGTATCTTACACACCTGTCGCCCTGGGAGGATAAATTTGTCACAAAATTAACAGAAACCGGTGTTTTATGTAGCTTGTAACCAGGACAAAGGGCCCCCACGCGTGTGCCTCGCTGCGAACCGGACAATGGACGGATGAGTGCAAATGACTCTGAATCTGAATACATAGTTAGCTTTGTAAATCCTGGATCGCGTTAATTACAAAGCTGCTGGTACGCCGAATAATTACGTTGCGCCGCTGTGTTTCGCAGAGTCCTAACCTAAAATGACAACAAGGCGGTTTTAGATCATTTATTTTATATTCGGACGTTAACAGCAACGTTAATATATCTCACGTGCCTACTTTATTTTACTTGGTTAGGAAAAATGAGAGAGTTACCATTTATTTTTCAGTTCACTTTATATATTTTTTATGTTAACCCCGTGGTGAGCTATACACTTTCTTCAGAAGCTGCGCATTACTTTTTTTTTCATTGAATACAAAAATCCATCAGAATTTTAATTAAAAACGATTAAGTAAAATTGTTTTAAATATATTTTTATGCATTGTGTTGCGATTTTTTATACATTATAACTGATTTAAAACAATAATATGAAACTCTAAAACAACAGTTTTCTAGAAGTTTTATTACATTGTATTATATGGAAATGAAATGTTTCTTCTTGCTTGGGAAACATCGAAAGTAAAAAAAAAACTATTCACCCAGATTAAATCTTTTAAAATATAAATTTGAAGATTTTTTCAATTTGAAAAACATGCTGGTACCAGTGAGTTTATCTTCATCACTAAAAATGCAGGTGATTCATCAACAAAAATGAGTTTTTGATCCCAATTGGTGTTAAAGATTTGAACTACAGTATTGTAACAAGAACAGTATTGTAACAATAACAATTTTTAGTTTTGTTTTATGTTTAAACCACTTTTGTAAAAACCAGCCTCCGTTTATAAAAGGTTTTTCTAGTTGTCTGTATTAAAATTTCGTTGATAATTCATAACGTGATCCGATTTTCACGGCGTTTCCAAAAATAACATTTCCAATGGAATTCTCAACTGCGCCACATTTATGGATGTACATGCTCCCGTTGGTAATAGCTTCGTCTCGTATGAACATCCGATGGAGCGGGGCAACTTGGAGAGCATTATTAAATCTCCGTGACAAAGAACACGCTATAAAATACAGTTCATGTTAGCGCTGCCGATTAGAGCCGAACTAGTTCCGGAATCGCTCGCGCCGGAGTGTGTACGGTTGTGTTCCAACTTAATAAAAGTTGACACTATTGGAACTCTAATGCACTTCCCTTGTTTAACTAAGCTCCGGCGAGAGCACTGACAAGAGACGGAGAAAAGAGCGGTGCCTTAATTTGCCCTATTTGTTTTTGACTTCGAAGTACTTTTCTTGTTTTGCTATTTGTTTTCGACCAAAAGTTCGCTTTGCACAACCAAATTGGTACATTTCGATTAAAATCCAGGGTGTTTTTTATTTGGTTTATCTCATACCCTTTGACTGTCCTAAATGCCCCATGATGCTATAAATTAAAAAAATATGTATATTTTTTAAATTTCATGGCAGGAGTTCATTATAAATAATTAAAAATATATGTATATTTACATAATTCCACTTATGTTTATGACTTCAGCCGGTTTCGGCAGCTCACTGCCATTTTCTGATTGTGCCAAAAAATGTTTTATTTATAATGTTGACAATCACTTTAAGAGTGAGAATCGCGTTAATTTTATGAAACACTTTTCATTTATTCCATTTACACAAAAATATATCTAAAACATTTTGCGATATTCATTTTATGTATGAATTACAATGATTAATGCTTTTGACCCTTTAGTGCATAATCCTAATAATTCAACGTTTAGAGTATAATACTGAGAGCACTCTAGAGAGCTGCTTACAAGTTATGAAAGTTGTGGACACGTAAATATTTAAAAACAGTTTGTTTTTCGTCATGTTCACCACGAGAAATTTTATATTTTGACAACATGTGAAATAATTATAAGCAAAGCCAAATGATATTTTATTTATAAATCGGAGTGGTTATTCGCTAATAAATTCACAATTCTTCAATGTATCGCAATATAGGTATGTCAAAAAACTAACTAACTAACCATCACACCATCTCCCTGAAAGGGTAGGCAGAAAGAATGGACTGTCACACTTCTACTGATGCGGCACTCCATCCTTCTCTTTTCGCTCCGCGGGAGACGCGGTGTGATGGGTTGCGAACCTCATCGCCACCAATAGGCATCTCCCGCGCACACTTCGATCGTCCAACACCCACAAAATAAATCTAAAACAAATAATATAAAATACAATGATATAAAATAAAATAACAAAATAAAATTAATTTAACACAAAATGTTCTTTTAAGATGGTGCACATATTGTCTATTTAATTTATGTTCCACGAATCCACCGTTTTTTTAATTTAGCACATAATGTATTATAATAACAGATAATGTTTTTTTCGATGTTGCACATGTTGACATGGACGATCCGGACTTTTGTGTTTATTTAATTTATGTTTCCCGTATCCACCGTTTTTTTTAAATTAGCTGTAAGTAGGCACTTAACCAGCAAGAACTTTGAAATAATATTGAAGAAATTATTCAAATTGTCATTGGAACAAATGAAAAATTTATTTTTACACCTGTCAAAATTCTTTATAAAAACTTTAAAACTAATTTTAGGTATGTCAATCTTTAAATATATGCCCAAAATTTTGAAAATATTGTAAGAATAGAATATTTTCTAAGATCGAAGAAGAAGACAATGAAAAAGTAATGAATATATCCTTCAACTAAACAATTACCTTTCTTGATACTACAGAATAAAGATTTTGTCCTTTCCTTCTTACCCAACGATAGTGTTAAATTAACTCCCTAATGCAATGAAAAATTAGACTCATTTAATTGTATGTTGTAATACTCGTATAATTATATCCGGTTATTTATAATTTGTTTCCTGCAAATGGTAAAAATCCACAACTTTACTGTATGTTCCTTGTTGTTGTTCTTAAACACACAAAAAACATATACTACAATTGTATATTAGACTACAATTATCTGCTTTTATTTATAATTTATTTTACCATTTTACTCCATCTGACCTCCTTATATCCTACATACGGTACAAATCCACAAATTCACCGTAGTCCCTACCAACAATATTTCCTTGTTGATGTTCATAAACACACAACAAATCACATAATATTCTTGATGATCATGGCCGTAACTCCCTTTCCTCGGCGGTTATCATTCTTTTCGCAACTGTGGTACAGATTTATTTTATTCCCGCCATTTGGTCCTTTGTAAACCTCCCCATCCCCCGCCCCTCCGCGGGGCTGCCCCGCTAGAGGAATGATGAACCTTCGGGTTATCAAATGAATAATGCCCGCCCCCGATACCCGACGTCTGGAATGTTCCAATTTTTCAAGTCTCTTTCATTATCATTTTATATCACAGTGCAGCATTGCCCCGGAGGCATTCCCGAGGAATCTCACATCACTCGCTCGCATTACTTATTGCCATCAATCTAGTGAGGCATTATTGGAAAATTTCCTACATAAATCTATGAAAATTCTTATACGTCCGATGTTACGCTAGTTTCTGAAAGATTACAGTAATTTACAACAGTCACAGCTCGTGATTTTTCTCGCATAGACATCAATTTTATTCAATTATTTAAAATATATCAATAAGAAACAAAATCTTACTATCAAAAAAATATGTTTATCTTGGATTATAAAAACAAAATGAAAATTTCGTTTACCCGCTTATAATTAAAAAGAAAAATTCTTAAAAGAAAATAAAAAAGTTTCTTAAAGAAAATAAAACGCCGCAAGGCACAAAAGATATAAAACTTCACTACAAAGAATCTATGGAATTTTTAAAGCTAATAAAAATATTTATAAAAAAAAAAGTACTTTATGAAATGTATTTAGTTGTGTTCCGCATTTTAAGTTTCGATCGGTTTCGGCAGCTCGTGGCCAACTTCTGATCTAGTTCAGCGAGCTGCCGAACCCGATCGAAATCAAAACTCAAGTGAAAGAAACTTAATACTTATTATCAAGGATTTTCCTATTTTTTTTTTCATTATTTATAATGAAATAATACCAAGAATTTTATTTTTTTCATTTTTTATAATGAAATAATACAAAAAAAAAATACCAAGAAATTTCAATTAACAACATAAATTTTTTTTTAAAGCTTTTACATGAAATTTTACAAGCTCAGTTCTTTAAATTTTTATTTTAAATAACATTTTGAATGTAGACAAATACTGGATTTTACCCATTACGAGTAAATTATTTTTTTATAAGGATCAATTGTATCTCAATAGAGACGAAGATGGAAATTGTTTTCTGGGAACAGAATATGGTGGTCGAGGCGCTTACAGGACTTATGACCTGTCATTGGTTGGGTTAAGCGATCGCTTTATGTTAACAACATTCCCCATTCCGCCCTTCTTACGATCACCACGTCTGACATTTTTTTGGAAGATGTATATGAGGGTATTAGTTGCAAACCTGGCAAACTCCATCCTTAGATGTTTTGAGTAAATCGCAAAAAACTGATACGCTAATAAAAAGCGCTTTTTTACGATATATTTTTTTCATCTCAACCAGTTAGTATTTTTAAAGTAATCAGCCATGAAATAATCATCATTATGTTGATAATTAAAGTAAAATAATGAATTTCATTTTGGAGTGTTGCCAGCTTTGCAACACTCAAGTGGAGGTTGCCATTTTTGCAACAAACCCTATATTTTAATAGCAAAATTCTTCAGAATGAAGCCGAATTTGAAACTGAAAATCAATAAAAATTGTGTGCAAATGTATTATGAATAAGACCCAATTCATATCTCACTTTTGATTGTTGGTGGAGTTTGCCGGGTTTGCAAATAATACCCTCATATACTCGTATGCTACAAAGTTGAGGAACACTTCACATTTTTTTAGTTTAATATACACTAGCGCCATCCATTTTAAATAAATAACGAACATCCACTGGTTTATGGTGTGTAATCTCAGTATTTTACACTAATTCCTTTATCCAATTAAAAAGTTGTAATCCATTGTACACCTGAATTCTCGTGTATATGATCGTGAATACAATTAAATTGATCAATTTTGTGTCGTATAAGTCAGGCGAGAGCCTACCTACTTTCCCAGTGTAGGTTATTAGCGTTATTACTTATTACATTCTGTCTAAATTAGTTTGGCGTTACAGTGCAACAATTGGCGGAATTATCGCGATATCTGTGTTGGCTGCAAGCACCTTGTTTATTGCGGCTGCCCCCGTCACCTCGCGGGCCCGCAGCCTCACGCTGCAAACTCGTTAGCATTTCTCCGCTATCAGAATCTTCACATCATTACGGCATGCACCGGTTATCTTCCGGGTGATGTATTATTATTATACCCTACCTATGTACGTTTGTACGTGGATCATAATGTTATAACAGCCTCGCTGGATACAAGATGCCAGAATAGAGGCGAGGTAACGTAATACGATTCATTAAAAATACATTTCTACACTTTACTTTCAATTATAAACTTTTACAAATTCTACAAAACATCGGAATATTACTTTATTTTCTAATTGCTATTAAAAACGTTTCTTTTATTTTCTTAGTACTACGATCGAATCATTGGAGAGAATAAGGAATATTCACTTGGGAGTTCACTTCTTTCAGCTGATTGGCGGCCGTATACAAAACTCAGATGTCCTGAGTGACCTTCTACCTTCGTCAAAGACAGCACAGATTGTTTTATTTGCCGCCCTGCAGAACCAACCTGCCAATGGTTATGCCCGTGGGTAGGGCAATCTAATTGCTTAATCGGGTCGCCTTGGAGGTCGACATATTTCGTGATAGTATGAGTTGCCTCAGGGATGCAATATCAATGTTATGATTCTTTCTTATTCTTAAGCTTATTTTTTTGATGCTTCTCTTTTAAATTCTGTAATGTTTGTATTTTTAATTAAAATAAATGAAAAAGAAAATCGAAGACAATTCTATAACAGTATTTTTAGTGCGATGGAAAAATCCTAAGTAAAATTAAAAAAGGATCACTTCGATGATTTGGACCGTCATTTATGTATTTTTTCTTTATTTTGTACATTTATGCATATTCTATTGTTGATAGCTAGTTACACTAACGGGTAGTGCCTAATAATTACAGTGTCAGTGTTAAAATCTTGGTATACACATCTTATTTAAGTGTCCAATATGTTATTATTTTTATTCTTCTTCTCCGGTCTCAATCTAATGATTGGTCTGGAGCAAGGCGATGCATCTCCTCTTGCACTCCGCTCGGTCCTCGGCAACTCTCTTCAACTCCGCATAAGAGGTGCAGCCCATATCTCGTCAAATCTGGTCTAGGTACTCCTGGCGAGGTCGTCCTCTGCCAATCGATCCCTCGACCATTCCCTCCAACACATCATGCAGGAAACATTCGTGTCGCAACACATGACCAATCTTGCGCGCCTCTCCGCCGCTATTTTTATATTATATTGTATTTATTATACCTTGTTTTTTAATTAAATAAATAGCCAAGTCCGTTCAGGGCATTCGTGGTATACTTCAGTCTAACCACATCCCGAATAACTCTGGACGGTTCATTGTATTATCTTAACTTTCAGGGTCTCTGTGTATATAATACGAGTATAATAACAGTTGTACTTATGTAACATTCCTTCAGCATTTAGCAAAGTGTACAATGAATTTGCAGCGATAGTAAATGTTAGTATCCCCCAAGTAAAACGTATGATGATTCGTTAGTTATGGGAATAATTTCACAATAATATTTGTAAATTTATCCGATGTAAGGATATTTAAAGTTACCTTGTCACTTGCGTAAATATACGAGATATTTTTCCAGAGTGCATGCTGTTAAAAGTTATAATGTTCTGTCGGTATCGTGTTCATTTTTCATCCTTAACTGCTGACAATTCCCTATTCCAGCTCACTTGTGCCAGTCTGCACGCAAATCGTCAGAGTTATTGTGTTGCTATTTCATATTTTATTGCACACGTACTTCAAATTGTATTTTTATAAAACAGAACATAAAGCAGTATATTTTAAGTGTTTCTTGAAGTCATTTACCTGGCGTGTAATTTGTTTGGGCACAAGTGTATGTGCGCATTTCTAATTTTTTTGCGGTTGATTCATCTTAAATCGTGCATTTCTCGGAAATGTTTCAAGTATGAATATCATTAAGCCAAAAACAACGAACGCACAAGTATCTCGATTTTTACATTCCACAACAATCTTGTAAATACGACCATTAATTCTGAAAATAGCCTCAAGTTTTCCGAATACAAATTGCTTTAGATTCTACGAAAGTATTATACGCGGGCGTACAGAGTGCCTATGCTCATACAGGGGCGTGATACTTATTATTTGTCTTCTGGTTCGCCTTTCGCAGTCGGCGTGCCGGATCTGTATCAACCTTTACAGAAGTATCGTAAAATTTCGAATGGTTATTTTATTAGTTTTACTTTCGAGATTCTTGTGTCGTGTGTTGTGTGTGTGTATGTGTAAATGCGGGCACGGGGCGTTTCATTGTATTCATCATAATATTTTGCTCGACGACATAAAACTGTAATAGGTCGCTGAGAATACTTCAAAGTTTTTCACAGAAAGCAGGTACAGGCGATACACCGAGCGAAACTTTCTTTGTTTCAGTTATGACGAAATTGGATTTAAAAAAGTATACTATACACAATGTAGAATCATAAATTTTCTAGAGATGTTAATTTTGGAAAAAAAACACTAATATTTTCAATATAATCAGCCGGGTGAATAGCACGTTGAATAGAAACAAAACTGGCACCCATTTTATGTAAGTAGTATTGTCTTCCTCTGTCTATATAATTTATTTTCTCTTTCACAGTCTACTTAACAATACAGTGCGTCAAGGGGAACCACACTCTGACAAGACTATAAAACAGGATCGTTATACATTGCTGTTCGACTTTCAATTAAATCGTATACGCGACTAAAGACCCCCATAAAAAGTAAGTCTATTGGGAATGTTAATATTTGATACCTCCGTGGTCTCTTTGTTCCCGTTCCGATTGGCTGAGCACGAAATGAACCCGAAGCCCCCGGGTTTAATGAATCGTTTTCAATCGAACTCTTAACAACCACTCCTTTGGGAGACATTTTACTACGGACTTGCTTCTCTTGCACGTTGCACTGTTTTACCTCGGAATATAATGTGCCTCCGAAGTTTCACCAGGTAAACTCACCTATTCTAATTATTATTCTCCACCTTTGCACCGCAAGAACTCCAATTGAATTGATGTTATAACTCAATTGTCGAGCACTGCTTTCCTAACGAGACATATACAGTGCATTGTATGTATAAATAGTATCAATTTACAATGCTCTATTCTATTTCAATGTATCTACTCTTAATAATTCATCTAGTTCGTAGAGCAGTATGTAATTGTAGAGTCACAATTAAGTACGAGCGAACATTTAATCTCGGACACAGGTGATTCAAAAAGCTTAACCTCAAAGTTCATTCGACATTACACAATTCATGTTGACGGCATGTTTGCTTCTAACAAATGTACTGTTGCCCGCCAGCACGACTGCGCTGCTATTGTCATGGCGATGTAAAAGTCAATTATTGGCGATAATGATAGCGCTACAATAAAAGTTTATTTTCAATCAAGTTTTACTGCTTCCTGAGGAAAATGGCGGTGCGCGGTCCACCGTTATGTTCCCATTGTTGTTGGAGTTACGATATCGATCTAGCGCCATCTTCTACTCGACACCACACCTCCATCAACAATTTTCCGTGATAAATTGTTTCCACATTTTCCCCGCAATAACTTTGCATTGTTTTGAATTCGTTCCGTGACCATCACAAAGAAAGCAATAGCCGCATTATACCACCTGTTGGATTATACCACTTTAAAAACATCGCTGCGTTTACCCTCTATCGGTGGACTTCGATAAATAATAGCATCTGCCCAATAATCTACCTCATTTTTTCTCCAACCCTTGTTTACCTGATTCGATCTACCCTTAAAACTTCCATTTTTTTATTACCTCGTCTATGTATATAATTGGATCAACACACCAAAACATCAATTCCAATCGAAGGATTATAGCGGGTGTATCGCAATGTTTAGGGATAAATCGATTGCCTATTTTGGTAATAAATAATAATTTTATCCACCCTTGAACTTGGTCCGCTGTCGACTCGCTTGTATTGAGTAATACAATAGAATATTTCCACGCGATGTGGAGTTCTGTTTGTATTGGCCGTCAAACTTCCAAGTCTGTTTCTTCAAACTTTCCGCTTGCGCTGTAATTTGATTATTTTTGCCCTGGCGCAATTATTACTATGGCTTATTAAGCAAAGCGAAATTGAAATTCTCTCTAAAGTATTCTGACGGCGCTCTAGAAATAAGATTTCGTACAATCTTATTCTGTCTGTTACAAATTTCACTGTTAATGCTGATATCTAAATTGTAAATAACGATGAGATCTCTTGAAGACTTATGTGTTCTAAAATAATGCGTGGAGATTTCAAAATATTGCAGAGATCATCAGATGTTGTTGATTATTTTATGAGCTTGGACTTGGATCTTCTGGCTTACAGAGGTTCAGCTCTAATGGCTATTCCTCTTACGTCTGTAGGAAACATTGTTGGAATGTGATTTGGTAGTTATTTTATGATGGGGCTAAATGTATGGCCCGGAGTGTCCCTCTGAAAGAGGGCGAGGGGGGATTTAGGGTTTATGATAAAGTATTACATTATTGTCAAGGAATGGAAGACCAGTAAGGGGTTGGGATTGTATTTATAAAAAAAAGTCTGTTCCCGAGGGGAAGATAAGAGGAGCAGTGCCTGGGTGGAGTTGTGGTAGGAGATAGCATCCTGCATGAGACCACTTTGTTTGGCGGAGTACGTAGTGGGCTATCGGGAAGGATTTTTTTTATCCACGTTGATTGCGGGAGGGTTAAAGGACTGAATGATGGTGGATAACTTGGTGGTAATGGGTCATTATTGATAAGGAAGATGGTAATAATTTAGGTCGTGGTCTGGAAATGAAAGATATGAAGTTGGAGTAGTGCAAGGAATAATAGAACTGGAGTTATTTTATGAACCTCTTTATCGGTTTTGCTTAGAATTATAACATCTATTCTATTTTATTTTACAAAAAAAAATGCGATGTAATTTTCGTGACAAGATTTTATCGTATGCCGCTAGTTTGAATTCACGTGTTTTTTTTCTATGACGTACTCAATTTGTATTCTTACCAAACGTTCTCTTTAGCCGGCAACTTTCATATTTTTTTCACATACATCTCGTAATAATAAAAACAGTCTGGGTATCGTCTACCGGTAAATCCAGTGTTTTACACTGAATGATTACACCGGCCATTCGTCTCACGCTAGACCGCCCCCGAACAATGTTCACCTATGGAGCTTTGACCGCATCGCATCATATATTATTAACTACGTATTTTCTATATTATACAAATCACATAACCATCTAACAGATTGAAATCGCAATTTGTTTCCATTTTACACAGGAAATATTTTTATTTTTATTTACTTAAAACATTATTTATTCTTCTTCTTCTTCTTCCTTATTGTAGACCCGTGTGGTCTGTTCTCCAGAGTGTTGCTCCTCCTGTGAGGTAGATTCCCAGCTGTCCTTCCATCTTTTAGGAGGTCTTCCACGAGGACGAGTACCATGAGGCTGATTATGTAATGCAATATAGGGGAGTCTGGTGGTGTCCATTCTTTGAACATGACCGTACCAGTCCCTTTTTCGCTGTCTGCTCCATCTTATAATATCCTCAACCGCACATATCTATCTTATTCTGGTGTTCCTCACGCGATCTCTCGGTGTCTTGTCTGCTATCGTCCTCAGTGTCTTCATACAGCTGTCTCGCCATCTTTTGGGCTGTCTTCCTGGAGGCCGGTTGTCCGCTGATATTTTATTTGGCGCTTTGCTCATCACTCTTTCAGAACACGCTCTCTCCACGCGGTCTCTCCAATAACTCTCATCAGTTTTCCCCATCTCACATCTTCGACATCACAAATCATCCTTGTTTGGATTTTTCTCACTCTTTTCTCTGGGTGGCGTCGCAATGGATCGGAGTGTCCTCATTTCTGTGGTTATTATTCTTAATTATACTCGTATATATTTTAATAATAATTTTATATCATGTTTTATACTCGTACAGCTTTTTTATAATTTTTATTAAGAAATAACAGTGTCTGAAATTATCTGAAAAATAAACTGAACCTTTAGCGTTTTTAGATTAACTCTTAGCCCGCGCATACGCCATTTTAAATCAATATTGATCAATTTCTATTTAAACTATTGCTTTGTTAATATTCGCACATGTTCAGTAACGGGAGCCTTTGCCAAACACGACTCGGTACATTAGCAGTTCTGTGTTAAGTTCATTATCGAAACGGAATATTGATTTCATAAAGGTATTGTTTACTTCTCGCTGTTTAGTTTGCTGTAAATCCCGTTTGGCGGCTGGGTACATCAGAACCAATAATAAACTGTGGTTTTGACGGGCAAACTTCGGTTCAGGCCGCCTATTGCGGTATATAAACAGTACGATTCGAATAAACTTGCATCGGTACTTCTACATTCGTTTGTACACATTGAACATTGATTACGCTGTAGCAAATAGGTTCATCATTTTATCGTCATTCTTCAATTCAATGTTTCAATCCTATGTTTCAATCCAAGGGATTGGTTTGCAGCAAAGTTTATTAACATCTTTTCACGTTCTGTAAACAACGGGTTGTTTGAACCCAATTACTGTATACATTTTTTTAACTATTGATTCTCATGACATGTGATTGGTAGCTAATCTATCGCCATTTTTTTTGTCACGTGAATTCTACCAGACCAATGACAGCATTGATAGTGCTGACAATGTTGAACGCTTCCTACTCGGAGCAAAGACAGTGTTTTTTTTCACACCGTATCGAATCCATGACTTTTGGAAATTATGCGGCTGCAATTGGCATACTTTACATGGAAGGGCAATTAGTCAATGAATTTTGAATATTATTGAATGCAAATTGTCGCATTCACCCACGCTGCGAATAATCAATTAGTTATAAATCTGCAATATCAGATATAAACATCCAATATGAACATTTTACGGTAGTCGAAAGAGGTAGTTATTGCAGCACGCTTAGAAACAAAGGCGCGCCGGTTGTTGGCGATACGTTGATATTGCAAAACAAACTTGTATGAATTTCGTTTCACAAGCAACCCAAAACTAGTATGTGGTTAGACGTTACGAAAATTCCGAAGACTTTTCGTATTCTACATAATATTTCATACTTCTTCCTTCCGGTGAAAACGATACGACACCGTAAAATTATTTATCGGTGAGACCTTTCCACTTTCTCTTATATGAAACATATTAAATCGTGACACCCTGTGACGCGGAAAACTGGTTCAAATTATTATCTAAAGATGTGAAGCATTAATAAAGCTAGTTTGCCTTTTAGCCGCAATCTCTATGTACGAGATAAAAGGTGGACTCACAAATGTTACGGTCCGCAGTTCGCGGCACGGCATAGTATATAAACTGTAGGGCTGGGGTATTAATCAGAGTTTTTGTGAAGTGCCCGATACAATTTGCCGTATTTTAAATCGGAGGAAAGCGCCGGTCCCTGCGACCGCCGCCGGCCCAGCGAGATTAGGGCCGAAGAAGTTGGCCGCCGATTGCTACAGCACGTAATTCATCGCGCACGAAACAAACACAGGAAATCGGACAATCACTCATTCGCCGTTTCATTTATCTCCGGGGAATGCAATAAATATTGTTTAAGTTATCGGGAGAAATGCGCATGCGATCTCCTTTCCCACAAAATTATCGTTCAATCCCAAATTCACATCATCATTTTATTAATACAAACACCGATCGCGGCAATTTTAGCCGGCCAGAGTCGAAATCATAAAGCAAAGTATCGGTAGTTGTTATGATAAGCACTTTTCCTGACCGCTTGTAAATTGAAAATTGCTATTCAATTCCGCTGACCACTCGGAAACAAATTACAGGTTTTTGCACCCATAACGAGCGGTGCCAACCTACCAAGTATGTTTATACGAATTCGGAACGAAAAACACAACACTGTTGATAATGGAGTGTCACGGTATCGCTCCCACTAATAAGCCGTCATTCGGCTCACATAAAGCAATTAATTGTTTCAGCCTCAATTTGAACTTCAAAAAGTCGTTTATTTCACTGAAATTTTTCCCGCAGTTGTATAACAATGTAAATCATTTTTATTTCATAATATCTTCGAACATTTCAGAAGTTAATTGTTGTCGGTTGATGTATTCTAAACCCGGGCGGAATGTTTTGGGTGTTTTATTCGATATTATTAGCGTTGCCTCACAGAGCGGGGCCCCGGGCGCGGCGAATTAGGATTTGTACGATACATCTTTAAAATGGTGCTAGTTAAAACGATCAATATAATCGCTCGTATATTTTTACAAAGCTATAAAAGTCCAATCAAATTTCCATCAAATTACATAATGATTCCGAATACCATTTGTCTATGGAGTGTGCTATGTCTAACGGCGGTGCCTTGACCCCTTCAGTCGTAAACTAAATTCACGTTTTATTTCTCGAGTCTCCTACACTTAACTACCTTACACTCTCCCGCGATATCTCAATGAACGGGATCTTGATTGTGAAATACCTATAAAAATATACGAACTTCCCGTAAAATGTGTTTCCCGTGATGCGCAATCAGAAGACGGAATATTTTATACATACAGACATATACAGAGCTACTATGGAACGTCTTTCATAAAATAACTTTTATTGGATGTTTACATGATTCGCGGATTGATTTATTTATGGTGCGTGATCTAAAATGGTAAATTGTTGAAATTTAATGAAATACCCACTGAACAGGGACACATAATCCTATTACATCTTACTTTTAAAAGTGCCGGTTGTACATAACAATAATTGATACATGGGTTTTTAGGGTGAACGCATAAAAGTACTTACTATAGCTTCATTTTTTACATATTCGATTCCACATAATTAGAGAATAAAACTTGGGCAGTGTAAGTACTAATTCTTTGACGGCTTGAATGTTTAATTAATTTCATTATCTTTCCATTTGAGTTTAAGGTTCAGACAGCGTCGACATAATGATCTCTCCAAGTCCGGGATATCCCGTTCAGATACAATGTCAAACGTTGGAAATTTCCAGCGACAATCAGCAATCTCTAGCCGTCAGGGAAATATTAAGGATAATGACTTCCTCATCCCCCGCGAGGGGAGCAACGTAAGGAGCAAGCAGCGAATTGTTTCACTCGGTAAACAGATTATGCCGTTTGCATTCAATTAGGAAGCCTGCGCCTACAGCCGGCATGATAGCTCAGGAACGGGGACAAATGCCATCTCGAATCACATCAATCTGGATTTGTATGATTCCCGCTGCTGTTTGTCGGCGTTTGAAGATGAAAACGATTATCCTAATCAAACTACGGCGAAGATCCCCACGAATTACCACCATACTCGGTAGCCATTTTGACGTTCAAATATGAATAACACTTTATGGTGTCATTTTGATATTTGACAAATAGCTTTATAAACGGTTCATCAAATGAAATTATCATATATTCGTATTTATATTTTTAAGCTGCCAATTATTTTAATGTGTTCTAATGGAACCTGTATTCATATTTGGACCACGCAATAAATTTTTCACATTGATTCTTTCCGTTAAAATAATGTTATGTTTTTTTTTTCTTTTTTTATATATTTTGTATACAACACTCACTTTATAAACAAATTTAAAAAATATCAAGCATTTTTCGGACTACCCCGCCCTTCATCAGTGATATTATATAGATATTTAAAAATAAATCATTATAACATCTGACAAAACTGACCATATTTGTAATTTTTTTTATAATATTTTAAATATGTATATAATATCACTGAGGAAGGGCTGGGTAGTCTGAAACATGTTTGATATTTAATTTTAATTTATTTAAAAAGTGAGTGTTGTATACAAAGCATATAAAAACGGAAAAATAAAAACATCTACAACACAAAGTATGGCGAATTTAGAAGAAATAATGTTATATATTTTGAATAATAATGAGTCATATAAATGTGTATACGAAAATTGCAAATATATTCAAATAACTCGACGAACCACCACCACGTCTGACAATTTTTTGGAAGATGTATATATGCTACAATGTTGAGGAACATTCAAATTTTTTAGTTCAATCTACACAAGTGCCATCCATTAAGATTAGGTGTAAGAAGGGTGGAATGGGGAATGTTAACATAAAGTGATCGCTTAACCCGACCAATGACAGGTCATAAGTCCTGTAAGCGCCTCCACCACCATATTCTGTTCCCAGAAAATAATTTACATCTTCGTCTCTATTGAGATACAATTAATCCTAATAAATAAAAATTACCCCGCAATGGGTAAAATCCAGTATTTGTCTACAAGTATTTGTATACATCCAAAATGAAGTACTTATAGTTTTTAATTGAAGACTACAGGGGAAAAACAAGGAATGTCAGTAGAAGGTTAATTTGAATAAATTGAGAATAAAGTTCATCAAAGTCTATATATTTCTTAGCAATTAGCAATCGATTATCTGGCCATATTCGATGACACACGTGATTTTTGAATATGAAATTTTTACTGTGGATAGATACGCACAAATGCCGCTAGATGGCATTATTACATTTATTTTGAATTTTAACTGACACTCCTTGTTTTTCACCTGTAGTCTTCAATTGTATTATATTACCAATACCTTGTTTCTCCAGACTGATGGACAGACGAGGTGGACCGCCACAGAGTTGTATATTAATTTACATACCTACCTCTCGAGATTTCTCAAAATTCATATATGATGACCCACGTGCTCATCAAATCCTCACAACTATGAACGTATGCCTCCCTTTGATTGATTAATTTTCCTACAATAGAACTATTTTTCCATTCACCTTTACTTTCAACCATTCTTGTCTAAACCATATCTTAGACCATTTCATATTTTTTACTATTTCGAATCATCAAACATAGGCCATATATGTTATATTTTATGTTTCATCATTTTTCTTACACAACTTGAGCAATGTATCATAATGGCCATAATTCATGTCCATTTCGTATGTATGTACGTAGTTTAAATAGCACTTCATATTGATGGGTTGGTATATGTGCGAGGAATGTGGAGCAATATATGTTTAATGGTTGATCAGAGTTTTTCAATGACCATCACGGCCAGCGGTGCTGTTAAAAAAGAAATTATACAAGTTTAGATTTAAATCAAAATTCAACACGCGGACTGTGCTACTTGCAGTAATAGCGGTAAAGTGTTGATTTATCTATCCTTTTAATTTTGATTTTACGTACTATAGAACATGGTTTTATATCAAATAATATTACAGTATATTATATTACTTATGTTTTCAATTATCTTTGATTGATTAGCTTGTTTCGTGTATATGTGTATACATTTTTATAGTGTTCGAAAATTAGTATAATATAATAGTAATCTTCAAAAGGGGGTCAATGCGCACCATATTTAAAAAATCGATTTGTAACAAATTTGTAATAATTAAAAAATTTAAAATTTTGTTTATATTTTATTCACTTATTTATATAAATACATTTTTTTATAAGGATTAATTGTATCTCAATAGAGACGAAGATGTAAATTGTTTTCTGCCGCCTTTCTTATGACCACCACGTCTGACAATTTTTTTGGAAGTCGTATACTCGTATATGCTAGAATGCTGCGCCTATCTTCACATTTTTTAGTTCACTCTACACTAGCGTCATCTATTAATATTGGGAAGCATTAAGCAGCATAAATAAATACATTTGCCTAGTATTTCTAAAGTATTAGTATGCATAAAATAATTTCGAAATAAATACACTTACATGTATTATGTGTTTAAATGTTCATGGTTATATCAATAATTCCTGTGATCTTGGATAAATCCCTGTCTCGTAGTTTCAAAATCGACCAACTTTACAGAGAGGATATCACGATGTACATATATTCTTAAAAACCAAAAACAACGATTAGAAGTTTATTTAAATCAATTTACCATTACTATTATTCCTTCTTCCGTGGACCACGATCCAAATATTCTGATGTCAAAATGCTGCCTTAACAAATCTTTGTTATAGTATGCATGTCGGGTCTAAGAAAGAGACTGTTCCCCATAATCGGTTAACTTCGGTTTTGTAGAACGTCGTCTCTGTCCCACGACGCGACGCACAGTCCGATATCTATAAAGAGCTGTTTAATGATAGAGACGATGCTCTAACTAAGCCGAAGTTAACCGATTATGGCCGACAATGCCATTCTTTAGCCCGATGTGTATTATTTACTCTACTACAAGATACGAGGTACTAAAATTTGCATATTATAGTTTTAATTATGTGGGACATAAATCATATATTTTTGTCGAGTTTGTGGGAAAATTCCGAAACGTGGCAATAAATGTTCGCATCTATCTTTGGTGTCATTCTAACTGCACAATGCGCCGCGGCGCAACTGGAGTGAACAAAAATAGAAGAAAAAAAAACAGTACTGAAACAATGATGAAAGAATAAACTGATGATGTGCCACGTATCCCTTTTTCGACCGTAATGTGTATCTTAAACACTCAATACAGTATTGTAAAAAAACTTCAATCCATTTGATTGAAGTTTAATAACTCTATGGCACAGTCCAAAATATTTTTAAGTATATATTTTTTTCCAAATTATTTGTCGTGTTTCATAACATAGAAGAAGAAAAAAACAGAATAGCACACCGTTTATAAAAATATTTTTAAATCTAAATTTGTTTGCTTAGGCTCTATGTATGCAAAAAACTGTATGTTTGTTTATATGATATTACAAATATGCACATCGCCTTTTTTGAATTACGGAATTATATATATATTTTTTTAAATAAAATGTATCTTAATTTAACGTCAAGTCCAATCTTTGATTTATTTACTTTGTTGTAAGTAATTACCTGAACCCCAATAAGAACTTTAAATTATTATTTTATATTTTAAATTGAATCATAATATTTGTTATAACAAAAGCACTGTTCCAAAATAAATCTTTATAACATCTGTCGGACCATGTAAACAACAACAATTTTATAATATTTTTTAAATATCTTTACTGAAGAAGGACTGTTTGTCCGAAACATGTCTATATAACTTTATTTTTTTAATAAAAGTGTTGTATATACAAAGTGTATAATAAAGAAAAATATGTATAACTTATTAATTTTTACATTATTATATTAAATATTATTTTACAAAAGAAACCGGAAATTGTTATTCTAAAATACATATATTAAGTGTGTTGTTTTTAACCCTTAGGTATAGCTTTAAAATCAATTATACATAATATTGGGCATATCCTTATCATTTTCTTCTTTGAAACTTTCCCACAGAAGTGACTTTTCACGGAGCGACGATAAATAGAGTGGAGCTGCGCATCTGTCAGGCGGCCCGTAGTGGCCGGTGTTTATCGCGACGGAATGAGAGTTCGGAAGTTGCGCCCAACAGCATCCCAACTTCCGGCTGAACCTGTCAAAGATGGATTGGTGCCTCTTTCCGTGTCAAATGCGGCTCCACGATATATATCCTTCCAGCATCCCCCGGACATCTGGATAACGATACAGAAAAGTTGAATCGTGAAACAAAGCAATAATTTTTTTTAAATAGTGATTTATTTATTTATACATAATGCACAATAATTAGTCAAGACACTCTTTTCCTAGCTTCGATTTATTTCAACATATTTTATTATTTTATTTATTTAGAGTAACAGCGTCTATAAAAACACATCGAAACAATAGACAATCAACTATTGAATGTCGACCACGTGACGAGTCGGGGAGACGGCGTGATGTTAGTTAGTTATAAATAAATAAAAGGCCACAAATATAAATGAATATAATAATAAACGGTACATACTAATGAATCCAAATCGAAGTTAAACTTATAAGAACAAAATATTTTTTAAGAATTACATTTCGAGAAGTTTTTTTATAATATATACTATATAACACTTATATAAAACAGTCATTTTCATTCGTATTAACTATTTAATATGAAGTTTTACATCGTTATTCAAGAAACAATAAATATTTTTTAAATAATAATGGAATAAAAGAGTAAAATAACATTATGTAACTTATACACCTTCAACATCGGGAGAATGATTTATAGATACTAAATCTTTTTATTTTTCTGTTAAATGTATTTTAAACATTGTTTTTAGAAGTGTAGAAATAAATAAACTCTGGAACTTCTAACTTATTTTGCCATGCCACGATTAAATGTAAAATCAACTTTAAAGAAATATGTCCTAGATCTCAAATCCCCGTGGTTATGAAATCGAACGAATTATTTGTTATTTTTTTAGTTCACTTATTACATTAATATTAAAAGAATACTTTGAAAACCACTTTATTTGTGGTGTGGCATTATTAAATATAATTAAAAACATTTTTATATTTTGTTTAAGTAAAGTAGTGCGGGCTGGCTACATTTGCAGTCCAAAAAAACTGGGAGATAAATATTTTTTAATAAACAACTATAGTTCTTATTAAATAAAGAAATATAATTTTCAAACCACATTGAGTACGCGTAGTTTAATTTGGCAAAAGTAATTAATGTATTCAATATATCAAAAGAACTTTTTAAAATATTTAATTAAAAGTAACAGAAATCTGTGCCAAGTTTGTGTTTCAATTTACTGGACTAATTGAATTAAAAGCGAAATAAAAATGTTCGATTTCATCATTCCCGTTGAGCGAAGAATGGAATTCCTCACACGGAATGGCGCATTAATTAACTTATCGTTTTGGAATTAATTTCTGTGCTACGCGAGTAAGCTCTACAAATAATTAGAATCAAATGAAGCCGCAAAGAGTAATTGTAGTCGAGGAAAGGGAAATTGATTAATATGTTTACTGGGTGCTCGAGAATATAACGTTTTAACCCTACATAGTGAAAAACTTTTTTTATTTCGAATCTTAATTGTTTAATCTTGCTGTTTATCGTTTCTTGAACAGTGATGTACAACTCTAGTAATTAATAAAAACGTATGTTTTCTAGAAGTTTTATTATTTAATTTGATTATATTATTTATGGGAATGACATGTTTCGCTCTTCAATGTTAGTGCCTTCGAAGGACGAAACATGTTATTCCCGTAAATTATCACAAAACTTTTAAAAATCAGACGTTTTCATTCGTATTAATTATTAATTATCTTGATGTATTCTTCTTTCATCTTTAACAGCCGTTGTCGTCCACTGCTGGACATAGGCCTCCCCCATACTTCTCCATGTATGACATGTCATACGGGGGTTGGTTGGCATTACAACGCCACGCTTGCCAGACGGGTTGGCGAGGTGTCCTTCCACGTTAGCCTATGCATCAATATTATCCACCGAGGTTATTCACACTCGATCTCTAACATTTCGCATAGTTTCCAGGGGAGACCAAAGTCGAGGAGGTGTGGATAGGTACTTGGGATCAGATCAATCCTCCAGCGTAGCATGGACATCACCACGGTGATGGTCATGCACCGCTCGAAGAGTCAATAGGATCCCCCTTACTCCCCCTGTATTAACTTAGTTTAAATTCTATTATACAATAACTATTATTTCCACTTCTACATTATTTTATCCCAGTTTCAAGGTGAATTTATTCCAAATGTATTATCCCCACATAATTGGCTAATTAAGTTTATTGTCATCAGTTATACGATGATGTTAAACTTTATGATAAATATTTATTATTGTGAAAAACTAATGTTTTCTAAAAGTTTATTATATTTTATGGGAATGACTTTGTCTTTTAAAATATATTTAGTTATCATGAAATACTTTAACGATTAAAACTCAAATAGTATTTGTATTTCATGAGTCATGTTTGTTTAGTTTATATTATTATATATATAGATTAACTTATGTTTTTTGGGATTTTGAGGAATTCCGTATAACTCGTCGGACGAGAAACTGATCAGACGTTTCCACGATCCCAAAAAACATGTTGTAACCAACCGAGAAAATTTACACAAATAATAATAACTAATCAAAAAATAATCTTATTAATTCTGACAATAGCAAGTTTATCCTTAAAAATATATTGTTACCCGCTACATACGAATAATCAATCAAATTGTTCGTAAATATAATAGCAATTGTTGTGGCGAGGGTTGCCCCAATTCGAGCGTGTCCGGTCTCAAGAACACTACGTTTGTCGGTCCAGATTCGTTCCCAGTGGTTCTACATGTCCATTGTGAATTTATTGAAAACGTGCCCGTCCCTGATTGGCCGGATCACGTACACAGTTTTGACGTGAGGCCCGGTTTGTCATCAATGGGAGTCAATTACTGGACGGACCGGGGTCAATTGATGCTCCGCAGCTTCCGACTCCGGGGAGACGAGGTGTCCGCCGGTGATTCGGGACCACAATAGACCTACTAAGATAAATGCTTCATAGAATATCTAATAAACATACAGTCGCTCTACAATATTTTCTTACATATCCACTACCTTGTTTCTGGCTGCCATTTAACCTTTTAAAAAATGAACAACCCCTTCTGCGTTTCGTTAATATTTAACTTTCCCTATAAATTATGAATTCCTTTTTTTGTGTACTCGTATTTCCAATTTTAGTTTATTTTTCTCGGTATGATTCATCATCGGGGGAACGATATAAACGATAACGAACTGTTTATCATTCTTATTAATCATTTAATATGGAGCTTTACATCATTGTTCAATAAACAATAAATAATTACTGTTATATAAAACGCTAAGGAATTAACACTGTGGAATTCCATAGTAATATACTTAGGAAATTGAATATAACTTTGTTTAATCCACTAAATATTAAAAAATGTGACATGTTTCGGAGCATACCTCCATCTTCAGGTGTAAAAATATAATAAAAACTAAACAAAGAAAGACCGATATAAAAAAATTATATGTGTTTTTTAATATTATTTTAATATTTAGTGGATTAAACAAAGTTATTCCTAATTAATTCCAATTTCCAATTAATTCCAATTTCCTAAGTAGTACTATTTTACTTTGAGAAGTTAAACTTCTATAGTTGGTAACGACCGTGGATTTTAAAACAACATTGTTTTTTTTGGCATTTTGGTACTAAATACTTATTCTGCGGCGTTTTAAATGTTATAAAAATACCAGCTTTTAAAAACAAAACAAAGCACTTAGTTCATTATTTTTAATGTTTATTCAAAATTGTAGAACAAACACAAATAACATATATTATGTACAGATGTATAAATTGTCTATTTTAGTTTTAAGCGTGTGTAAATTAAATTGCATACACATATCCATTCGGTCTGCAGTGCTGCGGTTTTTCTATCACAAATCAAATTATCCTATTGAATCATCAAACGTCACCCAATGCTATGGGAAATCGTTCTAATTGAACTTGTACGTATCACGACGTCAAACGGTTTCAATTTGCCTCTTTTGTTAGTCGCTTCATTGGTATTCAGCGTCCGTACCGCCATCCTATTGTTGTAATATAGTACACATGTTAAACTTCGTATAATAAAAGTTGCTTTCGGAGTTTGCTGTAATAAGGCGCCCGCTCCGTGCGTAAGTAACTGGATTTAATAATTTAATATTATTTGCTTAATAATGTTTTACATTTTGCTCGCGCCCAAAGTGTGTGCGGGACAGTAATGTGGATGTACGGAATAGGCTCTGCAGTCACTGCGTCTGGCGCACGTGATAAAATGCAAAAGTAAAGAAAACCAATTATCGTATTTCACGTTATGCTGTATATTACGCTATGGAATATGTTGTTCTGGTAATATCAAACCGTGCACATGAATATTATAATAGATTTTTAATATTATCGTTTTTGAAAAAGATATCGTAAATTTGTTTATATCTGTAGTGTTTATGCATATGAGTAGGTGGCGAACATCTAGAACGGCTTAACCCAGTTGGGAGGCATGATAATCATATACTTAGTAAATACAGAATATAAATACATACTCGTATAATGATACGCCGTAGAAGAAAACTTGGAAAATGATTAATTCATAAACGACATTTGATATTTTTGGTTAGTTTATATCGTTCTCCCTGTGATTAAAGTATTGTACCCTTGAACAATGTTAGGGCAAAAATACACGGGATTGAAAATAACTGTGTTTAAATTTTAAAAGTTTTAAAATTTCGACGATGGTTTGTAAAAATACATCTAATTCTTTTTTTTAATATGCGTTTCTTTAAAACTTGTATTAATAGCCAGTCGAAATTTGTATTTCGGAAATATATGAAAAAAATATTATTTGCTTGCATAACAACTTAATTTACATAATAATTAAATAAAACGATGTTTTTTTTTTCTTCAAAAAACACCGTTTTATTAAATTATTATTTAAAATGAACTACCAACAAGAGATTTCAGTTAAATCTTTTAATTATCTTAATTTACATAAGTTTTAAGATCGAATAATTATGAATCAATTAACATTGGAGAAGGTGAAGGTGATTACGTATATAAAACATACACGAAAGGAGATAGATTTTCTATTTGTGAAAAAGATCTGATATAAATCATAATTTTTCACACTATTCGCAAGTTATTTTTTTTATTAAACTCCTTTCTGCAATTTTTTATTAGATTATTACTACAAAATATCATGCCGAATTTCATGTTGAAATATGTTATTTCATCCATAATGTCGTATTGTATTCGCAGGAAGTCTTATTTGGAATATTTATGGTTAATATGTCCTCTCTATTAGACTCCCTAACCGCATAAAATTTCCTCGCGTCATGGCGATATCCCGCCATATTTATTACGATCATCGCTAACGGATATCCCCTCGTCCTTTCCCTTTGCTCCGCTGATGGACGAACGATTTCAATAAACATTCGCTCGATTTGCGATTCAACCTATATATTATGCCTCGGAATATTGTACTATTTTGCGTGTGTTTATAAGGGAAACAAATCACGCCTTGTCATGCTTCTTAATGCCCTTTTCGTTTTCTCAGCTGCGCGTAACGGGAATGAAATTTGATTTACCATCTTGGAATTTAGACGCGGATTACATTTTATGGCAAGAAAAGAATCGACCGGTGATTAGTTATTTATAAACATCACAAAAACTGTCGGGGCATCTATACAAAATGATTATCAAAAACATCTCATAAAAATTCCGTAAAAAGTATCTTCAGACACTTTATAATACCAAGATTTAGATAAACGGTAAGTTAACCTATATTTTGTTGTATTGTGTATACATATTTACGTTATAATATATAACTGTTATTGCGTGAATTTTATCTATTGTGCTGTATACAATAAGTACAAAAAGTTATATATTCGTTCGTCTCAATCACTTGTATAAAAAATTCTTATTATATAAATAAATAAAACATACGTTTTATAAAAACCTGCAGTATCTTTCTTGGTAATTGAATGGTTGAAAAAACGTCGTATCCAGATATGGTCAAACCTACAAAAGGAATGAAGACCACATCGTCAACTTGGTATAATTGGAAACTGGAAGGAGATAGCTCGACAGAAGTCCGCCAACTTGTCTACTCGCTATCAAAACAATATAATGACAATGCAATTCGAAAACCAAATGACCCAAAAAAAATCTTGACTGTGCCGTATTTGGAAAGCTGGTGCCAAGTAAATGAGATAAAGCGAAGTATTAATGGATGAATTGATTTTTTATTCAGATTTTTATGCTTTATACAAAATTACTGACCATCCCGCCAAGACAGTTGGATAGGTAATGTACGCACGTTATCGTAAATCAACAATAATGTTCTCTAACACAAAACTATCAAGTATTATCCCGATTGCCCTTTATTTAACAACGTTTCATATTGACCTAGCCACAGCTAACTTAACACGTTTGTTAAAGATTGATTGACTTAATAAATTATTTAAGTGTATATGTAAACATAAATATCATTTGAGTTCAAATTTTCATTTATACTAACTTACTAAGAATTATCAAACAAAACAATAACCTTCACGCCGTTTCACCGGAGGGAAAGGAAAAGAGAATAGAGTGCCAGACTACTCCATCCTGACAAACCTCTCTTGATTCTTCCACATTCATACAGCGAGTCACACGCACATACACGAAAGTGATTCGTCATTCTAAGCCCGTCTTCCTCTTTCAGTTTATCCTATATTTCCCTCACTTCCATCTTATCTTTCATCTTACAACCTTCGTATGTTTCCTTTTCTCTTTTTTATTTCATGCACTTGCTCACATCCACTACGAATTAAATATAACTGGATATATGGTAATTTGTGATTTTCTCGAATAAACATAGATTAATTATTTTTTTTTATTTAAATAATACCAGCTTTTTAAACTTCTTTATTTTTTTAATTAACACTATACATAGGATCCACGAAAAAATGATCGACGTCTGGTGGGACTTGACATTCGTCCGGATAGTGTTAAGCTTATCAAAAAATATTTATTCAAGTATGAATTATGGATTGCGCATTGTTTCTTTATTTCGTTGCGTGGGCTATAACCGTACATTCTATCATGCGGCAGTATTATAATTATTATTCCAGCTACCCTTAAGCTCCTCGCAACTGGGACTCGGAGCACGTATTGTGGACTGATATCGTACCGAGCATGCCTTAATATGATTACCTCAGTGCATTGTGTAACACCTCATGCGAGAATTAATAGCGACCGCGTGTGAACACGTCTGAACATTTTTAACGATAACCATTCGCTTTTAATGGAATCTGAATTGCCGACGCCCAAGCCTACAAATTACATAGTTTTTCGTTTCGCTTTTCAATACATAAAATATATGAGTGATCCTTTGACCTATAGCGGCGTCAATCATTTTCGAGTGTTTACGAAACTGTGCTACAGCTCTGCTCGTACCGCTGGTTAGATGTGTTTTTAATGAATGCCAGTATTTCTCACGGCTGTTAATTTCGAGATTAGATATTGGAATGCCAGGTATCACTCTTAATTTTATACGTCAGAATGCATTTACTCATTTTTAATATGAGGCATTTTGGTGTTGCACTTATGAAAGCCGGAACAGATAAGTCAAACAGTGAATGAGTTAATCTCTCACGAAAATAAGGCAAACTATCATCATCCAAGTAACAAACACATATTATATAAACACTCTGAAATTCCACAATGACGATTTTTTTCATGAATTAAAATACTGTTTTTTCCACTTTTAAGTTTATTTTTCTCGACATGTTTCGAAGGCTCACACCTTTATCATCTACTATAACTTCATCATCACTATTGATATTGTATTTAATCCTTAATCGTTAGCTTGAGTAAAAGATAATATGTAATCGTTCGCAAAACCATAGAAAAATGTCGTTGAGTTAAATATGACTCGTTAATGCTCGAGTTAAAATAACTTCTGAGGGATAAATAGTGCATCACGCTCACGCACTCGTACGAACAAGCAAAAAAGAAAGATATAGCACATCTATTAGATTTTCACGCGCCAACGATGAAGTATGTTTTATTTTCAACAAAATTAATTATAATTCGTAGTATATCTCTCTAGAATTTTATAAAAATAATAACAGCCCAGGGCTCAATCATTCACTGGTTTCTATCAACGACAACAAGTTCGTTTTAAGTTTTTAAAAAGTCGTGCTTGAATGTAATCTCTAAGGTGATCCAATAGTCTGTAATCGACTAATGTTATCCTAGAAATCAGGCTGCTTACTTAAAGCTCGACTTGCCTGACTGCACCGACCTTGAGCACTACTTTTTTGCCATTTTACACGCAGAAATAACAAAGTGATTTTTCCAATATTAGTTTTTTTTAGAATCCCGAGCAACGAAAATAATATGAAATTGTGACGCTTTCACTGAAACTGTTTCAATCTAATATGATCGTAAGAAAGCTTATTTTATTACGATAAATATTCATTTTAATTTTTAACGAGCTATGGCACCAATACGGAGGAATTTCATATGAAGTTTTATTAATCAGCAAAAAAAAAATTCCGCAGTATTTAAGTTTATTTTTCTTGATACCAAGGCCTTCCTGGATGTTAGTAATTATGAAAACTTTACAAGTAATGTGTGAGAAAGACGTGATACGCTTTGAAGTGGAAATCGAAAATAAGGGGAAAGGCGGAAAAGGTGATTTGTCATATTAATTGGAATTTTATGATAAGAAATATTATTTGATTGAAGTGGAAGTAAATAAATATGTTCTATACAAACATATAAGCCATATACAGCAGTTGTGTAATGTAGCGAGATAATTTATATAAACTAACTATCATTTATGGAAAACTCCAGGTGTTTATAAATAGCTGCATTCGCTCAATATTCAAGATCAATTGGCCCCAAACAGTGTCAAATGCCGTTCTCTGGACCATGGCAGGCGAATAGCCAATTAAAGAACAAGTCGCTAGATGCAACATGAAATATGCAAATGGCAGTGGGTCGGTCACACAAGACGGAACCCAGCCTGCATCGCTCAGGGCGCACTAGACTGGTCCCCTATGGAAGGAAAGAGGAAGCGAGGCAGACCTAGAGCCACATGAAGAAAAATCCTGCAGGACGAGGTTAAGGCAGCAGGCCTCACTTGGGATGATGTTAGGCATCAGGCATGCGATAGAGTCGGGTTGGAGAAGGTTCCTTGAGGCCGTATGCACCACGGAGGTGTGACAGAACAAAAAGAAGAAGAAGACGAACTATCATTTATATATATATAATACATAATAATTATAAGAATAATTTTTTTTATCGTTCTCTTGTTTATAAATGTAGAATATCTTCGAAACATGTCAAAGTAAAAATAAAAAAAAGGGAAATAATTCTTAGATCATAAAAATGTATTCTCAAAATATGGAATGAACACATATTGTAATGTAGAATGCGTATTTTGTTTGCTTTAAAACAGTATTTTAAAAATATCCTTTAAAGTTGTGTAAAAATATCACCTCATTTTCCGTAAATGCGAATATTTTCGTTGTATTGTAAAATAAATTTAAAGTACGTTTTTCGCGTAGCGTAAACATTATTCTGAACGGATAAATTGTAACGAGCCCTTAACTCGGATTAAGTAATCTCAACAATCGTTTTAGCGTTATTTACAAAAACGAATATTATATAATATTATAATTCCAATTGGACTGCGAGCGGCGACCGTTTTAAATGAACCGTCAAAAGCCGAGACTCGCATATTTAAAAGAAGAAACCCCATTCCCCCATCGCCAGGGCTTTCGGCAGTGTTTTTCCCATATATTTATTCTATTCATTGGGGCATTTATGAAAAACGATATTGATAAATTACAGAGATAGGAAAAGCGTTTCCTAAAAATGCCAAAGTCTGGCATTTGACGTTGATGGAAAACGATATCACAAAAATTTGTTCCGGCGATCTAGTCCATTCACGTTTCTATTTCCGGCCTTTTCTTTTTGAAGCACCGGAAAAACTGTGGGCGTGTTTCGTATTTAAAAAAGGCTTGTTTAATTTGAGGTTAGGTCACTTAGCACTTTGATTCAAACGATTATCATTATGGTTTTTTTTTTATATAAATCATTGCTGGAAATATTATGTGATAGACTCTGTTTATAAAGTTTTACTAACTAAGCATCACGTCGTTTCCCTGAAGGGGTAGACAGAGCGGATGGACCGCCAGACTGTTCTATCTTGACATAACGCTCGCGGCTCTTCTACATTCACACATCGTGACACTCACGCTCGTCGATTATTCCTACTTTTTGAAATCGAAACAATCGATTGGGAACATGACCGCCTTTAAGTTATTGATTAATTTAGTTATGCCATGTTACCCTTGGGCTTCCTCAACTTCTTTTTAAAAATCGAAGTGAATAACACAAAATCTGGAGCTGACGAAATGCGCAATACTTATTAATTTTATCAAATATTACTGTATTACATTATCTCTCCCGAGTTGAAAACGTTCTACGTCTCAATAATAATAATAATAATAAATTGTATTTATTTTGAAAACGTACTTGAGAGTGGCTCATAAAATGTTTCTCCGTAAATGCCCTTAATACGATTTTCCGCTCCTTTCATTTCTCGTTATTTGTCAATTGATTTCTTTCATCATTATTTGATACCGTATAACCATTATTTTTTTTATATAAAAGCATTTCTAGCAGGTAATCCTTAAAATCAATTCTGTTTACGAAATATAAGTGTACAACATTTTGAGCATAAAAGCTACTTATTGGATAGGCCAAGTACTTAAGCCAATCGATTTAAATTTATTCGGTATAAAATACATAACACGCAACCAAATACGATTGGATGTTATTTCAAAGTGTTCTTGATTTGTTCTGTTAACTTTTCGTCTCGGTGTTTACAAACAATAGTATTCTGCTGGCGATTGGGCAACTACTGGGCTATTATTTTAAAATACCGGGTTTTGTTATTATTTGTAAAAGTTAAGAGCAATCGGTGCAATTGCGGTCTTGAAATCTTTTTATAAAACATCATTTTGTAATTGATTTATTTTTGTTTTCACGACTTTTGAATGTTAACAAATCGATAAATGAAATAAATAGTGTTAACCTAAATACGTTGCACATTTGCATTATTATATATTGTTGTACGAATTTCAATTTATAGATTGTTATGGTATGTTGTACTCTTTTTTTCCAAATATTAAAATCTTATTACTGATTATCCTGACAATAGTGTATTTTTTATTCTATTATATTCAACAAACACAATTGTAAGCTTTTTTAAACCAATAATTATCTCTTTGCCCACTACGCCTGACTTTAGTCAGATTAATAAGTCGTGCTCATCAGGGTCTCGAGTGTGTTTAATAATTCTTTGATATTCGAAAATCATATACGATGAATGATACGAAAATGATATGATGATATAGATGAAAATGATACGAAAATGATACTTTTATAATCAAAAACTGTTTAAAAATATCCTTTTAAAAGTGACATTTTATTCAAAATGCGTCGACGAAGATTGTGCCGCGTAGGGATGAGAGCTAGAGTACCGTTTGCTTAGGGTACGGCCACACCGGAGTGCCAGAGTAGGAGTCAAGATGAACACCTGACGAACCAACGTATGGCGTACTATGGGGCCGACCACACTATACTGCTTCTCGCCACAGTACGTAGACTCCTACTCTGGCACTCCGGTGTGGCCGTACCCTTAGCGGTCTAAGGGTTAAGAAGTCTCTAGAAATCTCTCGTAATAGACTCTACATTTTTTACCTATTCTGTATTCATGGCAATTAATCAAAATTTATTTAATATTATGATATAAATTTCATTTATGATGTTATCCATAATATATTGAATATTTCCAATTCAAATTCGTACAAATATTTACAATAAAATCATTTCATTTCCACTTCATATGTAAATATTGTAACTCGTGGAATAATTCATAAAGCATTCTAAAATTGAAAATATGTCATTTGGTCTTAAATATATTCATATCGACAATCAAAAATACGAATAAATATCACAATTTTTAATTGTACCTTTCGTGTTAGCATAAAATGGTGGTTAAAAAACTTGATTTATGTTCATTTGAATGAGCAATAAAATTAACAATTGTTTTATTTATTAGCAGTATTTCTGCATGTAATTACAGTCAATAATTCATTTTATTATAATGGAAATAGATCCGCTTTTGTAGTCTTGATTCTCGTAATAATTGTATATTTAATAGTTTGAAAAACTTAAAGCATTAACACTGCGGGAATTCATTATTAAGGTTTTTTACTTATTAAAAACCTTTTTTCCACTTCGGCATGTCAAAAAGATATTATCCATTTATCATAGGGATAATGATGTAAAATTATTATTTATGTTTACAAATACATCTAAATAGATAGAATAGATACATCTTAATAGATGACGCTAGTGTAGAGTGAACTTAAAAAATGTGAAGATAAGTGCAGCATTCTAGCATATATACATCTTCCAAAAATTTGTCAGACGTAGTGGTCGTAAGAAGGGCGGAATGGGGAATGTTGTTAAACATAAAGCGATCGCTCAACCCAACCAATGACAGATCATAAGTCCTGTAAGCGCCTTGGCCACCATATTCTGTTCCCAGAAAATTATTTACATCTTCGTCTCTATTGAAATACAATTAATCCTTATAAAAAATACAAATTTGCTGGGTTTTTTTTTAATTATAATAATGTACGTATGCAGCATAGTAAAAATACCTGTATTTTTAATATGTAAAATATATTTCGTCTCTGGATTTATTCATAAATTAAATTTGATAATTTTTATTATTTTAATGTTAAATTTATATAGATGAAATATACAAGATATAACATACCGTGGTTATATACAAGATGTTTTATAAATTTTAAACTATTCATTAAGTGAGAGTAGCGTATGAAATTTTTATTTTATTATTGGAAAGTTAAATACAATGTGTTAACGTAAATAAATATAAAATATGAAAGCTCACACTGAAATGAAAAGGTTTGCAATAACTGCTCACATTTAACTTGAAAGTTTACTGTACATTTTTTCATGTGCATATTTTTTACGTGTAATTTTATTTAATTGAAATGTTTTTAATTTTATTATTTTACCGAAAAAAATGGTAAGTGCGAAAAAATCCAATCAACACTGTGACGTCATCACAAGCTTTCATCGCCAATTTTAATTGCGGAATATTATGCGCAGCAAACAAGTGAAAGTTGAGATGGCGATGTATGGTTATTGAGGGTCACTCACCTCAGAATCCAACTAATAAACATGTATTTATTATACCTGCAAACATACATAATATATCATAAATTAATCAATCACTTTTTTCGTTTAAAAAATCACAGCCGTCTGCTATTAGAGAGCTTTATGTAAGACGGTACTTTCCACCAGGCAATTACGGATATAATGTAGGAACAAACGCGAAAAATATTCTTATGGTGATTATTTCATTTAAACTAATGATATGTGATTGTTTGTGCAAATTACATTCGATGACATTTAGTCTTGCTTTCTAAAATGTGATTTATTTTCTTTTTATTTTAATTAACTAATCATAACTAACTAACCATCACGCCTTTTATCTGAAGGTGTAGGCAGAAAGAATGGACCACCACAGTTTTCCTTCGTGGTATACGAGTACTTATCTCGATTTATCAACATTCACACATTGTGCCATGCACGCACGTCGACTCTTGATTGGATTTTTTTTATCGTGGCACGTTTCCCTCGGTTTTCCATTTTTTAAAGACTAATATCAAAGATATTAGAATTTATTTAACAATCTTCAATATGAGTAAAAATAGATCATTATTATAAAGAAGGATTCTAGTCGTGTCCAGGCTTGAACCCAAGTCCCCTGAATCGGGAGCCAAGCGTTCTATTACCTAGACCACCACCTCCTTTTTTAGTTCCATTTACATCGTTAACATATACTTATTTTTTATTCTTCCTTCATTCATTTATTCAATGTGTCCAAACCATTATTTTGCACTTTCAATCGCGATGCAATCACTACTTATATTTTCATTCGACACTATCATACACAGATTTAACAATGATTTCATATCTATAACATTAATTCTACTTTCATCCTATTTTTCACATTTCTTTGCACCACTTCCATTAATAAGGGTCGGGACAAGAACACCATTGTGCACTGCCATTTTACCTTTTTTAGATATCTCATAATTAAAAATATAATTATACTTGATACAATAACCAATTTTTTTTTTTTTACAGGTATGTCCGATCAACTGCATTCCAGAAACTTCCGACTCGTTGTTTAAGGTAAAATTTCACAATAAGTAAGTCGTTCTTGCAGAACATTTTACTCAAATACTTATACTTTGTAAGCTACAGCATCTCTGGCAGCCACTTAGCGGTCCCGATTCTCCGTAGGTATACAAATTGAAGCTTCTATAGCACTCACTTAGAGTATGGGTAGTGAGGGAGTTCAAAATTTGGGGATAACTTAATGAGACAAAGTGACTCGTTTGTCTCTCCATTACCTGCCCTGTGTGGCAACTCCTACTCTCCTTTTACTTAGAAGTATAAATTACTCACTCAAACAGTCAACATGTTTCTCGTTTGCTCTTCTACTGAAACCGCTGCTATCAACTCTTACATTTGTCTTATTGTTCTTAAGTAGTATGCAGTTTACTCTAACTTCAAACAAAAAATAGACGACGCGTCTTTCATTGATGATTTAAGACGTTCATTTAGTAACTATAGTTGTACGAGTTATTTTTGAAATCTGTATTTTGAATCCAATTGGACGACCAAAGCTGCGATGGGAGGACGAAGTTGGGAGAGATGGGGCAAGATTGTTACGAGTGTCAGATTGGAGGGTCGTAGCGGAGGACAGGAGGAGTTGGAGGCGAAGAATACTGGAGGCTAAGGCTCGATATGGGCTGTAGGGTGAAGAAGAAGAAGTATTTTGAATTGATCTAAATCTGTTTTTTTAATCGGCTGGAACATTTCCTGACACCTTGTTACATTTTAAGCGTAATATAGCAAAAGGCTTTTATTGTCTAAAACCCCATTTTAAATAATTAATAGGAATGAAAACCTATATTTTCGGTATGTTATTTTATATTTTATCGGAATTACATGATTCGCTTTGCTAAAGCATTATCTAATGTCAGACAAAATATCAAACATCATATCACGCCACTCCTGAAGGACCTTCACTGGCTTAAAATCAGAGAGCGAGTAAAATTTAAATTGTGTTTGACAATGTTTAAGGCTCAACACCAGAGAGCGCCAGCGTATATATCGGACCTCTGCGTGACACCCATGCCAACGGAAAGGCAACGTTCACTCCAATCAGTAAAACAAGTGCAAACAACACAACAATTAAAGGCTGCACTGTTCGGTCAGTCATTTCCTAGTGTGCCCTTGGAGTAATTGATTTTACAAAACGGCGCGCTTAAAATACAAGTCATCAGAATAATAATAATATTGTAATAATTATAGTAATAATAATTATAATAATAATAAAAATGATATAAATAAATAAACTCTAAATGTGCTTGCGATTTCCTTTGAGAAGAAAAAGATCTTGAGGAATTTATTAATTGTTCACCAATAACATTTTTCAATCACGAATGATCGATTTTCCTTCCTATTTTATCATTATGTAAGGGTTGAAAAGCATCATATCCCTTTAGTAATATCTTCTATGCCACTATGCCAAATTATAATGCGAAGATTCTCCATCAGCATCGCGTATTTCTGCACAATATGAAAAAGTTTTTGATAAATGTGTTCAAAGCCTCCTCCATTAATCACTATACCATTGTTCGTATAAACTTATAATCGTCTTTGGTTTGGAAATTATTTCATAAACTGTAAATACGATATTCCACCGCGACTCCCGAAAGTTTTTCTCGGTTTCTCACATCATCGCGATAGATTTATCTTGGGAGATTACAGTCTTCTGCGAGGGCTTTTTCTGTTTTAATAAATGAGTAGTTAAATCCTCGCGTTTGAATGCCTCTGCATTGGGCAGGAGAGATCAGCGTTTGTCTGTTCGCCCATCGTGTCTGTAGGGAAGACCACTCGAGTCCCTGATTTATTGGGCTCACGGCGGGGCGGGAAGAGGGGACGCGGCGCGGGCGGGGTTCGTGTGTTGGATGCTTAACGATTACACCACACAATAATATTTTATTTATACTAAAAAAAACGTGGTTTATAGCGTACGCGTAAAAGCTGGCACACATTTCTGGAAGTTATTTTGTTAAAATACTTACAAAAAATATAAATACGCACCGTACATTGTACGTAAACATTTATCTTCGGAATCTTGTTGTGGCAGGCTCTTTCACAAATGAGTGTTTGTTTATGGTGTATGTAATTAATCGTTGTTAGTTTATTTTTTACGTCCCTAAACTGACTAGACATCCCAAATGGACGATGTATTAGCTTGATGTGCACTCGCATTGTTGCCCTAGCGCAGAGGTCGGCAAACTGTGGCTCGCCAGCCACATGCGGCTCTTTAGCTACATGAATGTTGTCCTTCTTTATCTTTTAATTAAAATTTAATAACATAATATAATAATTTTAATGTACCTGATATCATTCCTAAAATGAAAAAAAAACACCTAAAAGTTATAAGGAAATGTAAAGCTTTTGTTCAAACTATATATAACAAAAAAATTATTTCAATATAAAATTGTGTGTGTTTATGTACGAACGTAAGAATATATACTTATTTCGCGTAAGGAAAATATATATATACACTTTGAAAAATTTTGTAACTGATGAATATTCGCTGCATGACGTTGGAAAAATGTATTGATTATTTATCATTGATGGCTAACTTCATCGTGTTACTTCAAAAACTGTGTATTGTATTACCTTTATTCGAATTATTATAACAATATATTTGGCACAAGTTCTTTCTTCTTATTCAAAAGTTTTTACAAATAATATTGGGCAACATATTCTAAATTACCCTATTTTACGCTTTTAAAGACTGATTTTATCAATGTCTCGTTTCACGACATGTTTTCGCAATTCGTGAGTTGACACGCGTAAAATTTCCTGCCGTTATTTATCATTGATGGCTAAATTAATCATGTCGCACTTCCGTAACAGGATGCGAACCCAGGTCTCAATTTTACCTTCTACTAAATGCGCCAAAAGAAGTGTAACTTCAAAAAAAATATCGATTTGTAAGATATATACTACAGTCAATATATTACAGTCTACATAGTTTTAATAAAATTTAAAAAAAGCGAAGCATGGAAATGGTGTTATGAACAAAATAATGAATCATTAAGATGGTTTGGACATATGGAAAGAATGAATGAAGAAAGAATGGTAAAAAATTATATGTTAACGATGTGAATGGAACCAGAAATAGAGGAAAACCGAGGAAAACATGGCACGATCAAATAAATCAAATATTGAATGTCGGCCATGTGAGGAGTCAGAGAAATCGACGCGCGTGCATGACACGATGTATGAATGTTGAGGAATCAAGAGAAATATGTCAGGAAAGAAAAGTGTGGCAGTCCATTCTTTTTGCCTACCCCTTCGATGAGACGGTGTGATGGTTAGTTAGTTTATTTTTTTAGTTTTAATAAATTTGGCTCTCAAAATAAGATTAAATCGTCGTACTGCTGATATTCAAATCAAATCAAATCAGTTTATTTCATCAATAGACATTACAAAATTATTTTTAAGGCATCTATTGAGAACAGGTAAAATAATATATTATGTATAGTATACTACCAGAAACGCATGAGAGATGGTTCAACATTAGGAAGACAGGATACTCTCCAGAATTAAGGGTATTTGCCTTCTGAACGTACTTTCACTAACATGAAAGACGTCGATCTCTGAGGAGACCGCGTTCAGCAGACTAATTTTATTTGGCTCTTTTGGCTTATGCGTTTGTTGACCACTGCCCTTGCGTGACGCGGTGAGCCCGCGGTACGTGGGGCCATCGCCCCATCTGACTATCATAGCGGACGGGCAGCTGGGCTCTAGGGGCAGCCACCTATCCGCGCAACATTGTTCTATGCTCCGACTCAATCAAACACAGTTCGATACGCATTCCGTAGGCATATTCTTATTTTATCGCCGCAGTTTAAAGGAGATTGAAAGGGAAGAAAAAAAGTAAATTACGCCGCCATTTTGTTATCTTCAGTTTGTTTATGCTTTGTTCTCACGCTCGCTCCCGGCTCTCGGCGATTCATTATAAATTGTGACGTGCAGAACCTTGAAAATCCACCGTACGTGGACATTAGCGCGGGGCCCAATCGCCCCCGGGATATATGCAGGTCTCGCGTGCTCGATTTTAGCACGGAACACACAAATCACATTCGGGCTGCAGTGTTGAAATCGTAACACGATATTCGGAGTCCAATCAGAACTAGTTTGTCATAAACTTGTAAAAATAATTTACTCGAAACACAATCCATAAATACATCACATCGCATTACATTCATGTTTCAGATAATTTATGTTTTACAAATATTTTGAAACATGAGTTGACTTTTTTAAAGTAATATTTAAGAATGAATGAAGAAATAATGATAAAGAAAGTATATGTAAACGACGTTAACTAATAATTTATAAGAATTTTAACATCTGTTTTCTAGAAGCTTTATTATATTAATAACTTCTAGAAAACAGAAGTTTTCATTCGTATTCATTATTTAATATTGAGTTTGACATCATTGTTTTAGAAACAATAAACAAGACGCTCACGGAAATAGAAAAAGAGGAAGAGCGAGAGAAAACTTACCACGATCAAATTTAATATTTAATGTCGGCCACGTGAAGAGTTTGAGAAATCAACGTGTGTGCATGAAACGATGTGTAAATGTTGAGGAAACAAGAGAAATATGAAGGAAGGAACAGTGTGGCCATCCATTATTTCTGCCTACCTCTTCGGGGAGACAGCGTGATGGTTAGTTAGTTTTCAAATATATGCTGCAAATGTAGTCTGCCGCAATTCGAAACAATTTTTTTTTCACTTCAAATGTAGCAAGCCGCACTATAAAGGTTAAAGTAATATTTAAGTCTCAAATTAATACTTACGTAAGGAGATTAATGTATACTTTTTAAGAGTCTCAATTTCGGTTAGTTACACAGAGTTACAGTAAGACTTTATTAACCTGAATCCGAGGTATTAAAAAAACATGAACTGAATGATCCAGAAGACGTTACAATAGCATTCCGAGAGCTCGTAAAAGTCAGCCCGCTCCGATTCCATGTAAATTCTCTTTTTTTTTTATCCTGAAAAACTTTATTAAAATCCGCATTCGCGTTCTAACTTCGGGGAACATTTCAATCAAAACGGTTAAATCGAAATAGCTTTTTTTTTATTCTTTTGGATCTGTTTCATAACTTGTTCGGATGTATAATATCATTTCAAATTGTACATTTTAGTATTAAATACAATACCGATTTTATTTTATTCTTTACATTAGATTCATATTTTGAACTGTAATAGTCGTGGCTCAGAAATCTGAGATCTCTTAGACGATGTGTAGTAAATCTGTATATGGTAGATTGTCAAATGCGAATCTTCTTCTTCTTCCTGGCACTATCCCAACTCATTGTCTGTGTTGTCTGTTGGGGTCGGCTCTTCTCGATCTTAGGCTGTACTTCTTACGATTCTGAATATCACCTTCACTCAAGCCATTTCTCTGCAAGACGCTATTGCACACGTGTGCCTAGGTCTTCCTCTGGATGGTTGACTTAATTAATTTGATCATCTAATACATTTTTTTGAAAAATGTAAACATTCAGAATACGCAACAATCTTGAAAGTTGTTGACCGAGAAACTTTAATTCAATTAGTTATTAAAATGCGCTCAAATTAAAACCACTCCTTGGTTTTACGGCATCAATTTATTGGCCTCCTGCCACGACCGCCGGGGGGGAGTAGGGAGGCTTGACAGGTGGAGGGGGCTGTATGCCTGGTTTCATATCTTATTTTAAAGAATTTGCGGCCATTCGTTATTCAAGTTTTACAGCTTGCGTCATTTATTGATAAGCTAGGCGGAAACATAACCCGCTTCCTCTGCCAAAAAAGTTGCTTCTCCGCGAACTAGTAATGTTTTGCCATTTTCTGGCAAATTTAATTTGTCTTATGAGGGCACACGCCGGTACAACTTTTATGATAAATTTCAGATCCCAATAAAGATGCTTTTGCCCGAGACAGATAACTTTTTATCTGATGAATTGCAGAAAATGTATTAGGTATGTCCCAGAAGATTTATCCTAATCTTTGCCACCATCTGCTGGGGTTAAACTCTGGCTTTTTCCTGGATTCATCTTATACAGAGATTCGATCATTTCCTTTCACAATAATGATATTTGTTACAAATAAACTTTTAATTAACGATATCTTCACACTTCAACGTCTTCCTGAGTTCGAATTTCTTCACTGGTATTTTATATAGTTGCAGAATCATTTCCACTCATTTTTATCAAAAGTAATAATAAAGGAAAGTAAGTTAGAATCACTGGCAGATCTCCGAATAATGGTGATTTACTCCTCGCTGTACACGGAATAAATACTCAGTTTTAGTGTTATAAGCAGGCTTATAGCTTGGATTATATCTTCTAAGGTTGCCCGTTCAAACGGATTTAGGAAAGAAAATTTTATGGCTATCCCGAACAGCGCAGACTTGTTTTTAAACCTTAATAAATTGCTGCCACTTTCTTTAGCGAGCTTCACGAAAGCTCGTTTTTTACGAAAAGTGATGATCGGAGGAAATTTTATACTCTTTAAAAAATCATTAACTGTTCCTAAATATGGATTATCCGTACTTAAGATTTCCAGGCGTTCATTTTATGATATGAAGTTATCAGGGCGTACTTTTAGTACAGATTAAAACGTTTTTTGCCTCCTTAGTTTTGTCAACTTTTCGTTTTATCTTCGTGCACTGTACGCAACATTATTATAAAAACAAAATAGTGTTTTTTTATACGCCATTTATTTTTTTCTTACTTAAAACACATTACTTTCAATGCTGCAAAATTCATATAATATAAAGCATTATACGTGTTGTATTTGAAACATTCTCTTGTTATGTACTTGAATATAATAATGGATTCATAGTCTTGCTTAATTTATCTTGTGTTATTGTTTATCTATAATTTAACCGTTAACGTGTGACATCTGTCCTAGGATGTATTTATTATATCCGATAAACTTCACAGAATATAAATTGGATCCGCATACCGAAAGGTTCATTAAAGTTAATTGATAGATTGATTGATGATCCTGTAACCGAGTCCCGAACATTAAACACCACCTGTGGGAACACGTCTTAACTATTACGATACACAAACACAAGCTACCAATTTCTACATATAAACACTTTCCTACGAAATAGATTAACCCTTTGGCTGCTATTATGGTTTTCAAAATACAAGCTATAAAGCTACCATCCGTAATTAATATAAATGTAAACGTCTGTTTTATAGAAGTTTTATTAAAATTAATGGGAATGACATGTTTAGCCTTTCTACGGCATTATCAATTGTCAACATTTGATAATGTCTTAGAAAGGCGGAACGTGTCATTCTTATATTGTAAATAATAATAAAACCTCTAGAACATTTTCATTCTTATTAATGATTTAATATGGAGTTTATTAAACAAATATTCAAGGTGTGCCATGTAAGAAGTCGGTAGAATCGACGGACGTGTATGACACGCTCCATGAATATAGAGGAATCGAGGGAGATGCGTAAGAATGTAATGGTGTGGAGTTCCATTCTCTCTGCCTCCCCTTTCGTGGAAACGGTCTAATGGTTTATTATTGTTATTTTCAAATTGTATACATTGAGCTATTGTCAGATATGTATATTTTTAAGTATTTTTTTTTTCTAGCAGCATTTAGTACGCACTAATCAATATTTCACAGTAGATATTTAGATTAAAAGTAAGTGACTGCAGACAGACGTTTTTCCGCAGGTATTGTGGCACGCTGACATCACTTCTTGTTCTTTTGTTTCATTTTGGAGGTCATAAAAATCATATTGTAGTTTTTTATTACCTACAAATTATCCGGAATATCAATCATCCAAATACTTTGGCACTTATACTGATCGGATAAATTAAGGATCAATAAAAAATGCAGCAACTCTTGCATCCTTGTAATTAATTTATTCGTACGTTTAATAAATATATTTTGATCTTAACGTATTTTACAACTTTGCCATACATAAAAAATGCAATGCAAAAATTGCAATCTCAAAACAACTACTTGATGTGTTTTGTAACGCAATTTATGAAATTAATTATAAAATCCAAGAAAGCTTAGATGGCACAGTGCGCTATGTTGTTCTTGTACCGACCTTTATGTATGGAACAGAAGCTTGGGAAAAGGACAAGAAAGATGGAAGTAGAATAAATGCAGTAGAAATGAAATTTCTTAGACGATGAAAAATCTTTACAAGATCATGTCAAATGCAAATATAAGAATGCAGTGCGATTGAAATTGTTATGAACAAATTAATAAAATGTTCATTAATATGGTTTGGACAAATGGAAAGAATGATAAAGAAAGTGGATATATACGACGTAAACCGAAATAGAGGAAACAGATGAAAAAGTTGAACAATCAAATCGATAAAATATTAAACACCCACATGAGTAGTCGTGGCTTGGACAAATGGAAAGAATTATAAAGAAATTGTATATAAACGACGTAAACCGAAATAGAATAAATGGATGAAAAAGTGGAAAAAAACTCCCAAATCAATATATATTAACTAATATAAAATAAAACGTCTATCTTCTAGAAGTTTAATTATATTTTAGATGGCATTATCAAAGGGTATGCCACATTTGATAATGCCTTAGATGGGCGAAACATATCATTCCATCTAAAATATAATAAAACTCCTAGAAGACAGGCGTTTTCATTCATATTAATTATTTACAATCAGCCACATGAGGAGTCGGAGAAATCGATGTGCGTGCGTGACACGAAGTATGAATGTTGAGGAACGAGAGAAAAATGTCAGTGCTGAGAAGTGTACAATGTGGTGATCAATTATTTCTGCCTACCCCTTCGTCAAGACGGCGTAATAGTTCAGTAAGTAAGTGATTAAAATTCATACAAAATCGTTCAATCATTCGAATTAGTAAAACGATTAGCAATGTCTCGCTTTCCATGTAAGAATCAATATTTAAATTCGGCTGTCTAATAATAATGCACTTAACATACGATTATTTTCGGTTGAAGTTAATTTTGTACCCGAGGCTACTGAATCTGGCTGAAGCGAATGTGTTTTACCCGTATCTACCGCCTTCGCACACGGGTACACCTGTGCTCGCGCTGTTACCAACATCCGGCAAAGTTGGCAGACAACCGTGGCCGCTGCATTATCCCATCACCCTATAATCACCGTCGCCCAAATGACTACACACGAATAATTCACTTCGTTTATATGGATCACACGTAGCCGGGCGTTACATCATCAATTAATCGATCGATTTCATTATTTCCTCTAGCGGAGATCGCGTATCTCTTTGGTATTTCGAAATACTCACAAAAAGTCTTCTTACTCTCATTAGGAAACTTGTCAGCAGGTTTTAGATTCGATTGCAATTGATACCTCGATTTTATTTTTGTCTTATCTGCTATCCGTTATATAATATAATTAGATTTCTTTCTAGCCTTGCTGGAATGACGTGTGTGAATTTATTATGAAATCTCTACTTGTCAATGGTTAATTGACTTGTTTCTTGATTCTCTGTCAATTACAATATATCGTATTACATGAATTGCTTTTAATCACTGAACAAATCTATACATTGTGATATAATCGAGTCAGTCAAATAATTTGAAGCATGAAACTGGCAAAAGTAGGATGAAAATAGAATAAAGTTAGTAGAAATGAAATCTTAATCGAATATGTGTAAATCTGTATATAATAGAATGTCAGATGCATTTATAAAAAGTGAATGCAGTGCAAATGAAAGTTGTTGTAGTAAGGTTATTTTTAGATAGTTTGGACACAAATATATTGTAGAATGAATGAAGCATGGTAAATAATGTATATGTTCACGATGTGAACTGAAAAAAAATAAAAAAAGACCAAGGTAAACGTGGTATGATCAAATTAATCAAATATTAAATGTATATTACGTGATGCGGGGATTACGAAAAATTGACATGCATGGTTGATACGTTCTATGAATGTTGAGGAAGAGAGAGAAGTATGTCATGAAAGTGGGTGGCGGTCCATTCCTTCACTCTACCTCTTTGACTCGGAGACGCAGACGGTGTAATTGTTTGTTAGTTAGTTAAGTCATATGATACAAATTAATTCAGATTACAATAATTTTTTAATGCGATCACGAATTTTCACATCACTTCAAATTCGTTTAAAAATCATACGTTTTCTATAAACCAAACATTTAATAAGTGTTGTAGAAAATGTATATATTTTAATGACACGTGTTTACTCAGTGCACTTCCTGGAGAAAGCTTTATTGCACCGCAGTCTCGCGACAGAGTGCAAATAATATAATTAACAATATTCGATCCCGCATCTATGTGTATGCACATTACTATTTATCGGAATCATAAATATTTATAGCTGTTTGTTTCATGTCTCCGCCGATAGTAACTTTAGCCAATTTTGTATCATTATTATTTTAAGTACGTAATTTTTACGGTACACCATATAATTAAACTGATTGTGTGTGTATTATATAAAACATCGTGTGTGTAGAGTCTATATACTCACACATATGTCACTGAAACAGTATAATCACCAACAAAATGATATAAGCGAAAATTATGTCGCTCGTCGTATGTAGGTACATGCTCGACTATTTAATTTAGCTTTTTATTATAAACACGAAATTACCTTTTGCCCGAGGGCACTGAATATAAAATCAAGTCGTTGTCAAACAATTAGTGTTCGCTATTATTTCAATTATGCCTCAACGTACCCATCTATTTGTCTGTTCCCCTGGGCTATCGCAGATGGTACGATTCTATCGCCTCTGGACTACTTATACTTTCTCTTCTGCGACTTCTTACTGAAGCCATTCCTAATAAACACGCATATGTAATACTCACATTATATGAACAAGTCAAAGCGTCGCACGTAGCTAGACTCTTAGTACATCAAACAGTGACTGGAAGCGTTTCCAACCTGTTCATGTATTGGGAGCAACTGTTGTAATATGTTAGTACCTGTTCAGCTCGTAATGACATGTCTTTTATTTGAGTTATAAAAAATACTTGAAAAACGGTTCTATAACAGTATAATGTAGAATGATGATGGGTGTATTGAGTACAAGTTTCCTTGTTTTTTTTAATTGAACCATTTCGGAGTCTATCCATAAAAAGGAAGTAGTGGAACAAATTGTCAACTTCCCGCGCTGGAAGAACACCCGCGACCTCAATCGCCCATTAGGAGGTTAGCACGCTTGAGTTATGTGACTTTTCAACGTATTGCATAATCTAGTATCGTGTGAGATGCCATTAGAGATTGAACTTTTCCTTAATAAAGTAATATTATGGTTCTTTCGAACCTACCTTACGAGGTATTCTCACAGGTAAATTAGTGTTCTTATTCTTGTTTTACACTACCAACAAATTATAACATAGAATTTCATATTTATACGAATTTCAGCAAAATGTAGTACAATTCATATAATTTACATGTCACAGTAGCATACATGTATCTAATAATAATTAAATAAAACGAAGTTTTTTTATAAACTGATTCCACTTATTGCTAGCTTGCCTGGCGAAACCAGTCGAATAAAGAAAATAAGTAAAATCAGTTTATAAAAAACAAATAGTTTTATTTCAATATTATTTAAATTGAACTTCCATCAAAGATTACAGTAAAATCGTTAGATTAACATAAATGTATTGAATTTTACAATGGATGTACAAAACCAATGTACCTGGTCACATTTTTTGCATATTAAATTTCATAGCTAAGAACACATGTACTATAACAGATTTTGTTATTAATCAAAACGCTCTTTGCTTAATTTGTATTCAACGAACAGTGTTTTGATTTATACATTTTCATTTCTTCCATATTCGCCTGCACTTTGTATAGTAGATTCATATTTAAATAACTTTTTGAAATTATTTTATGTTCTTACAAGTGTTATACTCTTTCCTCTATAATTTGATATGTTCGTACATTAATGTTGTAATGACCACCGGACAGTAAACAATGAAGCGTGCAACGGATGCTGCGGCCTGAACCTCGTTTGCCATGCTGGCTGACTGACATGCCTTGCACGGTACTCGGGCTTCCACACTAACCCTGTCTCGGGACCACCGGTGGAGAACTGCCTCAAGACAATTACCTCCCATCCGTGCCCCGCTAACTATCCAAACAAACGGGTTCGTCGGAATAAAACAACAGAATTCGCCTTAATTCAGTACGTATTGTCTATTTCCTTTCTGCTCTGAATCTTGGTATTGCTTTTTATAGTTTCCATTTGATTAACTTTTGATCCCGAAGGCTTTTTGAAGATACGTAAATTGTCAGTTGTTACTGTATAATTAGTTTATAAATAAGCCCACACAAAGTCGTGTACAGAGATCTGAAACCCATTCCCTATCATATACCACGTTTTTTTTATTATTATTTTCTTCATTTCGGTATACCACGCATCATATCCATTCTGCAGGTCTGTCTTTACATGACTATATAATTTGAGGCATAATTCAGTTTTCGCGAATATTATCAGACATTTCAGATTCATACTAACGATAATTTTCATTCGAAACGAAGAAGACATCCCATTAAACTAAATTGTTATTTCCTCTTTTAAGAGAGTTCTGAGTATCTCGCATCAGTATTTTATAAGATTATTTTTTATTGACGCAGTAAATACATAAATGTGTTTATTTATGTAGTACATATTTACAGACAATAAAACTATACAATTCATCACATAAAGAAAATTGTCTTGGATCGAATGTGCTCAGACTTCTTGTAATTTTACAAAAAATGTTAAAAGAATTTGAGCCAAAAACCTCTGTTTCGTGTAAAGAAAATATTTCTTGAATATTGCCAAAAATATTTTTCCCCAATAGATCGCAGAAACAAACAGTGTTTATGACAAATAAGCACATTCAACAGACGCAATTCTAGGAAATATTATTTTTGGGTATCATTTTCTTATATTCCTTCCCCGCCGTTCTAACTTATTTTATTACGTAAACCAAACGAACCCAATTTTTTTTAGGAAGTTTGACGATGTTTTATTGTGTATTCCTCAAAACCAAGCAATTTATATTCGTATTGGCAGTATTATTTCCAAATTTAAAAAAAATTACAGTTTTTTATATAGATTTTTTTTTGACTAAGTAGTTTCATATTCTGCTTCAGGTGTCCGCAATAAACACTGGAATATTAGTCATTCAAATTATATTGTTCCAAAATGTATTTCAATTTGACCGAAACGGAGTCGGCGCCGTTCGTTGAACTCTTCGCTTTGCCCCCGTGCCGGCTGAGGCCCGGCCCCGCTCGAGGTTCACCTCTACCGGTATCTAAGATGTCTACATTTTTTTATCCAGAAGCGGTATTAAGTAGTCACTTAGTGGAAAATTCTATTTAACTCTTTCGTGACTTAAACATTTTCATTGTACAAATGATTACCTTTCCTTAATTAGCCTTTTCAATCAAAGCCTCGTGGGTCCTCGTCAATGTTTTCAAGCGTTAAAAAGATCATTTCCGGAGATTTAAAACTAAAATATTTTGGTTAGGTGCCCTACAATCAGTGTACCGCTCTCTGCACGAAAATAGGCTGCGATTCGTTTTGTTTTTAACATACGTAATATGCCTTTTTGCTATAACGATTATCGGCCCGCCAGTGGTTATATAATATAAGACAAGACATAAAAAAATGACTTCCATACTAAATTATTCAGCTGTAAATCGCCGGCGTGAATTGCAGCGCTTTAAGCGCTGAATCGCTTTGATATAAAATAAAATCTAAAATACTTTTGACCTCTATTCATTTGAGTAAGCAGTAAGAGGTGTATTATTTGTAAATTATATAGAATTACTGTTTGAAGTATTACAGTGTGCAGGCCCGCATTATTACGTTGTTTTCCCGTAAGAATAGACAATTGCGGAAAGAAAAGAAATTGAACTTAAGCCGTGTAATGCTAACTTATTCCCTGTTCCTCTAAAGCTCTGTGGACCATTTTCATAATTAATGTGCGCTATAATTTCCGGATGAACTTGCGGTACTTCAACACAGCTTGGGTCGGTAATGCGATAAATTACCCAAAGGGTTCAATCTCCTTTTATCACTTTAACAATTGAAATTAACTGCAGGCTCCTGACCGGTTAGAGATTACGACGGGTTGGACATCACTAATGTAAATTTTAAGGGCAACTTTATGGGGTACATGGGAACATCGGAACTATCTGATTCCCGGTAAGGGATAGATAGATAGTACCTTTATATTGATGAAGGACTTGACATAGCCATTAATAGCATTAAGGTAACTTTATCTGCTTGTGAACGAACAATCTACGAGTGTTCTTGCGAAATTTAGGCACACGAAGCTTGCGAGATAGTGGGAAAACCGTATAATGGCTTTTTGCGCTATCCTTGAATTCGTGAGAAATGTTATTGCGTTATTTAAATAAATTTCGTATTGTTCCATCGTGACATGTAATTTAATAAGTTAATTACCAGTTGTTGTTCTTTTTCATTTTCAAGTAAACGGTTAGTATCGTGTTTTTCCGGCAATGAACAAGTTTACAACTTAATGATACATTACATTCTGAATGTCGTTCGGTATAATTATTGTGTATAGATGATAGAAAGAAAACCTTCCTACCGTCCATAACATTAAGTAATTGGCAACGCTGAAATAAAACCCGAAAGGTCAAACGAATTAGTAAATTATTATACCCATGTGAAACATTTATAGGTTATCACCACCGACATGGCGTGTGTCATGTGACTCAGTACTTGTATTATAAATATTTTACCCTAACAAAGTGACAATTTCTCATTTCAACGAAATTTAAATTATTTTTTATTTTTATGTTTGCACAGTATTTTGTTAATTAAAAAATATCTTTAAAAGTCCATTGTTTTGGCCGAAACACTATGATACTTCAACATTATTACTGTTAAAAATTTATAACACTGTTATAATATCACAATTTATTTTTATTTACTGAGAATGTCGCGACATCCAATGTTCCCATCATCAGTTTATTGTAACACCTGATAATGGCAGCATCGGTTGGCGAAACAGCTATCGCGAAATTCTCAGTGAATAAAAATAAATTGTTATATTATAACAGTGTTATACATTTTTTTTTTAAATCTTATCACATATTATTCATGTAACCCCACCTTAGTAAATTTACGTTTTTTTTACAATTGATATTCGCTTTATAAAAAGAAAAAAACACTTTTCTTTCACGTGATATTTATGTTATATGTATTCGTTTATAAATTTATTATCTATAATTGATGCAAATATTTGGGTTACATCTTATCTCAACGAATTACGTATACAACTAGTAGTATATTTAATTGTATATTATTTATTTACGAGCTACCCCTGTTATTCGTCGGGGTCGCAATGTTCTCATTTCTGCTACTCTTAAGAAATGTTTGGTTCTGACTCTTGCTTCGATTCCGTAAGTCATTATGGGCATTACATTTTGTTACTTTATAAAATTATTACACATTATAATATTTGATCATTTTAATATATCAGAAAATTACAATATTTAATTAAAAGACATTTCTCGAAGGAAGACGGAACCCAGCCTGCATCGCTCAGGATGCACTAGACTGGTTCCCTAGGGGGGAAAAGAGAAAGCGAGGCAGACCTAGAGCCACCTGGAGAAGAACCCTGCAGGACGAGGTTAAGGCGGCAGGCCTCACTTGGGATGATGTTAGGCATCAGGCATGCGATAGAGTCGGGTGGAGAAGGTTGAGGCCCTATGCACCACGGAGGTGTGACAGGACAAAAATAAGACAGGACAAAGATGATGAATTAAAGGACATATGAAAACTTATATAAATAGTGAATTCCATTAAATTAATAGTTCATCATACAAAAATTAATAATAAAAACAATACAATAATATTAATTTTATACAGTTGAGCACTGTATTTCTAATAGTATTTATATTAAATTTATACCCAGCTTTCATCATATCATAAAGTTTTTAATTTTATACAATTGCAAATTATATAAAATATGAAACACAGTTCGAATAAATATTATGTATTACCAATACACAATATTTATTCAGTTAAATGTTGTTTTTCTGGTAAAGGGGAAGTTATATACCATATATATTATTATATAATTCAAGAAAGTATTGTGAAAAATAATTCGATTTTCTTCGATTCTTTTCACGAATTGCAAATAACCCTTTTTTATATTGTTAACAAATTATATGTATTATTGTACCCACCTGCCACGCGTTGGTTTCAAAGAACTCACTTTGTATAGGTACTTTCCAGTAGAAAATTATATGTATACATGAATTTTGTATAATATATACCAATACGTTTTGTATATTATACATGCTGTTATGAGAATTGGGCTTAAATGGCAGGATTATTCCGGTTCTTGTGTTGTAAGAAGTTAAGCGTGTAACAGGATTACTTTCATTTCTGTGACATGTGATAGACCGGGAGATAAGATTACATTCATGCTGCATACATTGTACGCAGATAATTATCCGTTTAATTGTCTCAAACTAAGATCGCAGTTTCCGTACTAATTTCTCAACGGCTGTTCTTATACCAGACTACATAGGTTCTAACGTTTTGAGACCTGATGCCTCCTTTATGAAAAAAAAAATGCTAATAACCCCTTTACAACGCGTGATTCCAATAATTCTTGAAATCAATAATATTTTCATAGTTTTCTAACTTTTTGGATGGTAGGCCACTTTTTTAACAATGATCCGATAACATTTGTAAGTTAAAGTATACTTTATTATACTATATGTGAACTTTATTATTAAGAATGAATGAAGAAAGAATGGTAAAAAAATATATAAATGTTAATGATGTAAATGGAACTAGGAATAAAGGAAGCCCGAGGAAAACGTGGTACGATCAAATCAATCAAATATTGAATTTCGGTCACGTGAGAAGTCGGAGAAATCGACGTGCGTGCATGACAAGATGTATAAATGTAGAGGAAGTGGGAGAAGTATATCGAGGCAGAACAGTGTGACAGCGATCCATCATTTCTGCCTACCCCTCCGGGGAGTCGGCGTGATGGTTAGTTAGTTAGTTTTAGTTAACTTATATATTGAAAAATAATGACAGATTTAAAACTATTATTTTTTACTCAACGTGTGATTAAACGAATATACAATATTATTAAAAATACAAAAAATATTTGTAGCGAAAAAACTCAGCTTAGTATAATGACGCGACTTTTTCAATGTTTTTGGTATAAGTAAAACAAATTCAGCGCGTTTTTATGAATATTGCCTAGGGGGCGGCAGTTGGTTACTTGGACCAAAAACGCCCCTTTAGATCATTTCACCTGTAATGGGTATCTCCCTACCTCGGCTAGCGCAGAGAGCGGGCCCTTAGATCTCCGGTTTTCTCGTGAGATACTTTCCGGCTGTTTGTCATTCGAATAGGGAAAGGTGTAAATAAAAACATATGACGGAATACATGAGGGTTTATTATAACACAAAAAATTATTATCTAGGGGCTAGAGATGTCGTACGAATACAAAAAAAGGCACATGGTGAAATAATGAAGAGGCTGTTGGAGGCGATTCCTCGACGGCGTGCTCGTCAGGACATCGACCGGCGACGTCGTCCGTAGACGTTATCAGCGACGCTGACCAGAAGATGGTGGGTCAGCAATCAATATGTGGAGCGTCACCTGGCAGACACGAGGTTCCCTAACCTGTTGGTGCTGTCTGAAGCGGCGTGAAGTGGTCCTCGCAGTTCCGCATGGTGGTGAGGTCAACCACGTTGTCGGGGCATGATGTGCGACAACACGTGGGCGGCAATTTCGGGAGCAGAGGATGGCTCGGACCGTGGCGGAGGGAATCAACCGCAGCAAGGTCGGGCTTGACAAACGGCCTGGGAGCGGATATGCACTTTTGGCATCGCCATAGCGCAGGACAAGTTGGCAGAAAACCTGAAATAATGCCACAGATTTTATGGGCACGATGGCAAGTACCGCAAATACCTTGCTCGAAGTTATTCCATGGCGGATGAGGCTAGATGAAAACGGATTATCCCATCGGGAAAATCGCGGGTCGAAACGGCGATCCTCCAATCGATGCCGCGAAGTTGACAGCTCCAAGCGAAGTGAAGTCGGGCCGAAACGGCTGCGCAGAATGGGTTGCGCAGAAGGTGCTGAGAGTCAACTGCAGAGGGCGCACACATCGGGGTGAATTTAGCGCCAAATCCGAGAAGCGCGCGGGAACAAGAGTTTAAAGTAGCACTCTGGTGGTAAAAACGGGAACTAGGGGTTTGAATGGGGTCTAGAGCTAAACACTGAATATTAAGATAACCGAAAATAAATAAGAAATAGTAACTTACGGTACACTCGCTCTTATGTGGAATAAAAAAAAATAATAAAAAAAAAGCTCCTTCAGTGAATGGCATACAAAAGTTACACGTGGATTAAATCCTAGAAGGTGACAGTTTGGACAATTGAGAAATACAAAGACAGTTTATTTCAAAGTACAAATTAGATTCACAAGTTTAAAAAAAATGTATCATTATACACATGGGAGAGGTTTATATCCTAAAAGGTAGCAGTTAGTTTGACATATTACAAATTGTTAAGTTTAGTTTAAAAATACAAACTATAGTCACAAGTTCAGAAAATTAAGGATCATTAAACACAATAAAAACAGGTTTAAATCCTAGGTTACAGTTAGTTAAACATTTTACAAACAAAATTTATTTAAAAAAAAACAAATCATAGTTTAATTCTGAATATTAATGATCATTAAACACAGAGAAAGCAGGTTTAAGTCTTAGGTTAGCAGTTAGTTTGACATATTACAAATTGTTAAGTTTAAAAAAAAAATACAAATTATAGTTCAGGTAAAAACACAAACACAGTTAAGTTATAAATACAAAAATTATCATTGTTTTAAAGTTTCCACAGCACAAAAGAGACAATTGTTTTTTTTTTTTTTTTTTTGCAGGTAAATAGCACTCACTGATTCTAAAAGGAGAAGGGGTTAGGGTCTTGAGGTAAATTATTGTTGGACATCTCTAGCCTAGATGATAGATTATAAAGAAAAACAGTTACAACAATATTATGTGTTCAGTCACCAGTAAAAACAAAAATTTAAATTACATACAGCAGAGGCATGTCCGTTTACATATTATGAGGCTGTATACCTATAGTGTTGCTTTGTATTAGGGTCTAGCTCCCTTTCGCCTCGGATAATAAGGCACATCTACATATTCTAAGGCTGTATACCTATAGCGTTGCTTTTTATTAGGGTCTGGCTCCCTTTCGCCTCGGAAAATAAGGCACATCTACATATTCTAAGGCTGTATATACCTATAGCGTTCTGACTCCTTCTATTCTCAACAAAAACAAACTCTACAGGTGACTGAAACAACATATAAACCTACAACATTTTAAAACATATAATGGACGTTATTGTTCAGGTGAATCGGAGAAGTGAACTCAATCGTAAAAGTGATTACCAATCCAATATGCAACACCTTTAACTGACTCACGACCCAAAACACACATGAACATATATAACAATAAATAAGAAGTAAAAAACAAACAAGTTTATAAAGAAATTGGTGTTACAATAGTTATAAATTTAGACAATTTACACATACAAAAATGATATGTGAATAAAATTTCTGTTCTGGTGAGATGGAAAAGTTCATAATATTATAAGTGATGGACAATCTTGTATTCCACACAAATAAAAGAAGTTTTTAAACCATCCAGAACACACAAGAACATGGAACACTCAAGTAGGAAGGGAAAATATAACCAAACCATAATACAAATGCATCTGTAGGTCTACCAAGTGTCTCTAGCGTTCGGGAAATTTACAATTATTCATGCATTCGATGGATACAGGCATCTTCTCTTAGAGCGCTCCTAACACAACTAGATCAAGTGGTGAATGGGGGCAGTTTATTCTTCATCAGGCGCTTATTCATACATACCATAACACAATAGACACTACAAATGCAAGTAAGATAGAAATTGGCACAAGGAAGGGGGCAATCATAGTGGGGATAGGATGCATAATGAGGAAGGAAACAAGGTTAGATTGAAGGACACTACTGCTATGGGGGAAAGTATGCTAGGAATAGCAGTAATGGCTAGGGTCCCGGGGTCGCTTACCCGTCCTCGCGAAATGATGGAAATTATGCGAGTCCCTTGAGAACAAAAATACATATTAAGACAAAGGTTTGAGTCATAGGTTAATATATTTGGGCGCCACTAAGTTTTAAGTTTAACTTAGAAACTATTCCTGTTTGACTAAGTCCTTGATGTGAAATGTACCGATACTTTTTCCAGCCATATCAGACAGTTCATATATGGTATCTGAAATTCTTTTGAGTATCCTGCACTTGATAAATCTGGGACACAGTTTGGCAGATATGTACCTTGAAGCGTCAGATTGAAGGAAGGCACGGCGCCAGACCAGTTGTCCGACATGCAAGGTACAAGATTTACGCCTTAGATTATACCGAGTAGCGTTCCGTTGGAAGGCTTGGAGTAGTGCGGAAGAAACTTCTTCATAGACATTTTCCATTCTAAGTAGGCCAGATGCGTAGTCCGAGGTGATGTCAGATGGATTATGGGAGTTTGATTCACGAACAAATTTATTGTGAAATGAACCGTGGGGAGCAGTTTCAAAGCCGTGCAAAAGAAAGAACGGGGTATATCCTGTAGCAATACTGACAGTATTATTTAAGCAAGATGAGATCTGTGGAAGCTTTGAACACCAAGTCCGTTGATTATTCCCTACCAGAATTGCCAGTGCGGTAATGATGTTTGCATTATGACGTTCGCTTACATTGTTCTGAGGATGATAGCGGGCGTTGTAGTACAAGTCTTGTATTCCATAGGTTTCAGTGAACTTACGGAACTCCTTGGAGACAAATTGACTTCCGTTGTCGATAATAAGCGTACGGGGAACAGAGTAAGGCAGAAATATTTTCTCCTCGAGTAATTTAATTACAGTTTTGGAGTTGGCTGTCCTAAGGGGAAACGCCCAAACAAATTTTGAAAAGTTGTCTACTACTGTCAGAATGTGACAGAAGCGATGATTGGACATCGGGAGTGGCCCTACGAGGTCTGCAGACAAGGAGACGAGGGGTTTAGAAAGGCGTTTAGGCACCGTCATTAAACCTAAAGGGGACTGCGTGCTATGCTTATAGGCCTTGCAGGTGTCGCAAGTTTTTATGAATTGTTTGATAGTGCGACGCATATTGCTCCAATAAAATGTTTGCGAGAGGGTTCTAAATGTTTTTTCAATCCCGGGATGACAGAAGTTGTTATGAAAGTCAGATATAACATGGGGGATTTCATTAGCGGGTACAACAACCTTCCAGAGGTAGCTGCTGGAGTCAGGGCGCGAGGAGTTTCCTGATTTCGAATAACGGTACAGGTGTTTGTTATTGATAAGATAGTTGGCTGTCGACTGCGGGTTATCCTTACATGCCGAATATAGATTTAGATAGGTTTGATCAGTCACGTTAGTGAAGGGCGGAGGGAAGGTCAGGGAGGACACTTCGATGCGACTTAGGGCATCAGCTAAATTGTTTTCGCAACCTTTTTTATATACAAAATCGAAACTATATTGTGATAGACGGCAAGCCCATCTGGCGAGTCTGCCTCCTGGCGATGACAGATTGTTCAAATATTTGAGACAGCCATGATCACTTTGGACCGTAAAGTGTGTGCCATCCAGGTAACTCCTGAAATGATGTACCGAATCCACAATAGACAATAGTTCGCGTTCAGTGGTAGAATAGGAACGTTCAGGAGCAGTCAGTTTTCGGGAAAAATACGCTATAGCATGCTCGGAACCGTCAGGCATTTTTTGGGCAAGGAAGCTACCAATACTAATACCACTGGCATCACAAGTAAGAATGTAGGGTACAGAATAATCAGGGGGTTTCAACACAGGGGCGGTAGTCATAATATTTTTTAGGGCAACAAATGATTGTTCAGCCTCTTCGTTCCATTGGAAGGAAGTGCCTTTAAGCTTTATACTTGTTAAACGGCATAAAGGGGCAGCAATTTCGGCAAAATGTGCAATGAATTTACGATAGTAACTGGCACAGCCTAAGAAGGATTTAACTTCTTTGGTAGATGTGGGACGGGGGAAATCAATCATTACCTTAATCTTATCTGGGTCAGTTCTTATTCCTTCACGATCAATCACATGGCCTAAGTACTTCAGTGAAGATTTGCAGAATTCTGATTTGCCTAGACGAATAGTGAGGTTGGCCTCGCGCAGACGTTCGTAAACCAGGGCGAGTGTGCTGACGTGAGATTCAAAATCTGGACTGCAAATAAGAATGTCATCGAGATAACAAAAAACATGGTCACCGAGATCACAAAATAGAGCATCCATTAACCTTTGCAACTGGCTCGGTATATTGGCGATCCCGAATGGAGTAACTTTGAAACAAAACTGACCCCTACCCTCAATAAAGAATGCGGTTTTAATCATTGATTCTCTAGTCAGGGGCATCTGCCAGAACCCCATGCTTAAATCAAGGGCAGTAAGGTATTTAGTGTCACGCAGGTTGCTTAGAATTCGGTCAATGTTCGGTAAGCGATAACAGTCGGCTTTGGTAATCGAATTTAGTTTTCGCGGATCCAGAACGAATCGTGCAGAACCATCCTTTTTGGGGACAATAAATACATTATTTAGCCACGGGCTCTTGCAGGGTTCAACTACGTCCAGCGAGATCATTCTCTCTAGTTCCTCTATTAATTGTTGGCGGCGAACATGGGATTGGGGGAATGTTTTCTGTTTAACCGGCGGATGGTTACCCGTGTCGATCTCGTGATTAACAAGGTGGGTCCTGCCCAGACCTATCTTTTCGAAAGAAATTTGTTCGAACAAGTTTTTAATTCGGTCCAAGTCCTTGGACTGAGCAGGATTCAATTCTTCGGCAGGGACGAGACAAGATGGCGAGGGATTCACTGAGTACACGGGTTGAGTATTTGACTGTTTGGCTGGTTTGTTATCCAGATGTCCAGGAAATAGCCTGGGAGTGAGTCCAGATGATTCAAGAAAAGGGACTCCAAGGATGAAACAGTCGTTTAGGGAAGGGACTAGGACGAATGATACCCAGGTGGTGGTATTGTCATAACGAATGGGCAAGGTAACGGTTCCGATACTACGGTGGGAGGTATTATCGACCGTGTGAATTGAACAATTACCAGGGGTGATTTTATAATTGAGATTAATAAAGGATTGGTACAGATTTCCGCCTAAGATGTTGATGGCTGCACCGGAATCAAGCAGACCGCGAAAGGGGACACTGTGGATTTTAAAATTCAAGTATGGGCGATTGTCACGGGCATTTGTAATTTTTACCGCATGGAGATACCAGGTTTCGTGGAATAATTTTACAGAAGCCAGCCAGTCTAACCACTCCGCTGAGCGCGGGATTACGGGAGACTGGCTAGCTGCTAGTTTTTTGTTGCGAAAAAACTGGGGGGTGGTCTAGAGGTGTCAGGAAGGTTTTTTTTTTGCAATTCTTGGCGATATGGCCCAGGTTTTTGCAGGAGAAACATCTTAGGGGGCTCTTGGGAGGCTCACGAACGGCAGCTAGGGATTTCTGGACGTAGGGGCCGGATTTAGGTTCAGAGCGGCTGGGGTGGTCCGACGCACCAATCAATCTTTCGTAGGTCTGGCATGCTCTCTCCAGTTCCACGACGGAGGAGAAGTTGGCTGAAATTATTACGGGGGCTAATTTGGGCGAAAGTCCCTTCCTTAATACCTTGAGGATCTCCTGGTCAGAGAGACCGTCCTCCCCAATGGTATTATTGGTGCTCACTACCCGGGCGAAGTAGTCTGCCGCTAATTCATTTTGAGACTGGCGCGAGGACCATATCTCCAGCTTCTTTGAGATGACATAATCGTCATCCTCGAAACGCTGCAGGAACTGTGACTTAAGGAGCAACCAGTCACTGGAGGTCGTACAATACGCTCTATAGTGTGTCAGAGCGCGGCCTTTGAGGAATTCGGGAAGTACAGATGGCAACAATTGGGAGTCGAAGCGTCTAGATTTGGCGATTTCTTCCAGACGGGTGAAAAATTCGCGCACATCTTCCGCGCCGGTGAAATGTTGCACAGGCCACGATGCGAAATTAACATTCAAGGGCTGAAGCTCTACAGGGGGTCGTGTTAGAGAAACCGATGAAGAGGACACGATTGAAAGGGGGGCGGAGATCGGCAGGTCAGCGACGGTGGAAGGTATGGTGAGTGGAACGACATCACTCGTCCGTGCGTTAAATTCCTCAGCCTGAACACGGACTTCCACGAGGGTATTCTTTGGCAATATTCCGCGATCCTTCAACGCCTTGCAAAGGGTTTTGAAATGGGCCCCGGGAACATTTACTATTTGTTCCATTATAAACAATTAATTACAAACTACCAATTCGACAATAAACAGTTAACAATCAATATACGACATATGTTTAGCCCACACAAGTCCTTCATCGAATGACAACGCCAGAACGCCACACGTTTGGGCGCCAGTGTAATGGGTATCTCCCTACCTCGGCTAGCGCAGAGAGCGGGCCCTTAGATCTCCGGTTTTCTCGTGAGATACTTTCCGGCTGTTTGTCATTCGAATAGGGAAAGGTGTAAATAAAAACATATGACGGAATACATGAGGGTTTATTATAACACAAAAAATTATTATCTAGGGGCTAGAGATGTCGTACGAATACAAAAAAAGGCACATGGTGAAATAATGAAGAGGCTGTTGGAGGCGATTCCTCGACGGCGTGCTCGTCAGGACATCGACCGGCGACGTCGTCCGTAGACGTTATCAGCGACGCTGACCAGAAGATGGTGGGTCAGCAATCAATATGTGGAGCGTCACCTGGCAGACACGAGGTTCCCTAACCTGTTGGTGCTGTCTGAAGCGGCGTGAAGTGGTCCTCGCAGTTCCGCATGGTGGTGAGGTCAACCACGTTGTCGGGGCATGATGTGCGACAACACGTGGGCGGCAATTTCGGGAGCAGAGGAGGGCTCGGACCGTGGCGGAGGGAATCAACCGCAGCAAGGTCGGGCTTGACAAACGGCCTGGGAGCGGATATGCACTTTTGGCATCGCCATAGCGCAGGACAAGTTGGCAGAAAACCTGAAATAATGCCACAGATTTTATGGGCACGATGGCAAGTACCGCAAATACCTTGCTCGAAGTTATTCCATGGCGGATGAGGCTAGATGAAAACGGATTATCCCATCGGGAAAATCGCGGGTCGAAACGGCGATCCTCCAATCGATGCCGCGAAGTTGACAGCTCCAAGCGAAGTGAAGTCGGGCCGAAACGGCTGCGCAGAATGGGTTGCGCAGAAGGTGCTGAGAGTCAACTGCAGAGGGCGCACACATCGGGGTGAATTTAGCGCCAAATCCGAGAAGCGCGCGGGAACAAGAGTTTAAAGTAGCACTCTGGTGGTAAAAACGGGAACTAGGGGTTTGAATGGGGTCTAGAGCTAAACACTGAATATTAAGATAACCGAAAATAAATAAGAAATAGTAACTTACGTTACACACCCCCAAAGATTGACGATACCAAGCCTATTGGGGATAATTTACTAATTACCATTTAACTAATTATTGCAAACAAATCATTGATTTTTAACGTACATTCAAAATCGCAAGAAAGAAAATATAAGAAAGGAATGTAGAGCGGAAGAAGGTATAATGAACAAAATTATGAAAGGATCGCTGCGTTGGTTCGGACATATGGAACGCATGGATGGAGAAAGAATGGTTAAGAAAGTATACGTTAATGATGTAAATGGGGTACGAAGTCGAGGTAGACCGAGGAAAACATGGCATGACCAAAATTAATCAAATTTTAAAGGTTGGTCATGTTAGAAGTCGGAGGAATCGACGTGCGTGTATGACTCGTTGTATGAATGTGGAGGAAGCTAAAGAGGTTTGCCAGGATAGAGTAGTGTGGCGGTCCATTCTCTCTGCCTACCCCTGCGGGGAAACGGCGTGATGGTTTTTGTTTGTTTGTTTTGTTTTCAAAATCGCAACGTTTTGAAAATCTCGCATCTTGTGAACATCAAAAAATATTAATTTATGATATCATAACTTAAAGCAAACTTGTTTTGCAGACGCTTTAGACAAGGAGGTAAAAATTAATTGGTTCTTAGTAACAGAATGAGAATTTTATATTTCAAGTAAATTTATGACTAATGCAATTAACCCCAACTTCGAAAATAATATTCAGTTCTATGCAAAGTCATAAAACAATAAAGTGGATATTTTACAACATTTTCAATACATTTTATGTTATTTAAATGTATAATTAAAACTGTATTTAAGAATATAAATAACTCATTGAATAACGATTTGTGTATTGTCTATGTTAATATGTCTCCGTTGATTAAGAGTTTACTTAGTATTTAGGTAAGCATTTGTTAATTCTACATATACACTCTGACTTTGCGATTAGTATTAACGAAATTTCGCTTCGATACGTTCCGCGATGTAAGTCTATGGAAATTGTCTATGGAAACAAGTTGGAATTCGGTTATCCTGACACACAGGGCTCGTGCAGCTAATCCAAAGGAGATTTAGTTTCTATTGTGTACGATTTCGCTTTTGCCCGCTTCTGATACACTTGATTGCCCACTGAAACCGTTCAGCCCTCCCGCTCCGCGCACTTTGTATGTTGATTCTCAAGATTATGCAAAGCGCGGATATCTTGTTCTGGAAACGTCGGAGTGGATATTTTGCCAAATGTTGCTTTGTTCCCATCGCCGGTCTGCGGGTGCCTTAACAACCGCCTTCCCCCCAGCCATATCATTCCTAATATGACTTCTCTACTTATACACTTGTACAGGTATCTAGTACCTGTTTTAAGCGGGAATTCAAACGTTGCTCTTTCGAATGTTAGTTCAGTAAATTCATAAATAGTACTAATCATTTGTTCTGCACACACCACAATATGGCTTATTCGTTTTGTACATATATTTTTTATTCTATCGGTAAGATTCTTTACTTGTTAATTATACGGACGCCACACAACAGGCTATGTTAAATGGTTATTACTATATTGTATTTTTGAATTTTTGTTTACTCTGTTATATGCATAGTGTCTGCATAATAGTTACTACCGGGATATTGGCCACAAACAATTCATTGCTCGATAAATTTTGGGTTCTAACAATTAAAAATATTACAAATGTATCTCTTTTGTTTTATTCTAAGAATTCAACTGAAAATTTTATATACAACACTTAATAATAGTTTTCGTATAGATTTATATACCTGTTAATTGAGGTATAAAATAATAAAATTAAAAAAACAGTTTTTCTTTCTACAATTTGTGTTCTTACAATACAAAGCTACCAATAGTTCCTCTGAATAATGTGTGAGACATGTTTCGTAAGAGAAGTAAGTACAAGAGCGCTGCAGAAACAATATAATGTCCATAATTTGAACGAGGCCACTCACTTGTCATAATTGTGAAAATTTTCGATCAAATAATCGTTCAGTGGGTACCTACCTGAAAGTAATAACAAACGTGTACAACGCAGGATTGCGAAGTTCGCAATATATCAGTAAAAGTGAATATTCTCCTTTATGGAGTTGGATGTTTGAACGCTTCACGTATTCCAAAGCTTTGTACACAATGGAGCCAACTTATTCGTGAAGGTATAATGGTTTAATTCACTGTGTCTTAAATAAACACAAAATATCTATTAAGCCAGCCGAATGTATTTGATCTATTAAATCCGTCTACGAAGGTCTAATTGCTTTTTACCTTTAACCTTACCCTTCGAGCATCACGGGGTTAGAAATAGATTACTGCTGGAACCAAATAACTTACTTGCTCTATCATTAAATTATGATGAATCGTTCGTTTTTCAGTCATTATCTCAACCGTGTTTTTTTTTAATAATAAAAGTGCCATGATGAAAAAAGTTCTAAAAGAATATTCGTTTTATGCTATTAACTTTTTGTTCGTGTTTACGTTATCGTATTATCAGTTGCCGAATATTGAAGATGGGCAGAGATTAAAGAGACATCCATTATTAATTTTAAAAGAGTCGCAATAAATTTTTAGTCCCACAATTTGAACCATTTGAATAACCAAATAAATCGTAATTCTAATTCATTTAGTTTGATTAACCGAACTTTTCATTGTTATTATTTATTTGATATTTATTCTTACTAAGTTTTCATGTTACATTGCTACTATTTAAAGATAAATTTAACTTCTTTCTTTATATAACGAGAAGGCACATATTTTTCTTCGACAAAGATTTTTTATGTGGATTTTCTCTAGACGATAATAAATACAACAAAAGCCCGAGCGTGGCATCAAATCTCAGCCGTTTTCCAATAGTGTTTTCATCGTAATTCGTAGTGATTTTTCCTTCCAGAACAGAGCTACCCTCATCACTGGTCCCGGACATCTCCAAGACGTAACCGAGGTGGACATTTATTGGGCCAGTGGTCATTTACAAATCTAATAAGCAATCCCTGTAAGACAAAAACAAATAAAACATTCCGATGTTGACCCTTCGGGAAATACGAAAACCAATTTTGTCCACAAATACAGGTGTCGGGAATTCGCTTTAAGTCGTTATTCCGCTATGCTTGTGACCGGCGATTGTGCCCGGGCCCGTAATGAGGTACGCAGACACAAAACTACGCCAATTCGCGATAAACCAAATTAACAAGACACTCCAATCAGAAATTCGGAGGTGTTAATTATCCATGTGAACAATATTTATTATTTATTGAGTGGGATCAGATATCGAGACAAACAGTCACTATATGATATCGACGTTTTTACATACGAGTACATAGTAATAACCAATAAGTACCTACAAGGCGCCAAACATTTTCTTTTTAACAATGTTGAATTGCATAAAGACGAAACTTTTTTGAATTTAAACACTTTTTTTTCATTAAAGTTTATTTTTCTCGATATGTTTCAATGGTTTTACACCTTAATAATCGAAATAAATATATAAAATTTATGTAGTTCTTCCAATGATAAAGGCACAAAACCATTGAAACGTGTTGAGAAAAATAATCTCAAAGTGGAAAAACAGGGTTTCAATCATAAAACAAAATGTTTTTTTCATCAAAACGCTGTATTTACACTTTCTAGTTTGTTTTCTCGACACGATTCGAAAATATTATAACTTCAATAGTATAAAAAATTAAATAAAAATAATATTTATTGTTCTGAGAGATACCGATTGAAACCAGTAGAAACTAATTATATATTAAACGGAAAAATGTTATTTTTTGCAATGAACTTTCCAAGAAATGTTTATTATCCAATATTAATATGATCAAATGATTTTACTGAAATCTTTTGGTAGAATTTTATTTTAAATATTAATTAAATAAAACGATGTTTTTTTAACTACTTGAATTTTTGAAACGTTATTTATAAATATATATTATATATATTTTAAACGTTAAATAAAATTTAATATCCATTATTTTGAATACGAACCCTCCTTAATAACTTTTTTACCAATATTTAAATTCAGTAAATTTTAGATCATTATTTTAAGATTATTTTGCATAGAATCATATTTACCACCCCTGATCTGTATGTATATAAAGGAATCAATTTGCAATAGTGTCACCATGTGCTTGTCGATGCCAGCGAGCCTTGCGAAACCGGTCGTTTTATTTAATAAAAATCTAATGTTATTTCTAAAGACTTGAAATGGGTAGTACATTTTCAATTAAAAGTAAGCTGTTTTTTTTTTATTTTTTAACCATAATTTTAGACCTGTTTATAATTATTTTGATTTGATCATCTTATATACAATAATTAAACATTTTTATTTATTATGCTTCAAGACATCTTGTTAACTTTATTTTCATGCTCGCAATTGGAATTAAGAGAGCTTCCTTATGTTTTATTATTATTATTATTATAATTAAATATTATTATTGTTGTTATTATTATTATTATTATTATTATTATTATGATTATTATTATTATTATGGGAAATTCCCTAGTTTATTAACCAAATTTTTTTAATAACAAAAAAAAATTAGGGAATCTAGATATTTAAAAATTATGTTTAAATTTGGAAGAACGCTTTTGCATAGATTATGCCAATGAACTAGTAGTATTTCTTTTTTTTAACAAATTATTTTTCTCCTTCACCTGTCATCAGGAAAGCACATTCCTCTAACCTCATCAATCTCAATCATGGTACCTACCCCGTTCCTCTCCACTCCCTCCGCCACTCCCAGGCTCCCCGTGCACTACCGATACTATATTATTATATGTCTTACCCATATTATCCTACTCGCGATAATATCCGTAATTTATTTCAATACTGACATGAGAGTGTCACAGTTTTTTATATATTTATTTCTAATTAAATAAGTATCACACTTCTCAACAACAACAAACCATCACGCCGTTTCCCCGCAGGGGTAGGCAGAGAGAATGGACCGCCACACTACTCTATCCTGGCACACCTCTCTAGCTTCCTCCACATTCATACATCGAGTCATACACGCACGTCGATTCTTCCGGCTTCTGACATGACCAATTTTTAATATTTGATTAATCTGGTAATGCCATGTTTTCCTCGGTCTACCTCGACTCCTTACTCCATTTACATTGTTAACCTATACTTTTTAACCATTCTTTCTTCACTCATGCGCTCCATACGTCCGAACCAACGCAGCGAACCTTTCATAATTTTGTTCATAATAATAATAATAATAAATTGGATAATTTATAGAGCGCCATTTTTATGAATTGCTCATCTCAAGGGCGCTATAGTTGATATAGTTGGGAGTCAACCTCCCAAGAGAGGCCAGTCTGATTTCCGGAACAGACCAAAGGTCTATAAGGAGAAGAAGAAGATTGGAATGTTTGGAAAATTATTTTTTTATTTAATTATCATAATACCTTCTTTCGCTCTACATTCCTTCCTAATATCACACTTCTCAAATTCTATCAATATGTCACGGATACTTTATGCGTGCGTTAATCACATGTATGCTTACGCGCTAAAAATAAGAATGTATATGAATGGATTTTCATTTCGTTAGACGACTGTTGATATTTTATTATAAAAGTTTTTAAAGGCGTCCATTTCGCTACATATGATTTTCTCTGAGAATTTATGCTTCCCAAGATATTATTTTAAGCAAAAACGCTATTTTAGCATCGTTAAAATTAGCATACCCTTTTTAGTATGCTAATTTATGTTTTTCTCGAGTAGGTTCGTACCCATATTAGTACACATAATACCCAAGATTTCTACATGTATTTCTACAAGTATTATATACTCAATCTCAAAGGGAACTTTCTTTACTTTACTTAAGTAATTTTAGATTTAACACACTTTACATACGTATAACTTTGTGCTTTATTCCTACACATCCATTTAAGCTTCTGCAATGACGCAGAATGGTACAAGTTCGTTGAGTAAAAATCCTTTTAAAATCTATTTATATGCAATTCTGATCGAATTTTCGCGTGTTCCTTATCGCCGTACAAATCAAAACGTGAATTTTAGACCATCAAGTCTTCTTCAAATTCAACGTAACATGTGCAGTGAAATTCACGATTATTTATATTAACGCGAAAGGAGAAGCTTTCTTATTAATTCCGACGGCCTTCGTTTGATTTCACGATTATTGACACTGATCTGGTAAAAATTGAAAACGAGAATTATTAATGATTTGTTTGATCTGCAGCCATCATTCATTCAGAGGACACGCGCACAAGTCACTTAGGAAATTCAACAATGGAAATATTTGCAAATGAAACGCCGAAAAATTAATACCCATAGTCACATAAAATGTCGTCTTTTTAATTTAATAATATTTACGCTGCGATGAGGTTCGCAACCCATCACACCGCGTCTCCCGCGCGGCGAAAAGAGAAGGATGGAGTGCCGCATCAGTAAAAGTGTGACAGTCCATTCTTTCTGCCTACCCTTTCGGGGAGACGGCGTGATGGTTAGTTAGTTAGTTAGTTACGCTTAAAATATATTACACTTTCACATATACAAACAAAAATATTTTTTAATTTAATATATAGGATGTAATAACTCGTAAAAATATAGCAATAATATTTCAGAAGTGACAAGAGTGAAAAACTCGTTTTTGATTCTTGTCACTTTAGTAATAATAACATGATATGTTTTTGAGTACGTATTTTAATATGAATTTTCTACATAGGTATATGATGTGGATACACATTATCGATAAAGCAAATGGTTTAATATATCATATTAGTATTTCTAATGTGACACTAGACGAAAACGTGAACTTGACTAACGTCACTTGAGGTGCGATATGTATTAAGAATATATTGTTCATTTTATGAATGTGAACCATAGGCATATTACTATCTCCATTCTTCTCTTCTTCGAAGGATCTATGGTCTTCGTCTTCAAGCACTTGGTCACCTGCTACGGCCTTTAAGTCCCTCATTTGCAGTAGTTGTGCAGCGTCCTTCCTCACCTCAACCACCCATCAGAATCTAGGCCTACCGACCCATCTTCTTCCACTCGGATGTCCCTCAAGGGTTGTCTTTGTTGCCCGAGACGACGGCATGCTCTTCTCCACATGCCCAGCCCATCTCAGCTTACCCAGTCTGGCATGTATTTAGAACTTGGGTTCTTTGTAGACTTATACATCTTCCCATTATACCTTATTCTCCAGGTTCCATCATCGTTCAAGGGCCCCAGGATTTTCCGTAACACCCTTCTCTCGAGTGTCAACATCTCTTCATATTTTCTCCTCATCATCCATGCTTCGCACCCGTGTATCACTACTGTTATGATTATCTTCATTAGCTAACATAAATTAAAATATCATCGTATCTTCAAAACCGATTATAATCATTTGAAAATAAAATTGCCCTATGATACGTACATTTTTGCATGTATTTTCCATTTATTATATAATTTATATTTACCACCATTGTGTATCAGGTCATGACCGCAATTCAGCCCGGTGGTCAAGGGTTAGGTTTGTTCTATTATACAACTAATTAAATATTATTTCCAAAACCCAAGTGCACGAAATCATATTGTTACGTTATCGTAAGTTCTGGTAACTTTGTAATTAATAGCGCAATTGACTTAACTCTAACAAAGGTGTTGTTCTAAATAGCAGAAAACGAATTTGTGGTTAATAAACGTACAATATTCTGGTTAATTGGATTGCCCCTTATTCTATTATAAAAATAATCTTATGAAATCGACATGTGTGCATGGCACGATGAATGAATGTTGAGGAATCGAGAGAAGTATGTCAGGAAAGAACATTATGATCCATTATATCTGGCTACCCGTTTGGAGAGATGGCGTGATGGTTAGTTAGATTCAGTTTAAAGATTCAGCTTTAACCTATATTATAGTTTCCTAATAATAATCCTTTATAACATAATATAAATTTGTGTTTCATTAAAAGTTCTATAAAATCGACCTGGTGCACCCTATATAATTTCGCCCTCACTTCTTAATGTTTCACATTTCATTACATTTTAAATACACCTTGTTATAAATCAATACTATTTTCACTTTTTAAAACATACATCAAGGTAAAAATATGTTATGGTGATGATGGATGTCTACCATCCGAATCGTGTTTATTTAAAAAAAAACTAACAGTGTTTGTATTATAAGAATTGAATGTTTATTTTCGTTTCTATTTTATATATTTAATATAATAGAAAACCCCTTTTATAGGGCATTTAATAATGCTTTAGCAAGGCGAAATATGTCATTCACATAAAATGTAAAGTAAGTTAATTAATGTATTGTTGCTTGAACAATGATATAAACTCCATATTAATTAATAAATACATTTGATAATACCTTAGCAAGGCGCATGTGTCGCCTTTATAAGGCATAAAATATAACAAAGCTAGAAAACAGACTCTTTCATTTGTATGAATTATAAATATTAATTAATTATTCAAATGTAAGTTTCGTTTTGAAGTAATACATTTGCAAGGATTCCCAATTTAATTCGTTGTTAATTTGTAATTGAAATCGTATTTGCTTTTTATGTGGACACGGGGCGAGCATCGCTTTCCATATTTTATTTGTAAAACCGCAATAATATTTTCCAAACCGACCTGCTGTACGTTCAAATCATACTATACAATGCTCATAGGCTTATCCCACTCGACTGCCTAACGAGTTGACTATCCGTGCAAACTAAATCGATAAACTGATTGTATCCCCGTATCAAGTTATCTTTTCAAAAATTCAACATCCTTTTCCCATACTTCTGTAGTTGAACTAATCTTGAATTTACGTATGCCTCAATCTACAAAACGACCGTGGAAGGGAGACTGTGAACAATGTCACCAACGGCTGAAAAGGTGACACGGGGCATTATAAAACACACGGAATGAGAGAATCAGGAAGTCGGCGACTCGAAGAAGTCCCGGTAATAGTTTCCCAACCGCATGTCTCCACCGCGAAATTCGAGTTACAATGCGCATGCGTGCACCTTTCCCATCGCCATTGTTAAAGCAGCAACTTCCTCGTCTAATTTGTGAAACTTGGATGAATGATACATTATCTTCTATTGTACTGAAACCCCGATAACGGTGGTGCCCACATACACAGCAACAACACGCGGTGACTTAATTAGAGCGAACGTAAGTCTTAATCAAGTGCTGATTAACTTTAACGGGACCCGAGAAAGAAACATGCGAGGGCAAGACGTGGATTAGTAGAACACATATTATTAAGACATGCTGCTAGACTCCAGCCATTAATACGCGTTTAACAGTGATTGAGCTTTATTGCGGCTAAACTTCCTACTGCCAATTCCCGTTTCATGAACTCTAGATGTCGTTAACTACTGAAGCATTCATTTACTTAATTGTACAAATCGGCGCCCGATAAACATATATTTTTATTATCTATTGTATTAGGATTTTATTTCAATTTAATACTTACGATTTCATCTGTGAAGTTTTTCCTTTTTCACGATAGGTCATTATCGCCCGCGCAGTTCAAATGAACCTAGACATGTGTAATTAAGATTATCTTTTAAATGTCACGGTGTTTTTCTATTGGGCAAGAGCATAACGGCTAAGCGCGCATCATTATAAACAGTTCGAGAGGCGTTAAGTGATTGTGGCAATTTGGTGAGAGGCGAAAAAAGGCTTAAAAGCTAATAAATTACGGAATCCAATTATGATTTCCCCTTTAACGCTATGAATGAAACTCTCCGCTGTGTTATGGATTCATTTACATCGTTTCCAATAAGAGCATCAATGTCATTAGAATCTTAGTTATGGCGCACTTAATGTGCCTACTCTCGCCTCGAGTGGTCGGTTATGACATCTTCAGAGGCCAATCGTCACCATTATGAAGTTTTTACTATTTTCAGCATTCGATTAATCGGTTTGCGACATTTCTTTTGCGTGAAATTCGCACTCGGAATTCTGATTTAACCCATTTACTCGTAAAGCTTTATAAGCCCATACATTTCAGACTTAATCAAGAGTACGAGTTCTTTGAATTGATATTTTTTGGAGTCTGAATGGTACTCTGAGGAAGGGAAGGGGGGAGGGGTGAATCGATGTACGCGGGCGTAAATAGCGCTCTTCCATAGATACGATCGACTCTTCGATAAAATACATTCAGAACCTGTCAGTGACACACCTGACCAAACATAAACCGAGAATATAATGATATTTAACAGAATGTCGGTGGTTTGGTTTTGTCGTCGATGAAATATGGTATTCCGAGATTAGTAACCAATCAGAAAAGTATAATTAGTTTTACGGCTATTTTGTAGATTTTATTATACAACCGTAATCGTGTTTTTACCACACTTTGTATCACTATTTTTTAAACATATTATAGAGATGTTCTATTGCTATTTTCATTCTTTGTTTATCCTAATCTCTCGGCGTCTATTAGTCAGAATTTCGTGCTTGCTTATTTTCCTTGAGGAGTTTATTTATGATTCTGTTTCAACGCTCTTTGCTGTTTCGAATGTATACTGTAAGATGTACGAGTATTTGCCTAACATTCAAATTCCTTCGGCGAATTCAACAAATAATATTTACGTGTTCGGATATGCTAACAATAAAATAATTCAATTCAAGGCGATATCTTAAGGTGGCACCTACATTGTAATTTCTGTTTGTTCTGATTATTAATTTATATTACATAAATGTATTAATTTATTCTTTATGATTTAAAAATACTGGTGTCTTACAATTTTAAATTATCTTCGTCTTCTACTTCTTCCCTCTTCTGTAATGAAGACATCCAGCTATCCCTCCATCTCTTTAGTGGTTGCCCTGGTGGTCGATGGCCGTCTGAAGTCTCAAGCATCACGATCTTAGGAATCCTCGCAGGATCCGTCCTCTTGAAGTGGTCCCTCCAGAATCATCTTCTCTGCCAACTCCATCTCACATTTTGCAGGATCTGCGAATCTCTTCGTTGGGTATCTTATCTCTAAGGGTTCTACCCATGATAGATCGCAATGCTTTTATTTCTGCTACTCTTAGGAGATGTTTGGTTCTGACAGGGTCTGCTCTTGCTTCGATTGCATAAATCATTAAGTATTTTTTTATAATTATCGTTATTATTAATCGATTCATTTCCCAATACATTACAAAGTCAGAAAATATTTTTACTTAGCACATATTTATATTGATGATTAGGTGTAAATATATGCTCGCATTATAGAAACTGCACATTAGAGAACCTTCACCGACTGTTCGATGGAGGTATTTATCACACGTACATATGAAAAGTGGAATCGTTTTTTTGAGTTTTTACATTTTTTCGGCAAACAGAAAGGCGTACCTTTTTTTACAAAAAAAAGTTTGTCTTACAAGTTGATATTCTCGAATGCATCATTAAGTATATTTGAACAAATGTTTTTTTTTGTGTTATGCTAATTCAATAACATTTGCAGCGTTTCTTCGTATTCGTGTCGAGTGTCTTTTTAAACATTGGTTTTGGAAGAAATGTTTGAACAGTGATTATGTTTATACAACGTTTTTAGATTTTTTTCTTTGTAGTTTGATTCTCTCGTAATCGTAGTCACTCTTATATACAGTCGTTTTTTAAATATATATTCTTAAAAAACAACAACTAACCATCACTCCGTTTTTTCAGAACGGTAGGGAGAGAGAATGGTCCGTCACACTACTATATCCTAACATACCTCTTACATTTATACATCGAGTCGTAAACACACGTTGATTCTTACGGCTTGTAACATGGTCGGCCTTTCTTCTTATTCTTCTTATTTTTGTCCTGTCACCTCCGTGGTGCATAGGGCCTCAAGAAACCTTCTGCATCCAACTCTATCGCATGCCTGATGCCTAACATCATCCAAGTGAAGCCTGCTGCCGTAATCTTATATTGCAGGGCTCTTCTCCAGGTGGCTCTAGGTTTGCCTCGCTTCCTCTTTCCCCCTATAGGGGACCAGTCTTTAAAATTTAATAAATTTGGTCAGGCCGTGTTTTCTTCATCCATGCGTTATATGTGTCTAAACGAACGTAGTGATCCCTTCATAATTATGTTCATAATACTTTATTGCGCTCTACATTCCTTCCTGATAATCAGCACTTAAAATTCTGCCATACATCGATTAAACACACGTACGTCTAAGGGATCTCATCTCTGCCGCATTTATTCTGCTCTCAACCTTCTTCTGACAGTTCTGTGCTTCCCTTCCATACATAAGGGTTGGAACTAGAAATACATTGTGAACGGTCATTTTTGCTTTCGTTGATAAAGTATTGTTTCTTAAGTATTAATATTAGTATTGCTGCATCATGTCAGAATTCTACAATTTATTTTCTAAGAATGTTTGACGCATTACAACAGCTTGCCATAATAGTCCTACTATGTTTTATGTGACGCAATAATTTAATAAGTAGGTATTCCATGCCTTGTTGAAGCTTATATCCATCTGCATTACACAGTCTCACATTTTCCCTCCGGTTATTTGTCTCCAATGATTATTTCTCGTGAACTTAAGACTAGTGTCATTTCCCGCCATTTCCCACGCCGCGAGTGGGCATTTTTCCAATTCATGCCGCATTTGTATTTAGAATGATATAATCTGTTCAAATAATATGCATGAGAGAATGGTCTAAAGATAACTCTAACAACGAAAACATTGTGGTTTTTAGCCAACTATGTATTTTGTAGTGTAAAACACATTATTTTAATAGACACGACAAAAATCTCATAATTCTTTCATGTTTTAAAGTCATAGATGAGTCAGTAATTTTTTTGGATTCGGTTTTATGAGTTACATCTCCTCCCCTACACATTTCCTCCCCTAATCAATTTAGTATTGGTTTCGCCTTCATATAGAAATATGTCACTCACTGGCTATTTATTCACACAGTATGAAAATATGGAAACACTATCATGATTTTACATTATTAACTGTTTAATTCAGAGCACTGTTATAATATTACAATTTATTTATTTAATTCATAACATATTGTTTGTGTGTATTTAAATTATATGAAACAGCTGTCGCGACAATTTCATAGGATTCGAATAAAAAAATAAAAACACTAACTAATCAACACACTGTCTCTCCAAAGGCTTAGGCAGTAAGTAGTATTGTGTCATACACTACGTCGATTTCTTCCGCTTCTAACGTGACTCACATTTAATAATAGATTGATTTGATAATGCCAACTATTACTCAGTCCTTATTATAACAGTGTTCCAAATAAAAAGTTGTTAATGATTGTATGTTTCAATCTTTAATTTAATCTCGAAACCGGTAAATTCTCCGATAAAACATAAACAATAAAATACACTTTAAATATCCCGTTAGTAAAAAGCAAGTATTTTTACTACGTGTTCACATTATAATTTCAACTTTTCACCTCTATATGAACGAGTTAATGCCTGCCAACTCCCCCATGTAATTGCATTATCTGACAGACGTTCATATACTCGTATAATTAATACGTCTGGGAAGATTTTTTATTGTATCAATTATTGACAACATCTCGGCCCCGTGCACCGAGACGCGTGTGAAGATTTTTTGTGCCGATCTACATTATTGATATGTATTATTTGTGACCGCCATTCTGTGCTCCTTTCCATTCACGAGTTGCATAAACCTGCATGAACACTACCTAGAAATCTGGTCCCGGCGAACAAAAAGCCGATATGAAAGTTGCAACGCAAACCAAAATGAAGAGATTTTTTTTGCGTGTTTCTAATCAAAACTAATTTATTTCACATTTCATTAATATTATTACAACACGTCTCATTTATTTCTTACAGTCAATCTGCATTTTTTAATCTACAGGTTGTTGAATAAAAATTCCAAAGGACATCAATATTTGTATTTTTTGTTAACCAACCTATATTATTTTATTTTATTTATTTATTTCATCACGTTATAAAAATAACAAAAACATTTTACACCTTATAAAACAACATTTTATAAACAATTAATAATATAAAAATCGCAAATAAAAAAACAACAAAAACATTAAACATCGGTACTTAGAATATATTGAAAGCATTTTTGACGAAAGATCGCAAAAGATCCGGCATCTCTTACCTCATTTAGTAATTCGTTAAATAATTTAAATCCTCCATAAAAAAACACATTTTACTGTACTTTCAAGTCTGGGTCTCCGGAGTCGTTAATCTATCACGACCTCTCGTCAAATAGTCATGTATTTCATAACTATATGCTACATTTTTAGTCAGATATGCAGGCACCATATTACTCTTAATTTTATAAACAAAAATCAATGTGTTATAAAGAACTAGTTTATATGTTCCGGATGACGTTTTCCACTGTAAGGTGGCAAATGTCGAAAAATATATAGATAGCCCATGGACCCCAGAGCTTGACTAAGTCAGCTTTCTAGAGATGAAAGTAAACACAAAATATAGAAATACAATTTTAAAATAATTAGTTTTAAAATCCTTGAGATAATCACCAGCAAGGATCATAATATTTTGAAACTAATAAAAACTCACAAAATGCTTCTTATTCTTCCTAGTTTTAATCCAAGTAATTGGTTTGCAGCAAAGTCTTGCACCTCGTCCTCCACTGCGCTCGGTTTTCTGTTACCAACTTCAGCTCAACATAAGAGCGCTATTTTTTTATACTATTTGGTATCAATAACTTTAGATCCATGTATTTGAAAAAATCTGTTTCGTTTAATGGCGATTGTATTTATATTTAACCATTTTTATAAAATAAAACTACTTTGATATTCAACGATTTATATGATAACACAATAAGCTATGAAAATAAAACATTTTTCATTCAACAAAATTAAATAACTTATTGAAAGCTAAGGCATTAACACTGTGGAATTCCAAACACTTAAGAAATTCAAAATATTCAAAATAACTTTGTTTATAATCCACTAAATATTTAAAAAAACACGACATGTTTCGGAGGATACCTCCATCTTCTGGTGTAAAAATATCTTTTACCTTTTTAAAAGTTCTATTTTGTTTAAAAAATATTCAATTTCATATCACCTTGTATACAATTAACATTCATATCACGTTTCTTCTCATGATTAATAATATATGCGCAGAAGTAGTTCAAGATAATGTATTAATTTATTTAATCAAGTTTTTTCCTCTTTAGTAATCCGCAATTAATTGTTTTTCGTGTTTTTTTTTCATTCATCCGTACTCCAGAGAATAATTGTATTTATATATTTCTGGTTTTACAGTTAATGAAAGCATATTTAAAACCTATACGAGTTGATTCAAATACACAAACTTTTGCGTTTGTATATACCAAAGTAAAATAATAAAATTTTGTATATCATTTGAAAACAAATCTTTTTTTTTATTATGCAAAAATGGTATAATACAATTAAAAGAAAGCTACATAGACAAATAAGTTTTTTACTTTCGTTTCGCTTACACCGCTTATATTTCTTTCTGGTGTTGAGGACAAGAGTGTCTGGAGGATGTATTATGACAGCGAAGATTTTATTTCATTATTATTCGTATTAATAATTGTCTCTTGCTTTATACATGCATCATACAATCACTTCAAATTAATAAATAAAAAATTGTATTCCATATTTTAGCTATTTAGCTATTTCTTTTTTCGACTTGTTATCATACTATAAATAGGAAAAAAATGAATGTCAAGAGAGCGAGAGAAAAATACTTCTCTCCGAAAGTAATTCGAAATGCCCCCGATGCGCATGCCCGAAAACGTTCTGGATTATTTTGAATTTTGTTCTGATTATTGGTGCATGACAGTATAATAATAATATTGAATCACGATTAATCATAATACCATATTTTACCCTCATATTAGTTTATTTTTATTTATAATAATTATAACAAAGTAAAACCTTTAATTATTGGTGTTTTGATAAGCATTTTTATATTATGGTATACATAATACAGCAAAATCGGTTCGCTTAATTATTCTGTAATTTTACACTTAGAGATATTACCTGTTCCGAGGTACCTACTTATCATAACTGTCCCAATCCTCACCCCGCGTCTGACGACCGCAGATAAGGAAGAGCAGGTAATAATATTGTATGTGCTCTCACATAACCAGTTTTGTGAATCTTTACAATTCTGAGCCTTAAAAGCGTCGTTTTGTCTGCAGTTTACGAGCCTGTTGATGCTCTGAGAGATACAGGAAACTCACCAGAGGTGGTCCGGGAAATATTTTAATATTTAAATGCGCTAGAATTAGTTGAATATACAGTATATCGCATTTCCAATCAATTACTCAACCAATTCTCTAGTAACACAGCAACTGGTCTACGAGAATGATTAAAAATATTGTCCTTACATTTTTCCTTTATATTTTTCGTTATATTGTATTATTTGTAAAAACAAAAATATATTATGAAAAAGAGCAAAATACTTCTTATTCTTCTTCTTCCTTGTTGTAGACCTATGTGGTCTGTTCTCCAGAGTGTTGCTCCTCCTGTGAGGTAGATTCCCAACTGTACTTCCATCTTTTAGGAGGTCTTCCACGAAGACGAGTCCCATGAGGTTGATTATGCAATGCAATATATTCTTTGAACATGACCATACCAGTCCCCTTTTCGCTGTCTGCTCCATCTTATAATATCCTCACCCTTACATATCTCTCTCTTATTCTGGTGTTCCTCAAGCGATCTATCACTGTCTTGCCTACTATCATCCTCAGTGTTTTCATTTCGGAAGTCCTCAAAACTTGTTTGGTCCTTACTGTGTCTGCCCGAGCTTCGACGCCATATGTTATAATTGGTCTTACGCATGCTTTATAGATTCTCATCTTACTCTTAATGAGAGCAAAATACGAATCTACAAAACCCGCGTTCGACATATAATCATGAATGAAATTGAGATAAGAGCTGACTCTATCAAATCAAAATATTTCATAAGAACCATTGCCATTGCGGGAACGACTATCCAATACAGAGTGAGAATTTCCGAAAAAAATAAGTATCAACGGGTAATCGAACTTCAGGAAGGCCTCCCAAAAGATGGCTAGATAGTTGGACATCTTAAGCTTTCATTCCAGAAAGGCCTCCGAGAAATAACAGGATACAGTCCTAAATAAAGCAAAAGAAATTATATTGCTAAAACGAATCTTGTAAAATATTTTCTCATAAAATTTATTCTTATTTTCGTAAGAAATGAGGTTAGAAAAATGATTCCTTGTTTATAAGGTTTTATGCTTTAATTCACATGTTTTTTTATAAATCGTCGAAGGAATTGAGACATTAATATCACCATCTTTAAACTGTTAAAATGATTTTTTTTCTATGCCGTCATTTCGCAAAAGATTCACTTTACTTGCAGTATACGGAAAAGCTTTTCATCGGCGAAGTTCAAGATGAATTCTCAAAGTTTTTCTTTTTAATCAAACTTCGGACGTGCTTTCGAATCTTTAAATTAGGAAGTACATGTCTTTAGTGCGGTGTTACTACGGCAAGGAATCCAACGTACCATTTAAGACTGATAATATAAAAATTGTTCTATTCTAACATACTTCTATTGATTCATCTTCACATACGGCGTATCATGCCGATTAAAATTTAAAAGAGTTGGTCATGCAAAATTTTCCTCGGTCTATAACTTAATTTCAATTTCATCGCATATTTACACGATTGAAAAATATTTTCCACACACCCATTTTTATTTGTGTACATCCAAAACATATTGGTCATCTTTTCATTATTATATCCTCAATTTTCCATGCTTTTTCGTACGTCTGAATTTGGCATTTTGATATATACTAAGTTGTAAAACTCATTTATCTGAGTTTTATCATCCGTGCAGCATTTTTTGTATATTGGTAAAGTTGCATATATTTTCAATAATTGTCATGGTTCAACTGTTTTGGAGTTTTAGCATGTTTTTTTTTAAGTTTCTCACGAGCCGCCTTTGCCGAAGAGGTTAATACTTGAAGGGTGTGCTTGCCGTTTGTTGTGTGCGCTTTTTGCGTGTGTGTCGAGGATTTTAGTGTCATCGTTATACTCCGCTGTCGTGTTCCGTGCCCGGCACAGCCAACACGGCGCACGTAACGACAAAGATGGCCGATGTTTGCACTGAACGCCGTTCAGACCTCACGCACGTGCGATTTTTTTATTACTAGACTGAGAACCCATTACCAGAGAACACCAGCGGGCAGAGTGGCATAGCAAACTCAGCCCAAACTCGACGGATCCTACAAAAAAAAAACAAGTTATTATCCACGTGTATTTGCCCAGTTGAATTGTTTTAGTCGTGTGAACATTGCCGCGCCATCATTCCGTTGTTTTTCCACGATGTCCTCCATTCTTTCATTTCATGACTCGTATAGGTCGTTGTTTATTTCCCGGTGATCGCTCAATTTGGTGAAATAAAATAGTTTACTGTTAACCACTCATAAAAATACGGTTACTATGCACGTCATAAAACACAACAAGGAGACATAAAATATTTAGCGAATTTCACAAAATAGAGCCACGTAACCTGGTCACATAGCTAGAATATATTCTTATATGTAGAATATTGTAAACAAAAATATATAAATATAAATAATATTGTATTGTTTTTCTATAAACATTTAATTAAACTATGTAAACTGAGTTTATGTTATTCTCCCGATAATGAAGGTGTCTCTCTCTCTCTGGTTTCAATCCTGGAATTGGTTTGCAGCAATTTCCTCTATTCTTCTCTTCCATTCTTCCCTCTCTTGTGCGGCTCTTTTGAAATCTGCATATGATGAGCAGCGCTCACCACCAATAGATCCTCCAGGTACTCTCGGCGTGGGCGTCTCCTAGAGTTTGTCCCCTCGGTCATACTCTGATACATCTTGCACGCCTTTCGGACAAGGTCCTGAGCAGGTGCCTTCCTCCTTCGATTCTTTGGAGAACCTCCTTATTTGTAATGTTGTCTCTCCAGGAAATTCCTAATAGTCTTCTTTAGGACCACATCTCAAAAGCCTCAAACATGAAGGTATAAAACCTTCAAAACGTGTCAAGAAAAATAAACTCGAAATTGGAAAAAACAGTGTTTTAAATCTTTAAAAAATGTAGAATACCGTAGTTAAAGAAAAATAGACCATCTCTCGACGCGGTGTGATGCTTAATTAAACTTCGTTATTCAGTATTTTCCGCAGTCCGAAACGTAATTAGCAGTTCGATTTACTCTTAAAACTGGATTCCGTTTTTTTGAAAACTTAAGTAAATCGTGACCATTCCTCTGTATTGTCTGGGCTTCCATTCAGCCAATTACCCGCGATAATCTCCGCGCGGAACCCGGCGTGACGCGGGCCGGTAGATCGTTCTCTCCCAATCATCTCTCTGGCCATCCTCGTTGTTTACGTTTCCCACAGCGTAGAAAACGTTGACGCAAAACAAATTTTCAGAAACTACGTGACGGGAATGTTTTCTAGCTTTGAAATCACAGACACAATGTGTAATTCAACTTTTTGTCTATTTTGAATGCGCTTTTCAGAGATCTATAACCATTGTTATGGAATCAGTTATGCTTCTTGTTCATTACAGTTCCTTTCACTGCAAGCACGTAAAGTGATTATTGTATTTTATACTCGTAAATTAATTTCAATGTCTTCTTCAGATATGGTGGTAATTAACACAATAAGAGGGATATGTAAGGATTTTATCTCAAATGCTGATATTAGAAAGGAATGTAGAGCGGAAGAAGGTATTATGAAAGGATCGCTGCGTTGGTTCGGACATATGGAGCGCATGAGTGAAGAAAGAATGCTCACAAAAAGTATACGTTAACGATGTAAATGGAGTACGGAATCGAGATAGACCGAGGAAAACATGGCATAACCAAATTAATCAAATTTTAAAGGTTGGTCATGTTAGAAACCGGAAGAATCTACGTGCGTGTATGACTCGCTGTATGAATTTGGAGGAAGCTAGAGAGGTATGTCAGGAGAAAGTAGTGTGGCGGTCCATTCTCTCTACCTACCCCTGCGGAGAAACGGCGTGATGGTTTGTTGTTGTTGTTGTAGTAAGGATATTATAAGATGGAGTAAACAGTGAAGGAAGTACGGTCATCTCCAAAAAATTGACACCACCAGAGTCCCCTATATTGCACTACATAATCACTAATCAGTCTCACAGGTCTAGTCCACGTGGAAGACCTCCTAAAAGATGGAAGGATAGCTGGAAATCCACCTTACAAGTGGAACAACCCTCTGGAGAACAGACCACATATGTATATAGTAATGAAGAAAAAAAGTAAAGAACTCATTCAATGGGTTTATTCACGCTGTTTATTTAAGAAATCAATATTAACGTCGCATGTTTTGAAAGCAACCATAACGAGAAGCATTGTGCCTTTTGAGTTTAATCGTGTCATCCTTAATATATGTCCTCCAAGGATTATACTCGATCATAAAGCGTCGCATCACGCAACAACGGTTACACATCCCTGATTATGCAAGGGCCGGGCTTGGCCGCTTGTTGCTTTGCATGAGAATATCTTCCGTAGCAAAGAGGATTTCACGGTGACCGCCCGCACTGCGGCCGCGAACTCTGCCGTATATCCGTCCATCTTCTTAAATCAAGCCAAAGAAAATCTCGGATGTGAGTCGTGTTTCTGGCGGACCCGCAAGATTTAAATCGATGTGTAAACTTATAAATAGATCTACCGTGAACGACTCGGTTACATTATTAATATTCTGACACCTAATCACGCACGAACTAAATAGATTTCTCGTAACTAACCGAAACGATAATGTACCAATAAAACCATTCTTTAGAAGCGCATATATCTCAGGCAGGAACACCCAGAGGCCGTACGAATCTCCTAATCCCAACACTCATAAATTTCTTCAAAAATGGATATAAATTATTATTGTTGTTCGCCTGTGTTCTCTTATGTATAACATTGGGTAATACACCGACGTAAAGCTATAATACATTATTAATTCAACCGGTGAGTACGAGATACATCACGGTACACGTTTTTCGAAATTGGTTCATCCTTTCATTCGAATTTACACAATCCCTATACGCGGTAAATGAACGATGTCTGCAAGCCAATCACTCAATCCTTCGTTGCATTGAGCAGTGCATCTTGAATCAGCGCAAATAATGTAATCTGCATTCGATATTTCGCATCTTTCGACCATTGGATATTCGATTTAATCATCATGGTCATTACCACACCATTAATGTTATTACCAACACAAACCACGTTTCGGTTCTGATACATCAACACTGAACTTTTGAATTTAATCTGTGTACATGAGTTTAACCAATCACCATTTTATGTTTACTCGTACATTGCATAAGATTTTTTACGTTCTCTATGCTGCAATAATATTAAGTTTCTCTGAAATAAATGAAGTGAAGTACATTAATGTGAATGAGTTCTTTTATCTCAGACATAATGTCTAATGATTCCAGTATTCACGTGATATAACATATATAAATAAAATTCCGCCATAGCGATTTTTCTTAAGATATCGAGTTCTAATGAATTATAAGCTGGGCTTTAAACGCACATATATTTTCTTCTTGACGTGTAATATTTGGTTCGGGTCTACGATGACCCTTTCTTAGCTGAGTGGCTCTCTTGGTGGCTGTGAATTCACCCCTCGGTTCATTGAACACAGTCGAAGAGGAAAAACCTCTTCCCGCGGTAATTGTACGCCACTCCTCGGAGAAAGAACCAACCGCACTGCTGGGCTGCTTTATGTATCTGTTAGGGTTGATTTATAGCAGTTTTTTTGGCTACGTGAGGATTACTGAAATCTTCTCGGTATTATATATCAAGTGAGATATCAAGATAACCTACCGCTGGCACCCCGGGCGTATATTTTTACGTTTAAATATGTGCATTAATTTTCTTGAATCTTTTTTTTCCTTTAATTTTACTTCAAATATATTGCTATAAAAAAAAGCAAAAGCCAACCATGACGTCACAGTTGGTGTTATAATAAGATTTTTTTCTGTATTTTGTTTACAGCGATTCCTTAGCAATTTTTAGACACCTAACTTTTGACGCAATCAATTTTATAAATTTACAGTGTATGACGTCATATGTTATATTATGGTGACTATACTGAAATCATATTACATCTTCAAATTATGAAATAATGTTTAAATAATACTCATGTTTCTGATTCAATAGAAAAAAATAACATTGATTACTTTGTATATAATTCGCAATTTTTATCAGTATTAAAATATTTAATAATATTCTCATAATTATTATTTTATTAAAGGAGAAGGAAGGAGAAGAAGAAGATTTAAATAAATAGAATTACACTTTATATTTTAATCACAAATATAAATTTTAACATTTTTGCATAGAAAAATCTTGTATTATAACAGAAAATGTCTGCGAAAAGAATAATAAAGTGCTATGAAAATAAAAACTGTTATTCTATTTATTCAAATGGGAATCCATAATTCAAAATAAAGAAGAATATATTATATAACAGAAGAAAAAAAAGTTGATTTTTCCTTGTTCTTATTCGGGTTACCAATTTAGAATAAAACGACAGATTTTAATAAAAATGGGTGTATAAATCACGAAGAAAACGTGGCACGATCAGATCAATCAAATATTAAATTTCGGCCACGCGAGAAGTCGAAGAAATTGACGTGCGTGCATGACACGTTTTTTGAATGTTGAAACGAGAGAACTGTCATTCATTATGCCTACCCTTTCGAGAAGACGGCGTGATGATCAGTTAGTTATTTAACAGCAGTTTGAGTTGTGGTGGGAGATAGCATCCTGCGTGAGACTATTTTGTTTGGCGGAGTACGTAGATACATTAAAATGCCAACTGCAATTGTAGTCTGCCGTAATTTTTTGGACTACAAATGTAGTCAGCCGCATTATAGAGGTTAAATCGATGTCAGTAAATCTAGTGTTAAAATCCTTCCCTTTGATATAGTGTTAAAATCCCGCGCTTTGATCATGTATTTCTGTCAGCCCTAAAAGCATACCTCTAGAGATAAGGAGTAGATAAAAAGTGCAACGTGCACAGGAGAGGTTTCTCCGTACCACAAACGCGGTTAGTGCGATGCTGGCGTATGTAATATACCCGATATACCTGACAACACGGCGGCTTGTGGTCACCCTCCACTGTCACCGGCTTCAGCCTCCTGCTGTCCGCGCCACTAGACGCTGACAATCCAAAACACCTTTAGTCTCGGATAACGGCAGATTGTCTCGATGACTAACGACGTCTAGGAAAGCAATTCTTAGAACGTGTCATCTGGAGTTAATGACTTTTAATTGAGTATTTTTCCTTGTTTACACTTTTATTTAAATAAAGTTATCATTGCAAAAGAGAAATTGAAACAAAAAATGTGCACAAAGATGATCAACATTAACAATACTAAAAACTTTACATGTTTGCAATTTTTATATTTTATTGAATATACCATAAATCCACAATGGTGTTTTCGTACCAACTCTTAAAGTATATTAAAGTAAAGCATAGGAATTGCAAAATAAGCATTACAGTACAATAAATGCAGTAGAAATGAACCTCTTAGATGAATGTGTAGAAATCTGTATATGAAAGAGTTCCAAAAGTAAATATAAGAAATGAATGCAGTACGAATAAAAGCGTTATAAACAAAATAATTAATGGTTGGTTTAGATGGTTTCTACACATGGAAAGAAATAATGGCAAAAAAATATACGTCAACGATGCGAATGAAACAAAGAATTGAGGAAGACCGAGAAATATGTGTCACGGTCAAATCAATCAAATATTAAATATCGGCCACGTAAGGGGTTAGAGAAATTGACGTGCGCGCATGACACGGTGTATGAATGTTGAGGAATGGAGAATAGTAGGTATGTCAGAAATTAATAATATGATAGTCTATTATTCAGTCAATTATTTCTGCCTGCCTTTTTTCCAAGGATTTGAATTAAAGGCATTAGAATTTATAATACAATATCCAATATGAGCAGAAAATAGATGACGTTATAATTACTCTGTAAACAGCAATGACGTTATAAATACTCTGTAAACAGCAAATTGTTTTCAAATAATTCAATTTTTGTATTTTTTTGTTACAGGTAAGCCGATGAAAACGACCGAAGAAAGAATACTTTAATTGAAGATCCGTAAGCAAATTTTAACCTTTCCTTGGGCTTAAGTTTTCTTCTTTCCCTTGTTTTATTGGTACCCGGCGTAATATATTTCAGACACACTTCCCAAATAAATTCTCAAAAGCTCTATTACTTTGTAAAGTAATCGTGGTCACCGTTGCGTAAAATTTCCCGCTTTGAACTCTTTATCTCAGATTTTACGTAAATTTAGCATTCGAATTAGAATAAGCTATAAAATATTTTACCTGATAACTCTTTTCGGGTAATAAACCACTCAATTTTTTATATGAACAAACCCACTTACTTTAAACGTTTCATAAAATCTTCGATGAAATTCGAAGAATTTTTAGTTTTATAACCAATTTGATTCCCAGGCAGATTGGTACTGCCAATCTATAATGTTTTATTTCGAGCAATCCATTGGATTGGAATTTATGAAATGTATCGCTGGCATAATGTTTGGTGGAACTAGTTATTACCCGCTCCGTAAGTCGGTTGTTTTACTGTCTATGTTCTCCGAAAATTAAAAATAGGTCTCGCTCTCTACGTCAGCATCTAGCTCCAGCTGACACTCCCGCCGTAGAGTTAATTGGCGTCAAATGTCAAAATAAAGTGTGGCCAACACCTCCTCTGCTGACAGGAAAGTAGTGGCACTCCCGCGGAAATATTTCAAAATTTTCAGACGCGTTATACAGTAGAAAAGTAGGTACTTAATTTCTATTGCATATTAATAATTAGATTACTAACCAATTTATCTATGCATTTAATAATGCCAGTTTTAAAGAAATCGTCAAATTACGTTAACAAATTCAAAACGGTTTATGATATTTTTATTGCGGAAATATTATAAATATTTAGAATAAATATTTCTGTGCCACAAATCAAAATTATGCAAAAATACCTCTAATATTTGTTTTATTTTTCCAACATTTATGACTGCAATAAAATAATTTTACAGTGAGGTTCGAAATATATGTGGCCATCAAAATGTTGTGTATTGGCATGTCATAAGTTTGTTAACGCCATCCTGACGGACCGTTATACCATTCGGTGACAGCTAATTGCAGCTTCATTGCAACCTTTTCATTTCGGCTGAATTTCCATATTTGTCGGGATAGTTTAACTTTCAGTATGGCACATTTGCATTTTTCAGCGTACCAAATGTCAAGTGAACAATTTGCAAAAACACAATGAAATTGAATGCATTAAAAATAGAACACATTTGAAACACTTCAGTATGTTAGGATATATTATACTCGTACTTGCACGTCGATAAAACTACAAAGCATTTATCTGATCTAGGTAAAGGTTAGTCCTTTATGATGCATATTTTAATTAGCATACAGGAGACAATCTCTTTGTACTGTAAATTTTCGCTCTTAAAACAAAGCCAACATTCTATTTTGTAGGTTAGATATGGCGGTCATTCTATGCGCAAAATGACGGTGACTTTTATAAAATGAAGGCCACATCATCGAATAATGATTATGACATTATGCTTCATTTTAAAAGAAATATACTCGTAATTGAATTGATTTTTTTTTCAACCGTTACACGGAAGAAATTTTTTGTTTCAAAATGGTTATCACTCGGCGAGAATTGGAAACATATAACTCAAAACAAATGGAATTTTTGATCGATGGAAACGTCACTTCAGCGGATTTACAGCGGGAGGTGTGTTAACAAATTAATGTTTGGACCAATTTACGCAAAATAAATTTTCAAAGTGTAATGACTGACTACTAAAGCTTTACAAATGACTTTGTACGTCGGAAATCCTCTTCTGTAATTTGTCTGTCCCCGCCAGGACTCGTTATCCCAGGAGTCGCGAAATACGATTAATATACGGTAACATGAAAACCAAGTCTTGTTTAAATAAACAAAAAACGTTTCCCTTTTCCGGAAATTCAATTGTTTTTACCCGGAGTGTTGGCAATTTGGGTTGCTAATATATTTCTCTAATTCTTAGCCCTTCTATCTTAAAATCGATTTTTTTTTCTAATCTTTAGTATTTACACGGGCTTCCTCTTGTAAATGGGATATGTTACGTACCTTCGATTTCCCCATTTTATCTTTTTACGATTTATCTCCAGAGGGATAAAATATATGTCATTAATGTTAAAGGTTTCAGAATGGCGTTATTCCTTCTTGAACATAGTTGCAGGCCCTACTCATTGTCGGTAAATCAACGCTACATATACTACAAAAGATCTGTATACAAGGATGATGTCATTTAGAAGAGGACACTAGAAGCGGTTCAGTGGAGCGCATGCGGCATGATTGTCACAGTAAATAGCGGAACAAAATTGAAAACATGACCATGCTTTGTTCTCTGCTGACATTTCAATCAGAAAATAGGTTTTCCGGTGTGTTCGCATATGTATCACCGCACACACTCCGGGCCCGAGGACACAGCGTCCGTGGATAATCAGATCTGCCGCAGACGAAAAACGTTTCTAGCTCTCCTCTGGTCCGAGTTAACGCACGACTAATTTTGACCTCTCGTGAATATCGTATTTGATGCAAGTAAATGACCTTAATACGGTTAACCTTGACGTTCACGAAATAACACACCACGTTTTCATATTTGAATACTGATCGTATGTACATTATGTTCTTACTTTATATATGTACATAGTTTAGTACTTGTATTCGCTTCGGGTATTTCTATTCTGATAGCTTGTTAAATCAGTAACTATATGCATTGTCTCGGGCACACAATATGGCGGAGATGGTTTTTACATGATATCAGATCTCGAGTGTGAGTAATGGCAATTAATTTCAAGGATGAAATTGCAAGTTGGTGAGGAGCGTGCATTATCTATGAAGATAAACCTTTTCACGAATAGTATGATGAATGTGGTCATAATTTTCGCTTTATGGTTTTAGTGTGATTTCGATTTCACTCCTCTCCCACACGGGAAGCGCGAAGTGGCCCGAGAGCTAAACCTAGTTTCTTATCCGCACTCACGCACACTCCTACGCGCCGTGTGTACACGCTCTCCCACGTGCGCGGCTCGTGAATGGACCGCGGCCAGGCGGTCGAGGAAATCCACTACAGAAGCCCGATTTAATAACTAAATCTACACAGGGCATATTTATCATTATTCTCGTACATCCTGTGGTAAGCAGCAATTACTGAACGCTGTTACGAGACACTCATTTCGACACAACGTTTCTGTGTATGATCGTTGTTACGAAAGCAAACTTCCTGACTATTAACTTAACACAACAATTGATTATCTTAAACTAACTTTTGCTGGATACATTTCCTTCCAATTCCACCTTCACATTGTGATGTAAATTCGTAATGAATGGAATCAAAATGAACTGTGTATGCACAAATATTTTTTCCAATTTCACGATTCGATTCGAGAGATATTCTTTAGCAGTGCATTAAAGGATATTTGCACCTATTGATTTATCAATTATATGTATTTATAGTGCGGATCAACATAACCGGTATGATGATGGATTCAAGCAATTGATAATGCCTCAGCAAGGCGAAACGACTGTTATTCCCGTAAAATATTATAAACTTTCTAGAAAAATACGTTTTCATTCATATTAATTATTTAATATGGAGTTTTATATAATTGTTCCATTCAGAAACCTGACAAGTAATGAAATTTAATTTTATTTAATTCTGTGAAATATTGTAGGTAGAATATGTTTTTCCTTTTTTAATGGCATATCTCATGCATAAGGCTCACGTATCAAAAGGCACTTGGAATTTGACACACGAACTCTCGCAGACTTAGCGAGTCCTGCCGCCGTCCGAACTGCGGAGTCCCGGCGAATGTGTCCTTTTCTAATTTAGTGATTCAATTTGTTCACTGGCTGCGTCCGAAGGCTTTCCATTTCCGCTTCACAAAGGGCCAATCGTGCGTGAAAGCGCGGGAAAACGCGTCAACCACTTTTTCTGCGGCCCGAACAAAAAGGCTGACTGACGTTTTCGCGAGTTCTTCCCGTCTCGAAGGGGGGAAAATACGTTTTCTGAAAAGGAACCTTTTCTTGAATGACAACCTGAAAAAACACGTCAAATGTCGTGTGTTCTTGGAAACACTCTGTGAATAACCTTCATTAAATGGACCTTTATTTATGATAATAACTACCTTGGAGTCTAGAGAGCTTTTCTATTACCTCTATATTTATATTTGCAGTCAAAATCTATTTAAAATATTGTATTGATTTTATTAGTACATTTTTTACTAGCATTAGAAACAAGTTTTCAAATATTTAATTTGTCATTAAAAAGGCAGTTGACCTTATAACATGAATATAAGAATTAACCCGAACAGTGATCGACTAATTTGCTAATACCACAACGCTTTACCTTTTCGTTATCATACTTATCTTAATGAGCGTTTTTGTTGGCTTATTTGATAACGTTATTATTTTATGCATTTAAATGCGGTCCGTCGTGACCTAACACGAATATTTTACAAGGTGTTGATGGCGATAGTATTCCTCTCACATCTCGTCAAATTCCTCGACTTTTTAAAATCTAAAATAACGTCGGGTAACGTCTATATAAAAATATTTTAACAAGGGTTTTGCAAACTTTAGTTTATTTCTTTTTTTTTTACATAAAGAGATCTCCCAGTTTCTTAATTATTCCCGTTACAATTTAACAAATTGCTTGTTTATTTTTGTAGCTACGGGTAGTAATTCTAATTCTACATCGGAGAATACTTAAACATGCTCGGTTAATCTTTTTTAACCGCCATATTTAAAAGCATTAATTATTTTTTCGTTGCCCGCGCTTTTCCCTCGTATATAAATTCAAGAGCTTACATTCGGAGCGTTACGTAACGAATAGGCCTATTTTTAACGTAAATACCAGCCCCTAAGTATTGTATGGCTGCTAACATTTCACAACTTATTTTATGTAAGTTGGGAAAACCTAATAAGGTACCCGCTCATAAAATGTACAAAAGGCACATATTTTTTTATTATTCTTATAAATTTAAAGTTGTATCTTTATGGCAACGTTTTGTAGTTTATTACTTCACGTAGAATACACACTGATGAAGCGTGTATTGTGAAACTATTTTAAATATTGCATCGTAACATTGGGCGAGTTTAAGCGTTCCTTTGTTACAGTTCCCTTCGCTCGACTCGACCGAGAGCGGTCCCCTGCATTCGTATCGAAACTGTATCACCATTATTGAAAGTGGCACACCTTGACAACATTTTTTTCGTTCCGTAAGGCGAGCACTTTACGTTGCGTTCACACTTCGCGGTTTTTACTGCGAGCAAACAGGAAAAAAACAACAACAAAAAAACCAATGCAAAAAGTCTGAACCGCTGTCAAGTGCTTACCGAGATTGTAAAACACAACAGATGACTCTTTGGTTAACATACGTTCGCCTAGATTTTTTCGTTGTTTGACCCTCAATCTTCATATGTAACATTTTTTAACAAACTTGCTTGGATTTTATGTTTTAAACTACAATTTATCACAACGGTTTTTATTTTAATATAGAACAATAATTTATTTTATTTTAAATACTCTGTTTTAAAATATAATGTTTATAAATGTGGAATGAAAAAAATATGTTAATATTAAGTTTCATTGTAATAACTTTGTTTCTCCTAAAACGTATATGCAAATGAACCACCTATCTACCCTTTTATTTCTAATGTGACACCAATCAAAGTAGTAGTTCCAAAGTGACACCAGTCAATATCAGAATTTCGTCTAATGTTTTTTTTTAGGAATACAAATGTGATATGTAAATCACTTTGTTTTTTCGATTCCACATTTTACGTCACATATTAACATATTTTTCTAGTATTTTTCAAGTGACACTAGATGAAGACGTAGTTTATTGCGACATCATATTTGTAACCATTATGGAATTCACTTTAATATTTAGTGCCTGAATTGTGCGTCACGTTGAACCATAATAGGGTAGGTACACGGCTGACTTGCATATACCTCCGTCCTAAAGAAATCTCTGCTTTTATGAACACTTAACCTTTACGGGAGGCAAATGTTCCCTTTGTAGAGCACAACATTGTAGCGTATCTTTCGCTTTGTTCTACACAAATTACGGGTAGTTTTTATAACCAAAACATCATTCTTCTCGCTAGTGCACTTCAATGCAGCGACTTGAGCATGCGGCACTGCGCACATCTCACTTACTTGCATGTCTTCAGAATCCTTTTGACGAATAAACTGACAATGGAATGTCTTTTGTACTTTTGTTTTAAATTTTTAAATGAATAATTTATCATTGAAGGTGTATGTAAACAGGTAAAAAACATTATTTCAAAATGCTAAAAATGGAATCTTATGAATGCAATGTTAAAGACTTATAATGCTTTAATGTATAAAACACTGATTAGACCAGTCTTGGAGACTTGAACGCTCACTAAAGGGATGAAAACAAAATAAACTGCTTCGAAAGGAAGATCCTCCGCAGAATCTTCGGACCCATTAAGAATGGTCAGACGTGGAGAAGGAGATATAACACAGAGCTCTACGATCTATACCAGGACATCAGCATGGTCAAGTTTATAAAGATTAACAGACTGCGCTGACTAGGGCACTTGCACCGCATGGGAGATCTGGAGCCCCCCAAAAGAGTGTTGTATGACAATCCAGCAGGGCGAAGAAGCATCGGTAGGCCGAGACTGCGATGGCTGGATGGTGCCATGGCAGATTGTCGGGTCCTGGAGCAGCAAGACTGGGAGGTGGCGGCCAGAGATAGGACGCGATGGAGACGTTTCTTGGAGGAGGCCAAGACCCACCAAGGGTTGCAGCGCCGGAGAAGAAGAAGAAGAATGCTCTAATGTAACCAACTAACAATCACGCCAATTCGCAGGCAGAGACGATGGACCGCCACACTGTTCGTGTTCGTCACACGTGACATTTCGATTTCGAACATGACCGCCTTTCAGTAGTTGATTAATTTGATCATGAAGTATTCTTCCTAAATCTACAAGCGACGTCGACGAGAAATGTTTGTAAATTCAAAATATTTTATGTTATGCCAATTAAAATGTTATTTTATTTTATAATATTCCGAAACAGGAAGAAAAAATTAAGTTGTTTAAATCTTAAGATGGCGAAGTAAAAAGCAATTTCAGAATTCATCCCATTTCGGGAAGAACCACAGAATTCCGAACAACTTGTGTTAAATTAGTTTTGAAACGTCCTTGAAGTCGAGTTATTGCGTATCGAACGAATCCATAAAAATCAACCATTTTAAATATTATGTATTGGATTGGTACAGGTCTCATACCTACACGGCCTATATTATTCGAAAGTTTCGTTTACTTATACTTACTTCACCATTTACATATACTTAAAAAAAAAATCTATAATATATTCTATTTTACGTGAAAATATTCTTCTTCCTCAGCCTATTCCCGTCCACTCCTGGACAAAGGCCTCTTCCATTCGCTTCCATGTCACTCTGTCCTGTGCAGACTGCATCCAAGTTATTCCGACGTGTCTGTTCAGGTCATCCTTCCACCGTAGTTGCGGTCGCCCTGCACTTCTCTTTGCCGTCCACGGTCTCCAAGACAGCAGTCTTCTTGTCCACTTTTCATCTGAGCTTCTGGCAACGCGACCCGCCCATTGCCATTTTAGAGTCGCCACCCGGTGGATGATGTCAGTGACCCTTGTTCTTTCTCTCACCGTATCGTTTCTGACTCTGTCTCTTAGGCTTATTCCTAACATGGCTCTTTCCATGGCTCTTTGGATCACTCGCAGATTCTCGTCACTTTGCTTGGACAATGTAACAGTTTCAAGACCATAAGTACCAACTGGCAGAACGCAGGCTTCATAGACTTTTCGATTCAAGTTGATCGGTATTTTCCAGTTTTTAAGGATGTAACTCATGTTACCGAAAATATTATATTTGTTAAAATTAAAAAAAGCATGCAATAAAAGATTTAATTTTTACTGATAGTATAATTTAATTTGTAATTATTGCGTTGGCTAATGTTATTTATAGTTTGTAGCAAGTTTATATTACTCGTAGAATCCAAACCGCGAATCTACTGTTCCTGCAAAAGTTTATCGGGACAACGTTTTGGAGAAAATAGAAGGAGGGGCGAACTTTGGCATGACAAGATGACTCTGCATCCAGATAAAACACCGACATAATATGGATCCGATGGTGCCGAATGTTCTACTAAATGTCAAGTCTTTGTACTTCTTCAGTCCACCCTATATTGCCACATCTATTATTGGAAGGTAGATAAATATTTTTCAGTAACGTTTTTTTTACAATGTTAAATAACACAATTCACATTCGGGAGCTTCTATGGATTTATAAAAAATGCAAGTGACGTAATATTATACTTTTGATCGCGAATATCAGATTCTACGTTCATATTTAGATTTTTATATTATATTTAAAACACGTCTTCACGCGCCTTCGTGCGCACAAAAACGGCGCTTTAAAAGTTAGCTTAATATTATTATTAGTATTTTATTATTATTTTTTTTTTTTTATTATTCTCAATATATTTTTACCTGCCATATATGATACATTGTTATGGCGCTGCCATAAGTATTTGTTATATTGAAATAATTGAGCTTTTATGTTCAAAAAGTTTAATAAATCAAATATATTTTTTATGTTTTATTTATTTGACTTATAATATTTTTTCAAAGTTGGTATTGTATATTCAAAGAATATAAAAAAAGAAAAAGACAAATTAAATATAACCTAATTAAGTTATATACAGGATTTAACTTACTCTAATAGTATATTACATGTTTATTTCTGAATGACTTATTGTTCAAAAGAATAAGAAGAATATTATTAGATTTTCGTGTACTCTGTAGTGCTATATTCACACCTAAATATTTCGGCGATTCCTTGGAAAATTTTTGAAAAGAAAAACCTTTATGTGCAGTAAAAACTATTTTAACGAATCCAGTTCACTTTAATTATCTACTATAATTATTTCAGATATAATTTAATATTGAATCTGATATATGGTATATCAAATTATATATCCACCTTTTTATTTAGCCGTTTTAAAATAAATAAAAATTATTCATTATTCCGTATAGTTTTAATATTTAATAAACACCTATATTACGTATATCCATCAAGTTTACGTGAATCAACATCAAAGGTGTGTTCGAAGTTTTTAAAACAACGTGTCGCCGCGTGCGGTCAGAAAAGTTGCCCAAATATTGTCATGATATTAGCGACTTTTTTCATTTTCTTTTTTCCGCCGCGCCCGGCTTCTTAGTAGTTTTATCTCGTAAACAATTCCGGCTTACCCCGCCTCCCCGCACCTACCCAAAAACCTTTTCTCCTTAGGGTACAATTTCGGACAGTCAACCGTTCGTGACCACCTGAAAATTGTCTTATTCAAAACAGTGGTAACTTATTTTACCACGTATAACGTATGGAACGTGTTTTTTTATGTAACCTAGATTCAATTGTATTTATAATAAGACATTTAAGAAATAAATAGATTAATAATGTTATATATCATGTTATATCCAGAAATATATCCACAGAAGCAAAGATGGCAGTACACAATGGAGTTCTAGTGCCAACCCTCATGGAGCTGGCAAAAGAAGGATGAAAGCAGGATAAACGCCGTAGAAATGAGATCTCTAAGAAGGATGTGCGGGAAAACGTTGTATGATAGAATACCGAACGATGAAATAAGAAAGAAATGTAAGGCAGATGACTGCATCATGAATAAATTTAAAAAAGGATCCCTGCGATGGTTTGGACATATGGAACGAATGGATGAGAGTAGAATGGTTAAAATATTGTACACAAGCAGCGTGAGTGGGAAAAGAAGCCGAGGACGACCGAGGAAAACATGACATGACCAAATTAATCAATTACTAAAAGGCGGCCACATTCGAAGTCGGAATAATCGACGTGCGTGCGTGGTACGATGTAGAGGAATCCCGAGAAGTATGCCAAGACAGGCCATTGTGGCGATCCATCCTCTCTGCCTACCCCTCCGGGGAAATGGCGGATTGGTTAGTTAGTTAGTTAGTAGTATATCATGTTCTTAAAAATTGATAGCAACACTACTCTCATTAAGGATGTTGTTCCACCTCTCATGATGATGATGATGATATTGATGATTTAGAATTCTGCAATCAGTTCTCCCTCCAGGTTGTAGGAACATAATATTTTATTTTATGTTTATGCTTATATTATAAAGTTTACACCTGGATTGCGTTACTACAAAATATACATTGCAACATGTTTCCGAACAATGGAGTTGTTCAATTTATCATATTAATGGAACACTTCTCCTCATGTCGCTCCATTTGTATTGTATGTTTTGACACTCGTTATTTTTATATGACACAAAGGTTCAAACAAAACAGAGTAATAATTTACATCAATTCGTTACTTTGTTTATTATTATATTATATGACTAATAATTTATTATGTTTGAAAGAAGCTAAAGATCAAAAAGGTATTGAAATATCCTTGTCACGTGATTCTTTTCTTTACGGTCGCCCTGGATTAATTATTGTTTTCAATTTACTTTTCGATTTCAATAAATTAATTGATTTGTACGAGTATTCTACAACATCGTTTTTTTTATATATATTTTACTTCAACTTTAAACGGTTTGTTTCTCGAAACTGTTCGCAGGTATAGTAACTAAACTAACTAACTAACCATCACGCCGTCTCTCCGAAGGGGTAGGCAGAACGAATGAAATGCCAAACTTTTATTTCCTGACATATTTCTCTCGCTTCCTCAACATTCATACATCGTCATGCACGCGCGTCGATTTCTCAGACTCCTCACATGGCTGACATTTAATATTTGATTTATTTGATCGTGCCACTTTTTCCTCGGTCTTCCTCTTTTTCTGATTCCATTTACATCGTTAACATATCATTTTTTTACCATTCTTTCTTCATTCATTCTTTCAATATGTCCGAACCATTTTAATGGTCCTTTCATTATTTTGTTCATAACATCATCATTCGCACCGCATTCACTTCTTATATTTTCATTCTACACTCTATCATACACAAAATTTCCACACATCCACACGTCTAAGAGATCTCATTTCTACTGTATTTATTCTACTTTCATCATTCTTTTGCTAGTTCCATGCTTCGCTTCCAAACATAAGGGTCGGTAGAAGAACACTCCTCACATGGCCGACATTCAATATTTATTTATTTGATCGTGCCACGTTTTCCTCGGTCTTCCTCTATTTCTGGTTCAATTTACATCGTTACCATATTATTTTTTTACCATTCTTTCTCCATTCATTCTTTCCATATGTCCAAACCATCTTAATGATCCTTTCATTATTGTTCTCATACATTCGTCTAAGAGATCTCATTTCTACTGCATTTATTCTACTTTCATCCTTCTTTTGCCAGTTCCATGCTTCGCTTCTATACATAAGGGTCGGTAGAAGAACACCATTGTGCACTGCCATTCTAGCTTTTTTGGATAGGTTTTTGTTTGCGATGACAACTTAAAGTGCACCATTCACTTTGTTGCCTGCCCCAACCCTTCTTTCAATATCCCTCTCCACTCGCCCATATCTTAAACATACTACAATAAAACACGAACTCATTTACATTTTTCGTTTTAAATATAATTAAATCGCATTTCGCATATCCATTTCCAAGAAATAACCTAACATAAACCAGCCTACCAAACTTTAAGTGCAATGACAACTTTACAACAACCTTTCGCAGGTATAGTATATAAGAATTATTCAATTAATGACTCATCTTCTTTGGAATATCTTTTTGTGTTAATTTCATGAATTTTTGTTAAGGTAAAGTTTTATGGAAATGATCTTTCATAGATGTTATTTATTATTTATTTGAATGGTTATATAAAAATAATACTTCGCGTGTTATGCCACTTTGAAACACAGTCCGGATCCGCCATCCGCCAGCTAATGTTGTGGCTAATAAGCCGACCCATTTATCATCCAGCTTCTGTCACCTCCAGTCTCTACCGCCGCCTGTCATGGTGTCCCTTATTGAAAATGTTTTACAGTCTCCTAACAAAATGAACGTTCATCTCGGCATTCAATTCAATAGAATGCAAATCATCTTGGACGTAAAAAATAGATGGCGTTATTGCTTTTCCTGATATAATAGTTGAATCGAAATAACTAACTAGCTAACTAACTAACCATCACGCCATTTCTCCGGAGGGGTAGGCAGAGAGGATGGATCGCCACAATGCACTGTCTTGGCATACCTCTCGGGCTTCCTCTACATTCATACATCGTACCATGCACGCACGTCGATTATTCCGACTTCGAATGTGGCCGCCTTTTAGTAATTGATTAATTTTGTCATGCCATGTTTTCCTCGGTCGTCCTCGGCTTATTTTTCCACTCACGCTGCTTATGTACAACTTTTTAACCATTCTTCTCTCATCCATTCGTTCCATACGTCCAAACCATCTCAAGGATCCTTTTTTTTTAATTTTATCCATGATGCAGTCACCTGCCTTACATTTCTCTCTTATTTCATCGTTCGGTATTCTATCATACAACGTTTTCCCGCACACTCCTTAGTGATCTCATTTCTACCGCGTTTATCCTGCTTTCATCCTTCTTTTGCCAGCTCCAAGCTTCACTTCCATACATGAGGGTTGGCACTAGAAATAAATTTTATCAAATAAATCAAAAATAGAATACTGATTCGTTTAAGGACGTCGCGGTCAATCAAAAATGTCAACAATTTACCTACAAACACGTAAGCAGGCCAAATGCTCACATTTACGATATATGGCTTTCAATATAAACGCATTATTTTTTTTCGTTAATTTGTATTTTTATTTCAAAGTTTATAATAATATATTTAATAGTCCATTGTTTTGGCCGAAGCACTATGATACTTCAACATTATTACTGTTAAAATTTTAAATACTCTTATAATATCACAATTTCTTTTTATCCACTGAGTGTCGCGACAGCTGTTTCGCCAACCGATGTTGGCATTATTAGCAGTTTGCAGTTTATTGTAACAGTTGCCGGTTGGCGAAACAGCTGTCGCGACACTCTCAGTGAATAAAAAGAAATTGTGATATTGTAACAGTGTTTTAAATTTTAACATTAACAATGTATTTGAAATTAATGGAAACATATTTCAGAGACTCAGCACTTTAAGTCATCTTAGTTTTTTATACACATCATATATACTTTTTTAATAAACGATTTTTTTATTTTAAATACATCATGTACTATACTAATCGCATTATAACTATCAACCAATCGCAAATGTCAAATTCGCCGACATTCGCTATCGGGCCGATCGTCTATTGGCCTAAAATCTTGCGCCGAGAGCTTCAGTGATCGCGTCGCCTGAATAATGTAAGCACGCATACCATACCTCACCCCGATCTCCAGAGATTCTTATCTCCCTCTTCATTTTGTATTACGTATATAGATTCAGAAGAAACTTTCATGCGGAAAAGTGAAGGAAGATTTGTTCATATTTTATGGATTTGTGTTTTAATGGTTGAAATATTAATGATCTCATTCGTTTTCTTAAATGTTTTTTATTAATAATAATGAACTGCTAGCGTTTTCTCAAATGACTTTTGATAATACTCTTGCAAGGCAAAACACATCAGTCTTAAATATAATAAAATTTCTAGAAAGTGGACATTTTTATGGTTATTTAATACTTAATATTAATATTTTAGGTAAGAATTATTCAATTAATAATTAATCACTTTAACGTTTATATCGTTCTTCCGATGATGAAGGTGTAAGCCTTCGAAACATGTCGAGAAAAATAAACCCATAAGTGGAAAAAACAGTGTTTTCATTCAAATCGTCATTGCGGAATTCCACAGGATTAACGCCTTAAGTTTATCTAAAATTAACCACTTTTTGTTATTCAATTTTACAAAACATACTATAGTCACCATTTTGTAAAACTCCGAAGCAAATCACATATTTTGAAATTTTGCATTCGTTGTTTGTTCGAATTTGTTGTTTGTTCCTTATGTACGGAAGCGAAGCATGGAACTGGCAGAAGAAAGATGAGAGCAGAATAAATGCGGTAGAGATGAGGTCCCTAAGACGTATGTGTGGTAGAACGATGTACGACAGAATCTCAAATGCTGATATTAGGAAGGAATGTAGAGCGAAAGAAAGTATTATGAACAAAATTATGAAAGGTTCGCTGCGTTGGTTCGGACATATGGAGCGCATGGGTGAAGAAAGAATGGTTAAAAAAGTATACGTTAACAATGTAAATGGAGTAAGGAGTCGAGGTAGACCGAGGAAAACATGGCATGACCAGATTAATCAAATATTAAAAGTTGGTCATGTCAGAAGCCGGAAGAATCGACGTGCGTGTATGACTCGATGTATCAATGTGGAGGAAGCTAGAGAGGTGTGTCAGGATAGAGTAATGTGGCGGTCCATTCTGTCTACCTACCCCTGCGGGGAAACGGCGTGATGGTTTTGTTTGTTTGTTTGTTTTGTTCGATTATTTTTCATTCGACTTCAAGTGTATTCATACAAAAATAATGAAAGGCTCCCTGGGGCAACCCCGACCACTTTGATTGACATTATTTAACGAATGCGTGTTCCTATCGGAATCCCATTACTTATGATCCGGCGATCATTTTATTAGGCGCGTGATGTATGGGCGGAGGTCGCCGCCATTGACCTCCTCGCCGGCTTCGATCAAGAGCTGTTTATTCGAGGTGGATTTTATTTTAGGGTTAGAGATCCTTACTTACTTTTTCATATTTATTTTATTCAATCCATCATGTGTCCATACAGCAGTCAACGTGTCATATCGGGTTTACTTCTGTTCCTTTCATTTCTTTTTATCGTCAATCTTTTTCTTCAAAATTTCCTTCGTAACGCACGTGTTCAAAATAAAATTGTTTTCGCTTTTAGTTTTGTTTTCAGTTGCTGTAATTCACAACCACTTTTTCATAATGTAATGTGGATTATACTTAATGTGATTCGGCATAATAAATCATAATCTTTTCGTTTTTTTTACTTACCTTATACCTAGTTTTTATTATTTTTATTTAAGCAAAACTATTTTGTAGTCAGGTGGTCAAGAATTATTATGAATATTTGACGTCACAATTAATAAATATAAATGTTATTACTGTTAAAATTTAAAACACTCTTAAAATATCACAATTTATTTTAATTCACTGAGAGTGTCGCGACAGCTGTTTCGCCAACCGGTGTTGGCATCATCAGGTGTTACAATAAACTATTGTAATACCTTGTTTATTTGGTTGGCGAAACAGCTGTTGCGACACTCTCAGTGAATTAAAAGAAAAAAAAATTATATAAATATTTTTATAATATCTAAGTCATAGACTATTACAATATTATTTTTCAATCTACATATGTAATTGTGTTTTTACTAAGACCTCATAGTCCATTATTTTTTTTTCGAAGTCTAATCTCTTTGGACATCTCATACGTCCGAAGTATGTCACTATCCTAAACAAAATAGCTTGAGTGATTTCTTCATTATTCTTAGCCAATAAAATTGTTTATATTTGACATACATTTATATTTGATCGAAAACCTTTTTTAAAAAAAGATTGTCTTTTAGTAAATTCCCATGCAATTCACACGGTTATCAAAAATGCTTCGTTTCTTGAATCAGATAACAGCATTACGGCATTCAAACGGTCAGAATTACGTAAAGTAGTCCACACACGAGGCATATAAGTGTGAGCTCAAAACCAGAGTCGTGCTTACATTGCGGGTACCTAACACTAGGTAACAGGTTTAAGTTGTGCCTAACGGTAAATAATATTCCGTATTTACAAGTGTTTTTGCTTGTTTAAGAATCGGCGTAATTGTTTTTTAACGAAGTTCTGTACTTTATAAAAAAAAACTGGTTAATACTTAGAAGCTAGCTTATTCATCGGCAAGTTCAAAACTATTCATATTTTGTAGTTTTAAATAGCTCCAATGAAAACGAAAGGTTTTGTAGTTCCATAAAATTCAAGATAACCTCAAAAATATGTAAAACGTTTACTTGAAATACATTAAAATGAATTGGTCTCCAGATTTTCCATAAAATTCTATAGTAAAGTTAAAAAGAGTGCAAAATAACTTCATAACTAACCATCACGCCATCTCTCCGTAGGGATAAGTAGAAATAATAACACATTGTTCTATCCTGACATACTTCTCTCACTTTCTCTACAATCATACATCGTGTCATGCACTCTTGTCGATTCGGCGACTCTTCACCTGGCCGAGTTGAGATATACTTATTATTATTATTATTATTTTGATGAAATGCTCTTTACTTAATTACAGCGCGAGCCAAATCGATGTTAAGAGCAAAGCTATCATATTGATTCTCGTGACATGTGATAGATAGCTAATTTATCGCAATTTTATTGTCATGTGAATTCTACACCAGACTAAAGACAGTGTGACAATCACACTGCCATCGCCGGGAATCGAACCCGGGGCCTTTTGTGTGGCAGTCAAAGCACTCGGCCACTCGGTCGTCGTATAATATAAACTTGGTATTATCGGATTAATAAATTAAATGTTATCAAAAATCAAAATCTTTGATTAATGTTGTTTGCTCACATCTGCAGATAAATTGCTTCGACATAGATAATACAATATTGCGCCTCCGATGCAAATACCAAATTGTGATACTTATGCTAATGCAGCTTGCTTAAATGTCTCTTTCGTGTTTGAAGGGAACTGCAGTCGCGTCAGTCCTTTTTAGGTCACTTTCACCTCATCTCGGCTCATCTTCTTCACGTTCTCTTTAGTCCGCGGCCCACGAGCTTTCCCTCCCACACTGGCACTTCATAAATCAATAAAACCTCTTACACTTCTCAGATGTTATACCGTAAATTATCTTCGTAATTTTTTACTCCGGGTGCTAATATTGTTTGTATTTTTCGCGGATATTATTTATCCTCACTTCACGTGCTATTCAATCCACCGATGGCATTCTGTAAAATATATTATATATACCTTTTTGTAATTTTCATATTTATACACCTCAAATCTTATCAACATCTTTTTGTAATGGGTGACCTATAAATTATTAATAATTTTTAATTACAAATTACAGTTAAGAGTTAAAAAAATAAACAAAAGGAAAGAGTTTATATATACGAATAAATTTAAATATAATTCACATAATCAATTCACTTTTATATATAGCATTTATGTTCAATGATATTTAAGAAATATTTGGGGGTTTTTTTATGCGTGGTTGCATCGTACAAGTTGTTCCTTTGTTGGAATTCAAATTATGTTCAACTACAAAAATGTTCGATTTTTCGTTTCGTCGTTATTTTAATGCAGTACTAACAATATTTTATTTGTTATGACAGCCCATCTTTTCCATACTACGAGTATATTAATTAATAAAATTGTAGAGTCGTTTTTTTTTCTTTGCTTATTCAAGCATGTTGATACGTGTTTATTTATATTTACCTACGTTTGTATGTATAATATATGTACTTACAAGTCATAATTAGTAATTATGCTCTTAGTTTTATATAAGTGTTGTTAAATACAAAAAAAAATGCTATTGAACTTCTAAGCAATTTAAGTATTTCGTAATGTTTTATTAGTTATTCGATGTGATTAATCATTGTGCCTTATCCCTCTTGATTAATTACATTACAATCATGAAAACTAAGTACTTACCTAATATATTATTCTCTTATAAATACGTTCAAGTAATAAATTAAAGTACCTACCCGGATCGATTATCTTATATTAAATTCATAGTATATCGAACATACGATGTTTAAATTTCAACATTTTGATTGTTTAATTTATTAGATTTGGGTACTTTACATTTTACTATATACGAGTATACTTCACAGGCTGCTTTTAGGTCCTTACATCACTCATTACAAACTAGAAACTCCTGGTAAAACATGTTTTTATTATATGATATCAATAAATACCATAGTCTTATATGATAGAATGCTTCGCTTTCCTCCCAATGGATATAGTTTTGATTTTGGACACGAAGTGGGTGCTTGTTTGTAGCGGAATCGATTTTTAACTTGGTATAATAAATGTAGTAGAAATGAGATTTCTTAGACGCATGTGTAGTAAATCTGTATATGATGGCAAAGGCAATTATAAGAAGTAAATGCTGTGAAAACGTTATAAACAAAATTATTAAAGGTTCGTTAAGATGGTGTGGACCCATGGAAAGAAAGAATGGTAAAAAAACAAGAAATAGAGGAATGTCGAGGAAAACGTGACACGATTAAATCAATGAAATATCAAATCTCGGCTACGTTAGTAGTCATACAAATCGACGAGCGCGCATGATATGATGTATGAATCTTGAGCAATCGAGAGAATTATTTCAGGAAAGTACAGCGTGGCGGTCCATTATTTTTGCCTACCACTTCAGAGAATGGAGGTGGTAAGTAAGTAATTTGAAGATTGTTGAAATAATTTCATTTCGTGGATTTATAATTTTCTTTTAAAAATTTCGTTTTTCCAAAGAAGGAAGAAAAACAAAATAAGTATATATGGCGTTTTGTTCGTATGAGATGTTGTTATTAAGAAAATTTTCTTTTAAAAACTTTATGTATATGAAATTCAAAGGCTGTGTAAAAACTCTTAACGTAAACAAGTAGGTTTTTGTAGCCGCCTTATTTTTCTCTCGCAACGAAAATGTTCATGGAAAACGCTTTCGGTTTTTACTCCCTGCTTTAAATTGTTTACCACTTGATGTACAAATTTCCGAGTTTCGAGTAAGGAATAAATGTCAAGAAGCGACTTTGGCAGTACGCTATTTTCACTCAGTATTTAGCACTCCCGTCGATTCGCATTATTGATATTTCATAACAGATTTGCATGACAGTTGCCTCGAAAGCTCAAATTTATTCACAATGGATACACATTTACCGCAGCTTAAACGTTCGCCGATTATTTATGTCAATTTAAATACTGTATTCCTTCTTAAGTAATAAATTTGGATCGCGCACGATTTTTACAGCTTATCTTAATTATATCTCAGCGCTTCCATTCAGTTTCAGCATTCTGTTGATTTTATTCTTCCGAATTTCAAGAAGACTTAAATTTATGATTTTTATTGTTATATTTTAAGCTGTGAAGCAATGCGTTACTGTGATTTCACCTTTTGTATACAAGGTAACCCATGAAAACATATTATTTAAATGTTTTTCTTAATCAACGAACGTGCATGTCACGATGTATGAATACATAAAAATACTAGAGTTATGTCAGGAGATAAGAGTTTAGACGTCCATTTGGTTCCATGGAAACGAAGTAGTGCTAAAAACCGAAGAAAAAAAATATGCATCTTAATGCTCTTTGTTCCATTGAGAGGATTTTTTAATTTCGATATCTTTCGATGATATTTTACCTCATCTTACCAATAATCAATAAGTACCAAATCTTGAATATTTCTTTTTTAATCAAACTTTCTTATACCACTGAAACAAGTTTATTTGTTTATGAATTAAAACACTGTTTTCCACATTTTAATTTATTTTTCTCGACATGTTTCGAAGGCTTACGCCTTCATCATCGGGCGAGCGATATAATTGGAGTTTAAATCGTTCTCCCTATAATGAAGGTGTAAGCCTTCGAAACACGTCGAGGAAAATAAACTCAAAAGTGGAAAAAACAGTGTTTCAATTCATAAAAAAATCATCATTATGGAATTCCACGGTGTTAACGTCTTAAGTTTATCTAAAATTAAGTTTATTTATCTGAACATTTTTCGATTTAATGTGTCGTTTGCCTGATAAAAGATATGCTTATATCGTTAATATATATTAGTGGAACAAACGACATTTGAATAAAAAAAATGTATCATTATTTATTATTACTGTTATTATTATTATTATGTAGTTGATTTTTAGGCTCTTTAGAGTGCGAGCCAAATCTACGTAAATAGTGAAAAAAAGAACACCAAAGGAAATATACATAGAACCATGTGAATAGAAATTAGACAGTATCTATTTGTTACAGTACATTATCTATTTGTTGCTTTTATCATAAAGGTATTCACGAATTCGCTATAATTGCATTCGAAGAGGTCTTTTTACTTTGCCACCTCATTGAAAAGACGAATGAATTATGGCATGTAACCTAATTTAATCAAAGATATACTCTTCACCTGTACAATCCGTTTATTTTTGTCAAAAATTTCGCGTATCGTAAAAACAACTGACTCTTTATCGTGCATCTATCCTATGGTCGTTTGATATGAAAATATTTAATTTGTGGCACTCTGTCAGTAGCTGCCTGCCCCTAGCCTAATTTAGTTAGCAAGCGACAAAGCGTGCAGTACATTAAGCGGTTAAAGCAATCATGGACATTTCAACATGTTTGCCAATTGACATCTGACCCTTTGGACCCCTCGCTACACTTAATATTAGATGACGGCGATGGCTATGACCCTGGCTGGTCTAGGACGAAGTGGTACAAATCTCGGTTACAAATATATCGAATATGCAAAACGACTTTGTATTGAGAATCCAAATGTCGATATTATATTTCTATTTGCAGCACGGTATAAAGGTATAAATAAAAATGTTGATGTCTTTGATCCATCCTAAACCTTTTATTACGGTTTCAGAATACAAATGTACTCATATTGACGACCTTCGTGGCGTAGTGGTAAGTGCTTTGACTGCCACACCGAAGGTTTCGGGTTCGATTCCCGGCGAGGGCACTGTGATTATCACACTGTCTTTGGTCTGGTGTAGAATTCACGTGACAAAAAAAGGCGATGGTACCTCTCGCTTGTCACAAGCATCAATACGATAGATATTGCCTTTATATAACTCGCGCTGTGATGATGTAAAGAACGATTCAACAAAATAATAATAATATAATTCGATCAAAAATCGATAAAATTTTCCCTTTTTAAATAATCAATTCGACTTTCAATTAACTAACCGTCACGTCGTCTCGCCGAAAGGGTAGGCAGAAATAATGGACCGCTATACTTATTTCCTGACATATTTCTCTCACTTTCTCAACTTTCATACATCGTGTCACGCACGCACGTAGTTTTCTCCGACTCCTCGCATGGCCGATATTAAATGTTTGATTTATTTGACGACCTTCGTGGCCGAATGGTACGTGCTTTTGACTGCCACACAAAAGGTCCCGGTTTCAATTCCCGGCGATGGTAGTGGGATTGTCACACTGTCTTTGGTCTGGTGAAGAATTCACGTGACAATTAAAATGCGATAGATAAGCTACCTATCATATGTCACGAGATTTAATATGATAACTATACCCTTTGCTCGATTTGGCTCTGTAATGATGTAATGAGCGATTCAACAAAATATTAATTTGAATGTTACCAATATTTGCAGACAAATACTGGATTTTACCCATTGCGGGTTAATCATTTTTAAGGATTAATTGTATATCAATAGAGACGAAGATGTAAATTGTTTTTTGGAAACAGAATTGGTGGTCGAGGCGTTTACAGGGCTTATGACCTGTCATTGGTTGGGTTAAGCGATCGCTTTATATTAACAACATTCCCCATTCCGCCCTTCTTACGAACACACCACGTCTGACAAAATTTTGGGATGTTGTATATATGCTACTATGTTGCACCAAAAAACAATTTACATCTTTGCCTCTATTGAGATACAATTTATCCTTAAAATAATAATTTACTTACATATTTCATGCAATCTAAAAATTTGTATCTCAATCAATTTTACTTTCAAAAGCCTTTCTCAGAAATAACATAACTTCTCAGAAAAATAGAAAATTGCTTTTGGAGAGGATTCTTCAATCCGTCAATTTTCCTTGAAAGTTCATACATAATGAATAATGAAAAAATTCCAAGAATTCAGATCTATGGTACGAAAGCAGTTTCAGAAGTGTGTAATGTAGATTTCTTTGTTTAAACTTGAGAAATTTCTTCAAGGCTTTTTTTTGCGTTGTCTAAGTGTATTCGTATGTTCCTGACTATTTGACTCCTTGCGGACCCTCGTCATTGGCTGGCCGGAGTGGCGGAGATGTATCCGAGTGTAACGCGCCGATCGGGACCCATTGCGGGGTAATGTCGCGGAGGCCTGCCCCGGGCCCATCCGAGCCTTTATTGCCAGTTTAACAATTCTATAGCGTGTCTCCGGGTGTCTCTGGTTATTTTTTGTGCGAGTTTAATTAACGCTGACTAACCGCTAACTATTCACCGCCGGCGAGGGGGTCTCTTCGGGGACGGTGGTTCCGGATTCATGGGTTATTATCTGCTCAAGCATCCATATGTAAAGATGAACACGTATTCTAGTTTTTCCTGTATCATCCTGCCTCAATAATAATTTCTACGTTTTTGAAATGTTCATTCGTTCGAAATGTTCGTCACATATTGTATTTCTCTCGATTCCTCAACATTCATACATCGTGTCATGCACGCGCGTCGATTTCTCTGACTCCTCACATGGCCGACATTCAATATTTGATTTATTTGATCGTGCCACGTTTTCCTCGGTCTTCCTCTATTTCTGGTTCTATTTACATCGTTAAGATATAATTTTTTTACCATTCTTTCTTCATTCATTCTTTCCATATGTCCAAACCATCTTAATGATCATTTCATTATTTTATTCATAACACCACCATTCGCACCGCATTCACTTCTTATATTTTCATTCGACACTCTATCATACACAGATCCGTCCACCCATTCGTCTAAGAGATGAAAACTTCTTTATTGAAAAACTATTATATTAAAATGTTTCAATACAAAATGTTCTATATTTATACTTGTAAGTATCTGAATCATTGCTACTGTGTGTCGATTAATCAACAAAGTAGTGGTTTGAAATGTTCATTGAAATTCGTAAATAGTCCATTGTTTTGGCCGATAACTATGATACTTCAATATTATTTCTTCTTCTTCAGCCTGTATTGACCGTCCACTCCTGGACGTAGGCCTCCTCTCGCATTTTCCATTCTCTTCTATCCTTAGCGATCCGCATCCAGGCACTTCCCGCACTTCTCCGGACATCGTCGCGCCAACGCAACTGTGGGCGCCCAACTCCACGCTTTGCCATCCTTGGCCACCAGCACAGCAGTCGCCTTGTCCACTTTTCACCTGGATCGCGAGCGACATGTCCCGCCCATCGCTACTTGAGGGTTTCGGCCATCTTGATAACATCGGAAACCTTTGTCCTGACTCTTATGTCCTCATTTCTGAGTCTGTCCCAACATTATTTACTGTTAAAATATAAAACGCTGTTTTTGGTATCACATTTTTTTTTATATTGTAACACCTGATGATGTCAACATTGGTTGACAAAATAGCTGTCGTGAAAAATAAAAAATAAAAATTGTGATACGATGAACAGTGTTTTATATTTTAATAGTTCAAATCAGTTTATTTTCTCAATAGATATCTCAAACAAAATTAAAGTTCAAGGCATCTATTCAGAACGGGTATCTTTAAAGTAAAGAGTATTTGTCTCTGAACGTACTCACTAATATGAAAGACATCGATCTCCAAAGCGATCATGTTCGGCAGTTTGCTGACTCTCCCCACCGGCGTCACCAGAGGCAGATTGGTTATGCAAGTTAGGGAGATAAAACAGTCCGGTGTGTAAATGATTACAAAAATCCAATGTACGTAAATATTTGGATGTTTGAGAAATATGTAAATATGTTTGTATCGCCAATAAGTAAACGTATCGATAAGATCCGACTAAATTTATTTATCAGAAAAGTAAGTAACATTTAATATTACTAAATCCAGCGAATCCTTAACATTTAAATATTATTTTACGTGTGTTATATAACTAACTAACTAACTAACCATCACGCCGTCTCCCTGAAAGGGTAGGCAGAATGAATGGACTATAACACTTTTACTGATACGGCACTCCATCCTTCTCTTTTCGCCCCGCGGGAGACGCGGTGTGATGGGTTGCGAACCTCATCGCCACCAATAGGCATCTCCCGCGCACACTTCGATCGTCCAACACCCACAAAATAAATCTAAAACAAATAACATAAAATATAATGATATAAAATAAAATAACAAAATAAAAATAATTTAACACAAAATGTTATTTTTAGATGGTGCACATATTGTCTATTTAATTTATGTTCCACGTATCCACCGTTTTTTTAATTTAGCACATAATGTAATAACACATTATGTTTTTTTTTCGATGTTGCACATGTTGACATGGACGATCCGGACTTTTGTGTTTATTTCATTTATGTTACACGTATCCACCGTTTTTTAAATTAGCTGTAATTAGGCACTTAACCAGCAAGAACTTAAAAATAATATTGAAGAAATTATTCAAATTGTCATTAAATATTATTTTACGTGTATTATATTGTATAATAAAAACTAAAAATATTTGTGGATTTAATTATAATGACTTCATAGCTTCTAGTTAGGTAAATAAGAACTTTTGACACCAATTAGCAGATATTTATGTGCATGAAGGTGCCGTGTAAGGGCCGCCAGCACAAGTCCACTCAATTAAGAGTTCAAACGTCACGCCGCAGATTAATAAGCCTTAGATATTTAGTTTCCTGTACCTGTTTTAATACGCAATAAATAACGCGGCACAATGCCACGCAGTTCAAAAATAGTAATGGTTAAATTATGCATACGAAACTTGCCGTGAAGAGATAAATATTATTATTGTCAGCCTTTCCGCCAAACAGTTATAACGCCGTCTGTGTTATAAATCGCATAAATCAAATGATTACTGTAGCTTTTAAATGTCGCAAGACACTTACTTAAATTTGTAAACGAATAAAAAAAAACTATTTTCGCAATTGTATTGTGTAAGTATACAAGATTAATGTTGTTAATATAGAGAAAAAAAATCCATATATAATATAAAAATGTCCAGCTAAAGGAAATCTATTTCGGTGTAATCCAATAACATAAATTTTCCCCGAGAATTTTGTCCGTCCGTCATTTTTCTACTCAAATAACTTCAGGTGCATGTCATATTGCGAACAATAAGAAACGTGTCCTGAATTTCTCATACATATATTTTCAATTTTATTCTTAGCCCGCAAGCTAGGAATTTTGTCAGCTATACGCAAGTTTACTTAACTTTTTTATTTGTGAAAATAAAAAGTAAATTCGTCCCTCGGTACACACTACAGTGTACGAGTACCTACAACATATTAAACGACTGTTATACACTCTATCTACATTCAAAACTTCGTAATTTATAAAGATTTTTTGTAATTGTACAAACACTGCTGGAAAATTGCGAGTTTACCTTCGTACCTAGAGAACACTTTGTTATTTAACTGAATCATTTCTCCAGTTAGAAAAAGAAGAGGACGTAAATTTACTGTTGAATATTGCACGTTCACTGGTGGAACTTTGTTCTAGTAATAGAATCTGAGGTGTAAGTAAGTGGTGTGTTTCCCCCGCCCTCCCGCGCACCCGCTGGCTCCGATGGGCCGCCCACGTCCCTAATTGCAATTGTCCATTGTAGAGTCGCCGGCGGTCACGTGACCATTGTCGAGAGCGATCGCCGCTGATGCAGACGGGCTCCTAAGATCCCGGGGAATATGCTCGCAGGGGACGTGACTCCGTCCGCATTAACCTGAATTGCTACTGCTGCTCCCGACAGTGGTTCAATTTAATTTCGTTGTGTTGGCACTAGATGGCACCTAGTTCTCTATTCACGCTCTGTAATGTGTCGTATAACAAGTCCGAGGCATTAGGCGAGGCAGATGAACACACCTGTACGTATTCGCAACTATTATTCTGTCCCTAGACATCAACTCATCATAAATGTTGACTCTGTGGGTGGGACAGCATTCGGTGTAATATTATTTTTCTTCTCGGCGTATTTTACGTAAGTACATAAAGCTGTAGCAAATTACCTTTACGATCAGCGCGCACGGCTACCGAGACGAAGAAAGTGAATTATCTAAATTGAATCGAGTATAATTTGCTTGGAAGTCATTTAGCCAAGCGCGTACATTATAATTAAGAGCTTTTTGCTTACAAACATTTGCATAATACGTTTATATCCCTCGATATTATTCTCGTGAACAATTCGTCAGTTTAAAACTCATGCAATTCATATTTGCACACTTTGGAAATTGAAAATAACGTTGTTTATAATCCATAAAATATGTTTAAAAACACGACATGTTTCGGAGGATACCTCCATCTTCAGGTGTAAATGTATAACAAAAACTAAAAATCGACACTATATATTTAAATTTTAAAAATTAACCTAGGCTAGTAGCTATAAGTACTAATATTTTTTATCGGTAAGAACTAATAAATAATATTAAACAATACATTATAATAAAATGGTAATATAAAATTGTCATTTGGAAAAAAAACATATATTTGAAAATACATATTTTAGATAGAAATTAATAAATGATAAATTTGCGTAAGATTGGGAATAGGAGCTTGGAAGACTAAATGTTTGCACAGATTTTTTTATTATTTATTTAAAATAAATTTTATAACATGTTAATCTACTGGTAGACCAAAGGTGGACCAAAAGGGTAGTAGAATGGAGATCTTGTAAAGAGAGACGAGGCAGAGGGAGACCCACAATATGATGATCGGATGACATATACCTGCTTATTACTATCGCAGAGGGAATGGTTGAGGGCAAAAATGGCAAAAGCCACCCAAAAGATATCTATATGGACCAAGTGATGAGATGAACTGCACAGAGATGAAAATACTAGTTGAAGACAGGACTGAGTGGAGGGAACTAGTGAAGCTTGTTGCAGACCAATCCACAGGATTGTTAACATGAAGAAGAATACGCAGAAGGCACAAGATAGAAATGTGGGAAGAAGTAAAGCAAGGCCTATGTCCAGTAATTATATAAATGGACAGCGCACATCTGTAGTAAACATCTCATGCGGTCTTTTGAAGATTGGCATATTCACTTTTAAACGATTTTTCAACATTCATCTTGCACAGCTTTCGACAAGGATTTCGCGGCGGTGTTTTTAAATAGATTTCCTATTTATCCTCGCTGATTTATTCCGTGTACAAAACTATGCTAATATTGTCTAACAGGTGAGCCTCCAAACGTGAAGCAACGCCCACGCCTCGCTCTGGCCGCACATAACATTACGTATACGCGAGCGTGTATATTGAGCTCAAGTGCTTCCCAGAGCTTTATTGAAAACCTTTTTATTTTTATTGAGAACTTAAGTATTTGCTAAGAATCGTTAGTCATTCCATCTAAGAACTAAGACAGACTCGTTTATTTGTATTCGAAGAAATACTGCTACCTACTTTGGAGATGACATGGAAATTTGCATAGGTGTCTTAATGGTACCTGAATTGGCAAATCATTATCACGACTCGTGAATATTTTATTCATTGGGTAATTTGATTAGCTATGTGAAATTCGTAATGCATTTTCATTGTGATTACTAAGCTGTCCGAATTGTGTCGATGACTCTTTAGTTTTTAAAATCTTTATTAACTGTTAAAATATGTTTCGTCCAAAACAATGGACTATTTTAAATCTTTGTTTTGTGATTATACCTATAAAGAATTTTTCGTATTTTTCTTCTTCTTCTTTATTGTAGACCTATGTGGTCTGATCTCCAGAGTGTTGCTCCTTCTGTGAGGTAGATTCCCAGCTGTCCTTCCATCTTTTAGGAGGTCTTCCACGAGGACAGGTCCCATGAGGTTGATTATGCAATGCAATATAGGGGAGGCTGGTAGTGTCCATTCTTTGAACATGATCATACCAGTCCCTTTTTCGCTGTCTCCTCCATCTTATAATATCCTCAACCTCACATATCCCTCTTATTCTGGTGTTCCTCACGCGTTCCCTCAGTGTTTTGCCTACTATCATCCTCAGTGTTTTCATTTCGGAAGTCCTCAAAACTTGTTTGGTCCTTACTGTGTCTGCCCTTGATTCGACGCCATATGTTATTATTGGTCTTACACATGCTACATAGATTCGTATTTTTCTAACAATCAGAATATATTTTTACCAACTTGTTATTACTGTTTTTGTTAAAAAAAAATTCTCTTGACCTATAAGTTATCCAGATTAGTTGACTGTCGATATTGTTGCATTATTATTTTGTTGACGTTTGTAATTTTTTTTACCTATTACTAAAGCAATCCCCATTAAAACACTGCAAAAAACTGTTAACAATAACATACTCGTACGTGGCACGGTATTGCTGATTGCAGTGAATCAGTTATTCGCGTACCTTTTGGAATGACTGCACCTTTTATGACTTGCATTCTATCTCATCAGTATCATTCATCTTAATAAATAATTAATCTATAGTATCTACTCGTATATCAAGATTATTAAGTCGAATTAATTAGATCTTGAGTCTAAATTATGAAATATTAGCAAGTGTCTTTCACCATATAAATACCCCCGAAAGCTGGCGGGCGCAGGTTACGATAAGTTACGTAAATTACAAAACTTGGTCAAGTATTTTTTTTTATAATATTTAGTTTTATTCTACATGATTTTTAATTTCGACCAGTTTTGGTAACTCTGGAAGGGAGCTGCTTAAACCTGTCGAAACTAAAAACCAAGTAGTATATTATATACTCGTATAATATAAAGGAAATTTTTTAAATTTATTTTCGTTCATCACAATAAACTTAAGGCGTTAACACTGTGGAATTCCGTAATGACGAATTTTTATGAAGTAAAACACTGTTTTCCCCACTTTTGTGCAGGTGAAACAGTGTTTTAATTCATAAAAATTCGTCAAGAAATTTAAATTGATATTATTGATATTTTGTCTAGTCGATTTGCAGGGGAGATTGCGCAGTAAAACACACACACGGAAATCAACTTGCGAAAGTTCTCTTGCTGGCAGAGGCTTGACGAAATATAGTAATTTTTTTGTTTTGTTCGGCTTTCAATTTTTTGATCGTTAACAATCAATAAAAATCTTTGATATGTTTACTTTCCCTCGAGCGCATTACTCAAAGAAGGCTCATAATATTTCAGTTTCGTGTAAATAACGATGTTTTCCCTGCTGTAGTGTGTTCGGGCGCACTCGTAAAACATACGCAGCACTACATAAGAGATTCGGTGGAGTCGATTTCCCACTAAACATAATTCATGAATAATTCCGCCGGCGTGCCGCATTTCCAAGTTATGATCGAATTTGCGGATGCAGCGGCGTTTCCCAAATCCTCGTCAGGACCGTAGAAATGGCTTACACCGAAACGTCAAGAACACACTCGCGGCTTACATAAAAATATCTGAGAGAGAGAGAGAGTTACATAATTCATTCTTTCCGCCAAAAGCATTAGCCGCTTATCCCGCCTTTACATAACCGCTCGTGTATCGGGATCTTATTCAGGGCGCCCCCGCCCCGCCCACCCCTCCATCTCCATCCGGAATGTTTAATGGTGAAGACAGATATAATCCTCGCGAGGGCTGCCTGAGCTTGATGAATGACGCGAGGAATGGGTAGGACGCAGCCGACTTGGGCTGATGCGGAATAGGAAAACTTTTTATTGTTTATGCACCCTTATTACGCCCTAATTGGCGCATTTAATCCCGAGTCCTCATTTATTTGACAGAGGACAGATATCCAAAGAAGATTATAAATGTTTTTGTTTTGTAAAGTTAATGGTGTATCTCAAAATATAGCAGCATCTCTTTTTTAATGTTACTTTTTATAAAACGGGTGCCCGCTGGACCGACGATGTTATAAGGATTGCTGGACCTGGATGTATGAAAAACAATAAAAGGATGTAGATTACATTAATAAGAAAAGAGACAAAAGTTTAAGGTAGTATTATTATTTTTTAGCTAGATTGTATAGGGGAAAAGTTTTTAATGTACTCGTACTATATACTAATGGGGAATAAGCTGGAATTTGGTTATATATAAGATTCAATTTATATTTCTTTGTCTATTTTAAAGATTTTTTTTCTCTAATTTTTGGAGATTATTTGTTACATGCAAAAAAAAATTGTTTCGAAATTGTACATAAAACAAAGTTATTTAATTTAACAGTTTTTTTTTCACTTTATGCATTCAAGAATAACTTGATATTGTTCGTTTTCATTTTCATGTCCTCGCACAATATGTAAATACGTTATACGCTGCGACCCTTTATTTAACATTTCATTTATTAGATAAGATCGTGCTATTTTTCGGTGTCGTTTTATTTATTCGCGGAAGTATTTTCCTGACGAGTCGTCGGCAGTTATCCGGGAAATTGATGTTAGTTCCCGGGCTATTTTCCTTCACATGTCCGTAATTTACGACCCGTTTCCCGAATGACAATCAATCCGAGTGTACTGGCAGTAGTCAACATTCTTATAAAGACACCGCGATATCTCACTCCATCTCCCGCTGATAAATAGTCCTTCTTGCCATTTTTCACATCTTGAATCAGCGCCCGCGCTTCTCGCCTGCCATCAGCGGAGTCGATCGCGCAGATCGCAGCTCGCAGCTCGCAGCCGTGACACAGAAACTGTTCAAAATGGCGATCTTTTAAACATGTAGCTAGCTAATCAATATTGTAATTATAGTCATTTGAATCATTACGCTTTCCATAATATTGTCGTATTAAACTTGGTTACCAAATGCGTTTCATTACTTATTTACGCCTCGAGTCTTTTTGAAATGTGCTTTATACGCCTAATGATAATTTTATTGTCAATTTATACGTAAATCTGTGTATCAATAAAGATTATACGAATTATGTATATTCTTTTAGATATATTGAATATGTGCCTAATTGCTGGGAAACTATAATAATAATATAGGAATAGCACATCGATTAGCATTTGGTAAAAAATTATAGTTATTTTAGTGTAAAAGAAATTTTAAGTACACTATTGCATATGTTCGCTGCTCAAAACAAATTAAGTGGATATAAAGTTAGTCATTAAGTTTCTTAAGCAATATTACTCAGCATTGGTTAATAAAACTTGATCAGTAAAATAAATCTTACTAGAAAAATAAATACCTAAATATAAGTAAATCATAATAAGTTCGGCCTTGCATGTTAAGAAAGATTATATATTGATTGTGTTAGATTTTTTTCACTAGAATATTATGTCATTTAGGCAAATATTTTTGAGAAATATATATATTTCCACAAAATTCTCTTTTGTTTATAATTCTGCCATTTTTTGTCAAAAGACGGCTAACATGAAACTTATCAAGGTAGAAACCATCGTGATGTCATCAGCACTACTCAACGTATTCGATTAATTTATTATATTTATACATATGGATTAATTTAAAACAAAATTCAAGATGTTAAAAATAATGATTATAGACATAACTGTTACTAAGTTGCCAAACTATTTCTACGTTGCTATAGCTAAAATTCTGCTAAGTTGTTTGTTACTATGTTGATGTTCTATAACTAAGAAAATACGTTAAAAACATACTGCTGTACGGATGTGAGACTTGGAAATCTACTGCGGACGTTATTGGAAAACTCCAGGTGTTTATAAATAGGTGCCTTCGCTCAATATTCAAGATCTATTGGCCCCAAACAATATCAAATGCCGTTCTCTAGACCATGGCAGGCGAAAAGCCAATAGGAGAACAAGTCGCTATACGCAAATGGCTGTCGATCGGTCACACCCAGAGACGGAACCCAGCCTGCATCGCTCATGACGCACTAGACTGGTCCCCTATGGGGAGAAAGAGGAAGCGAGGCAGACCTAGAGTCACCTGGAGAAGAGCCCTACAGGACGAGGTCAAAGCAGCAGGCCTCACTTAGGATGATGTTAAGCATCAGGCATGCGATGGAGTCGGATGGAGAAGGCTCATTGAGGCACTATGCACCACGGAGGTGTGACAGTACAAGAAGAAGTAGAATCACGTGATAGAAATTCGGCTGACGATGTCCAAATAAGACGAAACTAGTTTTTAGAACATAAAAATTAAATGGTTAAATTGTGAACAAACGTGTTTTTTTTTCAAAATTCCCTTAAGATTATGTATATTAACTCACGTTAAATTACGTCGAATCACCTGTACAACCGACAGGTATTGTTCGGAGCTCGAACCAATAACCAATTTTTAAGATTCATTTAAATCTTACACTGTTGCCTCACCCACTCCAACGAATAAACGTCCACCTTAACATTTGATTACGTTGAAATGTTTTATTTACTTCCATATTTATTACGTTTTCAACAAAGTATTGTTAACTAAGATACTTTATAAAAAAATATCAATAGTCACAAACTCAATTTAAAAAGGTCATCGCACGATTGTTTCCTTTTTACAAAATGTGTCATTTTTAAATACTTCTCTTCACTGTGAATATTTCATTCATCGTGCTCATCTAGAGTACATAAAATCCCACCTAAAGATTCGAGGTCTATCTATGATACTAAAAAATAATGTTTAACAGCCACGTAACAAAAATACTTTTTCATTTGCTTTATGTTGTACAATTTTATAAGGCTTATATGTGATTTTTTTCTTTCTTGTGTCTCCCTCTGTTTTAGTGTATTCGATTTCCAACGCATTAGTTTTCAAATTATCGACGTATTTCGACTGAAAGAGACATTACGTTCCAAGACGTAGTATTGTACGTGCCTATTTTCTACGTTTTGTGATACTTAAACCAACCATTTACGTTTTATTATATTTTATGTTCTTATTTAGAGATCGGTTACTAATATCTTGTGCCTATTATTGCAATAATATTATTGATTTGATTTTTAAATGTGAATAAACCACTGTATCTTTGATTCGCGTCTTTGGTTCCAAAATAAATGTATTTTACGAATGCATGACGTTTAGTTCAATTAAAATATATTTTAAAAAACATTTATCATATATTATCAAAAACATGTCTTCACTCCTGTCTACTGCAAAATCATAGAAATGCCAAACGGTGTGTATAATAATTTATTGCTAATTTGCGAAATATAATATAATGCGGAGCTCTTAAGAGTAGGTTGAAACATCTTTCACAATAATATGATATTATGCCAACGTATATTATGTAAGTTGCCCATTTCGCATACAAGGCCCGGTTATCCTGTCACTCGGGATTTATGGACGCCCATTTTTTATATGTGATTGCATACAAAGGACGCGCCCTTCGGTCAAAGTTTCGATAATGTGTGATTAGATGGGCCATTCGGTGAATTGTGGGCGAAAATGATTATTGCCTTTATTATCATTTGAAATCGAAAAGATTTTTTGCCCGGTTTGGTAACCAAGCCGAAAAGGTCAACTTCAACTTTTGTTTTATTTTATTACTCGACCTAATGTCAAACTGCTAATACAAAATGTAAAACTCAATGAAGCCAATCGATGCGAATGTTATCTTTTTATGCCCGTTTTATTTGTTTATATTTTTATAAACTAATTATCCGAGTTTATCGAAGGTTGTATACATGAAGAACAAAAAATATGGAGTTTTCAATGATGAGGGGATTAGTAATGGCATATTGAATTTCTGATTATTTATTTTAGTGAATGGAATTGCCTCACAAGTATACCGTCTGAGAATATATATAAAGTTTTATCCTCATGCGCGGCTTTTAAAATGAAAAAATAAATAGCACCACATATTATATTTAAAACGTACATTTTTTTAGTAACAGGTTTCATAAACAAAATTATTTATATTATCACGTAAATATAACAGTAGCAAAAACATTAAAATATCAACGATAATTGAATGAAAAACTAAGTGTATAATAAAAATATTTATTATGTTTTATGTTATTTATTTTAAAAACAAATTAATGATTACATTTTTATTACGAATTATATTTTTTATTTACTTTGAACTTCCACTAAAAAAACTTCAGCAACCAACATTCTATTTGTTGAAAGTCCCAACATACGTATTTCTATAATATACAGTGTAAATTATCCGTGGATATTTACTTAACATTTCTAGCATAATTTTACTTTCTTAACTTTCATAATTTTTTTAGCATGATTTTTCTTCATAATTTTAAAAATATTAAATCTTAGGAATTTAAAAAAAAAACATTTATTATATTTCCTATACCTGACGAAATAAAGACAATAAGTGGAAGTAGTTAATAAAAAAATACAGTTTTATTTAATTATTAATTTAATTTATTTATCTATGTACCCATATTTTTTCTTTTTTTTCCGAAACCAGAATCTATTTAGACGAAAATCGTGGATGGGCAAAGAGAATTATCTTCCAGAAAAACTTTTATCTTAGCTAAATCAATTCCAGAACTGATTAGCATTCTTCGATACCCCCACATACTGAATATCAATAGCGCGGCCACCATTTAATCTCATTAGCCCCAGCAGAGTGCTACAATTGACCACAAAAGGGTAAGATAATAATTCACTTTCGGCCTCGCCCGTTCTGTGTTACACCCAACAGTTTGTTTTACTTTCACGCGATTTGATTATTATGCGAATTAATAATTAAAAGCAGCTATTGCCTTCCATGCCGGGCGCGCATAAAGTGCGCGGATGACCGCCGGCCGCGCCCGGTTCGCCGGTATGCGCAAAAAATGTCGTCACAAACGCCGTACTATTTCGTTAATTCCGTCGGCAATAACGCCAAGATCCATAACTTTCTCGCATTAAGTGAAATTATTGGTATCATTTCATGTATATTTGAACACGAAAAGGGTTTCAACAAGTTCCAAAGCTTGTTCAACAAGTATTGTTAAACGAATTAATATTGAAACTTAACTCGGTAATGCGATAAAGAAAATTTGCTCAGATTTTGAATTTGGAAATACTGCGCATTTGTTTTCCGAATTGAACGTAACTGATAAATTCAACAAAAAGTTTGAGTTATTCCAACTTCAGGAGTCAATTTATGTTTGACATTTTTTAGTAACGTTAATACAATATTTTCCTAAATACACGATTTAAAAAATTAAGTTACTTTTGTAATTTCAATTTATTTAGTTAATAATGGTCTACTTTGTATTTCAATTAAGTGAGGTCGACTACTGGACTTAAAAATTTATTCCCATTAATGAAAATTTACCTGGCTTCGGTATACTGCTTATGGTTTAATTTTTTTAATACACGTTTATTCAAATTTAGTGCTTTTATTACCTCACTAAATTAAGTACATCCACGTAGATAAATAATATAAGTGAAGCTAACGACTTGGCGACACGGTATTTAAAATGTTCTCATTACAGCCGCCCTCGCACAGGCCCCGGGCAGGTACGGAGGTGCCGATTAACACAATGACCCGAGGTCATTATTTGACCCAAAGGGCTAAAGTTGCCAAACACTTCACGCCTTGTAACGACAAAAAACACGACGCGACGCCCACGGAGCTCGTGTGTCGTGAGTCATATTAGCCGCACTCCCTCGGCCCTTTCTTTTGTGCGCTTTATATTAGAAAAAACTCCATCGGCACTTTTGATTCCGTTGTGTAACAAGACGATAATGTTATTTATTACTCGTTAAGAGGATTTCATTTTTTCTTATCATTATCTCTTCAAATGCATTTAAGCTGCGCACGATTCAGACCTTTTTGTGTTTTACTTTATATATCTTGTTTTTTATTATTTTATGGCCATTTGAGGGCACTACTTGCAAAGCCAGTAACCTCCAAAAAAAATATTTTTTCAACTTTGAATGGTAAACTATTACTAAGATAATCAAATGATTTTACTGAAATCTCTTGATGGAAGTTCATTTTAAATAATAATTAAATAAAACGATGTTTTTTAACTACTTCCACTTTTGTCTTTATTTAGACAGCGACCGGTTTCGCCAGGCTCGCTGGCATCGACAGACCAGTCTGTCGATGCCAGCGAGCCTGGCGAAACCGGTCGCTGTCTAAATAAAGACAAAAGTGGAAGTAGTTAAAAAAACATCGTTTTATTTAATTATTATTTATTACTAAAGTATTTTTGTACATTGTGTGCAAATGTAAGGATCAAAACTAGCTTAATTTCAAGTAAAATAAGACTTGAAATTTGATGTATCTTGCAAAATCAGTAACATCCACTTGCCGCCATCTTGATTTTGTCTCGACCAATAACAGTCCTCGATCCTAAAAAATTATATTGTGTTAAAATACATTTTTTAAATAATAAAAGCTCTGTTAATAATAAAAACTTTTTTTAAATAATAAATAAATGTTCGTCAGAATTTTCGGAGATTGCCAGTAACATTATCTTCTCTGATGTTATAATCAAAATAGGTAACTTCCAAAGTTATGTGTTGCAAATGCGGTAACCTCCAAACGAATTGATCAAAGTCAGCAAAATCCAAACTGTAATTCAATTTATCTCAGTTTAACTCTTGTTTTTAATATACTTTTTTTGGTGATCCTCGTTTTCTACCGTAATTAAACACATACAAGCCATACACATATAATATCTGATATCCAGAACCAAAATAACAAATTTCTTCATTTTTCTCAAAATAAATTTTTTTGGAGGTTACTGACTTTGCAAGTAGTGCCCTCATTTGTAAAATACGTTTAGTGGTTTCCCCAATAGACCAACTCGTGATCCGGCGGATCAGCGGAGAGAATCTTCCTTTCGTCTGCGTGTCGCCCTTGTTTCTGTGTCGCCAGACTCGCCCTGCGCCCGCCATCAATAATAATATGTGCGCTCTATTTCGTGTGTGCGTTTTCCCTATAGTCCCACGCCACCGCAGTAAATCTTTCGCAATATTGACATTTCTTTGGTCAGCTTTAGATTTTCTATGCGACCAAGATATATGGCATCTTCAATAAATGTATGACGTATGTTCTTTTGATATTTTTATTGCGTTGTTCCTGCATAAGATGTTATCGAACTTTTGAAACAAGGTTTCTTTACAAATCTAATTTGTTTTAAATAGTCCATGGTTTTGGCCGAAACACTATGATACTTCAACATAATAACTGTTAAAATTTTAAGCACTGTTATAATATCATAATTTCTTTTTATACACTGAGAGTGTCGCGACAGCTGTTTCGTCAACCGATGTTGGCATCATCAGTGTTTCAATGTTTATTGTAATACCTGATAAATAACTGTTAAAATGTTAATAAACTGATTCGATTTGATTTGAAAATTTAAAACACTGTTATAATATCATAATTTCTTTTTATACCCTGAGAGTGTTGCAACAGCTGTTTCGCCAACCGATGTTAGCATCATCAGGTGTTACAATAAACATTGAAACACTGATGATGCCAACATCGGTTGGCGAAACAGCTGTCGCGACACTCTCAGTGAATTAAAAGAAATTGTGATATTATGAGTGTTTTAAATTTTAACAGTAGTAATGTTTTTTATTTATATGAAATTTTAGATTACGATTCAATTGGAGTTCCAAATACATTTTTAACATTACGTGAAGAAGTGATAATCGCTCTCTGATTTCTTATCTGTAAGAGTTTTTATTTAATTGAAATCTGAAATGAACGCCTTAGCAACTATGCCACACTCAAATATAAGTTTATCCAAAGCTCAGTTCCTCCGGTTAGTGATATCAAATCGCAGTAACAATGCTTAATAAAAAATATTGTGCGAACCAAAGTAAAGTCACGTAAAGTGTTTTACTTTCTGAAATATGAAATCACTCGCGTTGTGTGCCATACTAAATACAGGTATACTCCGCTAGTCTCGGAACAAGCCCCCTCTCACGCGCGCTGCCTGGTCCCGCTGCCCGCTGCTATCAATCACTTATAATCTTATCGGCCAATGTTGTTGCTTTCTATGGTGGAGTCGTGACGTACTTCGTGCTCGACACTCGCCGTACATATGCCGTGATCTCCTATGGTCCGATATTCTCCTGTTCGATTCCAGGCGTGGGCGCTCAGGTGGGTGCTGCTCTAGCTACACGTTCAAGTAGTATCGGATTCGATTCTCTTGTCGGGTAAATAATATTAACCGAGTACTCATTCGGTCGCCAATAAATTTCAGAAACGATTTCTTGGTTCACCTTCTCGAGAATCTGACGTCGAGTGATCCTTAAATTAAATCCCCTCCGATGTTTGTGGAAATGATCCCTTTACACCGAGCGCGTGAGTGTGCAAGTCGAGTACATGGTAAACGACGATAAGCGTCCTATTTTCTTGTCTCAATATATAAATCTAAAGCGCGGCGTTCCACCCGCGCCTCCACTTAAGCTCTCTACTCTCATTACTCCATAATGCCCTCGGTTGTGTCGCTCCCATTCTGCCCCCTTTGTTACGATTGTTCGCGTTTTTATTCACGTCAAGTGTTAATGTAATTAGTGTCGGGTATTTTTTGTGCATTCGGTGGAGCGTTGGTACAGAATTGTGCTCAGCTCCCGGACGATAATTTATGTGGCGGTCCAGTGACCATCGCTCCGTTCTCGACTGGAAAACTCGCTACTTATCTCGAGTTAAGAAAAGTCCCCGACTCAGAATTTTTTCTACCGAAAAATAAATGTGGTGAAACGTTGACATTATCTTAATGAAATTCCGACATTGTAATGTGGGCCAAATTTCACTTTATCTTTGTCCGAACTGAGCGTTTACTTCAAATCGATTAGTCTCTGGAAACGCGAGAGGTTGCAGTGTAGAATTATCTAACAGCTTCGTTTTCTAATAAAACTGATGCTGACGTAAATGCGGTTTCCCAATACATGTTTCGTGTTGACCGATGGTTACCTAGCGCATGTATTTTGAACGCATTTTTCTGGTAATGTAATGAATACTCATTTGTTTCGTCCGCGGTGCGGAGTTACTTATAGCCCGGCCGGGTGTCTGCTAGACGGCGATAAATCTGCGGTCGCAGACGCCGTGTTCTCTCGTGAAATAAAAGAAGTCTTCCTCCAGTCTGGTGCTTGGTGCAGGGAATATTCCCAAGATCACGGTGAACGGTCGAGCCCCTGAAGCATAGTGCGCATTTGCTTCCATCCTGCGGAATAAGGATCGTCGTAAATTCCAATATTTATTCCTTATTATTCCTTCGACCAGTTTTTTTTATAATACGCATATATCCCGTGGGAGATTATCGCGGTCGTTTCATTTTAAGAGACACGAAACTCGCTTATTTTATAGCGGTTCTTCCAAAGGTACCCGGCAACCCGTTTTTATTCTCTTGGTTTTATGTTTTGAAAATTTCTCGACCGCCATTTCGTTCGCTCTCGTTCCCAATTAGCTATAATACAATGATAAATTTTGTATCACGGGCATACTTTGACTTATGAACTTTAAACCTTTTATTTTTCGGATGCTCATCGAGATTATTTCGTGTTATGGTGTTGACTGTTATGTTATCATATAAAAGTAGTCGACTTTCGAGAACATCTTTATTTACATGTATTAACCCTTAACGTACCGTGTTCAAAACAAAACGCTTGCTCCCATGTGGTAAGTTCAGTTTACCGCTAACTTTATCTAAATATCAAGCATATGACTAGATGAATCAAAATTTAATTTATGTCATCTTGTAGGGAATTTCATTAGGAATAGATCGATATCTATAACATACATGGATTATTTGAAAAACATATCATTATTAATTTTTTCTGGAACCATGCGATTTCTGATATGTAATGCGTCATAGCATACGAAAGACTAAAAATCAGGAATAAACTTGTCTGCGGCCCGCGGCCGGCGGGGCGAAGATAAAGGCACCTAGGCAAAATGTATAGTACGTTCAAGACAACGAGTACGTATTAATATTTGTCCCTTTTGGTAAAGTGTAAATATTTTCACAGTTCTGATATTATTAAGTTACGTCCTGCGTTTCCGTCTACAGTCGGTATTATTACGTACATATTGAAAAAGCCAAAGATATAATTTATAATACGTTCAACAGCGAGTAAGTATTTGTCACTTTTGATAAAGTTGTAAATATTAGCAAAACAAATTCTACCTTAACACGAATGAAGGTGAGGGCAGTCTTAGAAAATATTTTTTTGGGATGAAGGAAGTAATTTTTTGCTTTTTTTTTTTATTACGAAATATTGAGAACACTTCAATGGAGGATTACAATTTTTTTTATAATATTAGGGTCCATAGGTTTTAAGAAAATCAACTTTAAATTGGCAGTGGAAACTCAATTTACCACATGGCAACGCGACGGTTAAATACCACCTCTGTGTAACTTCGCGCCGACTCGTGACGCCTCGGGGTACGCCCGCGCTGGGATAGTCTCTCATCTCCCACCGCCCGCACCCCGCGCTCTGCACGCCGTCCCGTCCCAAGTAGTCTGCCGGGGACACGAGGTCCGCCCGCCCGGCCCGCCATTATTGCACGCTCCTCCATAAAGTCTCCCAACAACAATATCGCCCGCCTGAGATATGATGTTCTCGCACGTTAATGCCCTAACACATTACGGCCATTTACCGACCAGGGACGCGCTATGCAAAGGCGACTTCTTTCACTGAGCATTTCGATAAATTATCCCATTAAATCGCGATCTGTGTACGTGTGGTCCTCCGCAGTTCAGAGCTCGGTCCAACGGGCATGTCTATGTAATGAAACTGTTATCAACCGGTTTGACATGTTTAACTAGAATGACACAAATTTCTCGCAAAGCTTACACACAGGTGTTATAGCCCGACATCTTTGCTCGTATATTATGCATTTTACTACTTCGACTCTTCCAAGTATTTGAAGATATCTGTATTATTTTATGATAGACTTAAAAACGAATCGAATAATAAATAACTAGTCAATCGTCGATAAGTGGTTGTATAATTTCCCTATGATTCCAGGTGGCCATAAAGAGGTCGAACATTAGCTTATGCCTTTCCATCAACCGCCTGTCGTAGCCTACTTTAGTTCAATTGTCAATTATTCACGGCGGAGTATTGTTAATAAGTCCAAATGTTCGATCCTTTCAGCGTTATTGCGAGGGCATTCTCGCGGCATGGCAGTCTCGCCAGAACAATGGACTATTCCCTACTACCAGAGCTACCTACAGCCGTGGTTGCTGTCCACGCATAAAAACGTTGCCCGTATCGCTCGAGCATTATCCGTCCATGGGCTCGACACAATTTCGATCGTATTGCGCAGTCGGTTGCATTGTGACAAATTGCACGATTGAAATATTTGTGACCTTTTGCCAAGATCAAAATTTCGATTTACCTTTTTTGTGTACAGAGATTTGCAATGTCAGTAAGTATCTCAATTGTGGTGTAATATCTGTTTTCGATGTTTACAAAACGATTGCGAACTCTAATTTGTCTTCTACGAGAAAACACTCCTTTACGGTTCAATACTATTTGTATTTCCGACACAAATCTATTGTGTCTATCAATGGGATAAGATGTCGTCGTTTTTATCAAACCATTCATGTATTTGCCTTTCTATTAATTTTATTAAATGTGAAAAATATCGGCTATAAATCTTTCGCTATTTACCGAAGAGCAAGTACAGCACACGTTATTCTAATATGTGGTAGTACTTATTATAACAGTATAAAGGTATTTCGTTCTTTGGGCTACTATTTTTCTTATGCGTGTTAATTTGACAGGTGCGACAAGCTAACGGGACGGCACATTAGTCTTTATGTTTACATCGTTTTATTTCATCCGTAAGATTTGATGTTTCAAAACTTGCAACGAGCAAATTTACGCTTTGAATATTGGGCTCGAGATTTCCACATTATATAATATACATACGAAAAATTTACATTTTGTTTTATTGTAAATATCAAATATCTAGAAAATTTCCTTCTTCTTTCCTGGTTATTTTTCATTTTGAGTCGGCTTTCCTAATAGAACTTTGCCAGGTTTCTCGACCTTTGACCATTCCGCTGTAGATTAGCAGTAATTTCATATAATGTTTGATAATTGACAGCCAAGACCTTAGGTTCCCAACATTTTCTTATCCACCACCCCAATGCACCCTCTCTGATAATAGTTACACCAATAATTAAAATGTAATTATAATCACAAAGTTGAAATTAAAAAGATTTTCAAATGTATCAGAAATGTTTACATTTAGATAGTTTCTTCAATTGTTTATTTATGTAGATAGTATTTTCAAACTATTTAACCATTATCTTACAGCGACCGGTTTCGCCAGGCTTGCTGGCATCGACATACTGGTCCCTGTCTAAATAAAGGCAAATGTGGAAATAGTTATAAAAAACATCGTTTTAATAAATTATTATTTATACTTAACTTCCATCAAGAGATTTCAGTTAAATCATTTTATTAATTATTATCTATTAAAATATATACGCCAAGGCGCCCCTCTTGGCTGCCTCAACGTCCCATCTAACTCTAGACCCGCTACAGCCCCCATGGAAAGCTCCAGCGCCTATTGGGGGGCGCTACCGACCCTGTTGGGAACCTTTAGCCTGGATCTAGAGAGACACGTGTGGATTAATCAATAAACCCATCACAATGTTAATGTTTTGTGTATTAACAAAAAGATAATTTGAACTCTTAGCTTCTTATGATATAACATTTATCGCATTCACATAATTTCAACTGGTATTTTACATTAACGTAATACTAAAATATTAAATAGTCATAGCTTTAACCTTCAACCTGGTCTTTTAAATTGCATTTACCCACTGGCCATCAGTATCTCTATATGACTATTAAAACACTAATTACAATTTAATGTATTTGTAATATGCTTGTACAAGTCAAACGCGTTACTGATTGTATTACTGGTAATGAAATATTCTATTATGGATAAGTTAATGGTCAGACTATAGTTAAAACTTATCAGTTTACGATACCGCGGAAGATGGCTTCTCAATAACTTCTCCTCCGCCTTTAAATATGACATGCGTCTATTTTTCCTGGTCAACAACCTACGTGCAATAATATTTACTCATCATAAATATTACGCAGTCATGTGCGGGAATAAATGAACTGTTCAAATTACATTTTTACTATTGGAAACCACAAACATAAAATATTTAATTAAATGCGTAATATTTACACATAAAAAAGAGAATACATGCTCTAGAAGTTAGATATCTTAGACGAATGTATGATAAGTTTCAAATCCAAATATACGAAGTGAAAATAGTACGAATGAAACATTTATAAATAAAATAATGAAAGGGTCATTAAGATGGTTTAGACCCATCGACAAAATGAATGGTTAATTTTGTTAACGATGCAAATGAAACTAGAAATAGAGGAAAGCCGAAGAAAATGTAGCACGATCAAATGAATCAAATATAAAATATCGGCCACGTAAAGAGTCGGAGAAATCGACGTTCACGCATGACACGATGTATGAATGTTGAGGAATTAAGAAAAGTATGTGGCGGTCCATCATTTCTGCATGCACCTTCGGGAAGACTTATTTAATTAGTAAAATACATTATAATGAAAAGTATATAATGAAAAATTTTATGTATATGACGACCTTCGTAGCCGAGTGGTGAGTGCATTAACTGCCACCCCGAAGGTTCCGGGTTCGATTCCCGGCGAGGGCAGTGTGATTGTCACACTGTCTTTGGTCTGGCGTAGAACTCACGTGACAATAGATTAGCTACCTATCACATGACACGAGAATCACTATGATACATAGCTATAATACCCTTTACATCGATTTGGCTCATGCTGTCATGATGTAAAGAGCGATTCAACGAAATAATAATAATAATAATCTATTAAACGCGAAATATTAATGCATTTTTTTTTTCAATCACAAAATTTTAACGACAATGTAAAGGACGATGACTATAAAAACCAATAAAATTGCTTTCAATTATTATTACAGTAAAAGTATTTGTGTAACTTTCGTCTGAAGTTGATTATTTTTAAGTTTATTCTATAATAGTCAAAGGGCTAAGGACCTCATGAACTTGAACTGAACTGTTCTCATTATTCTAAATGAAATATTTCTTTTGTATTCAACAATATAGAGATATCGAATCGAGTATTGTGCAAAATCTCAATGTAATTGATTCGGGAGTTGAAAAAAAAATAATGAAAAAAAAACTAATTTTATTTAAATTTTTATATGAAACACTCATCTTGTGGTTAGACATTTTAAACTTACAGATATAAAATAATAAAACACTTTTTCATTTTTTGAAGCTTGGATCCAAGCGAACCTAATTGGCATCTATTATAATAACCATACCGTGGTTAAAAACAAAGTGTTTCATTATTTAATTCATTATCTGCGGGTAGATTTGCCCGCATATTAATACGCGTAGCTCAAAATTGATATCCAATTATAACATTTCATTTTATGTGTATTTGTAATGAGGTACGAGTATATACCCTTCCCGCAAACAATTAGCCAATAAAGCATGTTTCTATGATCGTGCTTTCAGCGTTGCGGGTCCGTTGGCGTGGAATAGCCTCCGTGTTAGTATTAAGTAGTGAGGAAAGTGAGGATAGTGACGTTAAATTTAGGAAACTTCTGAAGACTGCACTGTTCGGTCAGTCATTTCCTAGTGCGCCCTTGGAGTAATTGATTTTACAAAACGGCGCACTTAAAATACAAGTCATCAGAATAATAATAATAATTACTTAAAATAACATTTGAAATAACATTGTACTTTTATTATATTTATTTATATATTTTACTCAACTTCGCTTTGTAAAAATTTTCTGAAAATTATTATTTTATATTTAGAAGTATTTTTTTTCATTTCATTGATGTCTGTCGCGTGTTTTATTAATGAGTATTTTTTTTCCCCCAGGATGTCAAGTTGGTCGGGAACGGGGGCCCGGGGTTGGTGAGAAGGAGCCCGGCCTAACGATGGCCCCCCCAGCGCCCATCCTGCTGCTCCCAGTGCTGGTGCTAGCTGCGTCAGCCTGGACACCGGACGCCAACGCCAAACTTTACGTCAAATATGGTAAGCAATACCCAACATCTGAGAAACCAATCAAGTCTAAGTATAACGAGATACCAATCAAGTCTTAGTATAACTTAGTATGTATAACGTTTTATAGGCAATTTTTTTCATAGCATAACAATTAACAATTTTTTTTATTTCGCCTTTCTAGGGCATTATCAAATGTCACTCCCAAAATAATTTATAATAATACTTTCATCGACGTTTTCATCAACATTAAATACTTATACAGAGTTTTATTCACCATTATTTAATTACAATAAATACGAATGGAAATGTCTGTTTTCTAGAAGTTTTTATTTTATTTTATGGGAATAACATTTCGCATTGCTTAGGCATTATCAATTGTTTAAATGTATCAGACATTATAGCAAGGCGAAACACGGCATTCCGGTTAAATAAAACAAAACTTCTAGAAAACACATGTTTTCATCCATATTAATTATTTAATATGGAGTGTTACACTATTGTTTAAAAAATAATAAATACCAATCTTCAAATATGTATATATCATTGATTGATATAGCATTGAATTTGTATATATCCGTCACATGCAATTATAATTTTGGACATAATTGCTTATATTATTTATTTAACCGCTAGTTTTTATCTAATTAAATTAGTTTTGTGTTTTAAATTATTTTTCTGTTTGAGATTAATAAATTATTTTTAATTCATAAGGTAACTTAAACTCAGTCAGCTAATATTGTGATTACGAGTATATAATATTACCCCAACAAGTTTTAAATCCTCTAAATCGTCGAGTAATTTTACGTGTCGCTTGTTACGGCTACGGGTTCAACCCCTACGTCAACAAGTTTATCCTTGCAAGAACGTCGCATGTTTAGTCTCGGCTCCGAGCTGGCCAAGGTAGGTACCCGGTTTATGTGTAGGTAAGTCCATTATCTGTTTGCTCAGACCACTAAAATGTTTACAGAGGCCATCCATCTCCGGTCTCCTTCAATAGTCCCACCAGAAAGAGAGCACGTTCCCGATAGCGTTATTCGACAAGCGGCAATGTTAACTTAACCATAAGTATATAGCAAGAACTATTAACGAATCTTTCTTTACTTTTGTATCCAACGTACCTTAAGGAGTTTTAATCAAGTTTAGTATACCATGGAGGCGAATCGCCTTCCGCGAGATCGGTCTCTGAAAGCACTAATCCCGTACGTGTATTGAATGAGATGAAACAAAAGATCACTCGAGGCTAGAGGCTAAAATGAATTTGGTTCCTTTATGTGCTAACATAACGGAAATCTTCAAAAGATAAACTTCAAAACATCCTTACAAACCCTTTTCATCATCCCGTTTTCGACTTTAATAAAATGTTATCATGTAACATTCTTAAGTACAGCCAGCTTCCAAAACGAACATTACTTCCGTAAAAAAATGTGGATGTCATCGCCCATTTCATTTATCAAACAGGATAAACGATATTGAAAAAAGTCAATTCTCTGTAATTCGCGGTAACTACTAAAGACATTGTAAACTATTGCACTTCGTCGTTACATACATTAGAAATCGATACAAAATATGAAAGAAACCAGGAGTAATTGGTATGCAAACTTTTTAATGTAAGAACTAGTAACATAATAATATATCATATTTCTAAATTTGTGATTAAATTTGTACAACGTTATTTTCCAAACTTTTAATATAATTCCATTAAAACAGGATGTTTAATAAAATCAGATTTTTCCATACAATCTCCAAGTTGTGCACAAAATTATGAATAAGGATCGAACCATGTCCTTAACGTACTCCTATTACGGAATAATACAATTATAATGATTTGAAATAAATTATACGCTTAAATGTTTTTTTTTTAATCAATTTATTGGCGATTTAAATTGTATTAAAATAATAAACTATCTAATTAACTAACCATCAGGCCGTCTTTCAGAAGGGGTAGGCAGAATAAATGGTCTGCCACACTTTTCTTTCCTGACATACTACTCTCGCTTCGTGTCATGCACGCACGTCGATTTATCCGACTTCTGACGTTGCCAACATTCGCTCGACCCTTTTCAGCAAAAGACACATTCCTCCAAACATTCCCAACATAAAAATGTTCGGCCAAGACGTTTTTTGGACCAAAACAATCAAATGCCTTGGGGTTACCTTGGATTCTAAGCTGACATGGAGGCCACACATTACAAATAAAGTCAAAGCCGCGTCAAGAGCAAGCTCAGCCCTCTACCCAATGTTAGCTAGTAACAGTAAACTAAACACCGACAATAAACTTCGGATATATAATATAACGGTCTGACAATAAAACGGTCATAAAGCCGATCTTCGCTTATGCAGCCCCAATCTGGGGCTATGCAGCTTCGAGTCACATACGAAAACTCCAAATCCTGCAAAATAAGGCTATCCGTTTATCGCTTGGTGCGCCTTCATGGACCAGGATCACACAACTGAACCTAGAATCGGGAATCCCGATGATAGATGAATTCATTCTGAAACTTGCCGAACGTGTTTACAAAGGACTCCCTTCACATCCTAACCCCACAATAAAAGCCTCTCAAATTACGACCCAAACACCTCCAGCCGCTACAAGCGCCCAAAATCGATCCTCCTTCAGAGGTACACTCCGGGTCACACAAATCATGCCCCCGCATAAACTAACAACCCACCAAATCACCTTCCAACAATGTTCCCATCAGACGTAAGAGGAATAGCCACATGAGCTGAACCTCTGTAAGCCAGAAGATCCAAGTCCAAGACATTCAATATTTGATTTATTCGATCGTGCCGCGTTTTCCTTGGTCTTCCCCTATTTCTAGTTCCATTTACATCGTTAAAATATTTTTTTTTACCATTCTTTCTTCATTCATTCTTTCCCTGTGTCCAAACCTTGAAGTTTTAATAAAGTGCATGTTCCAAATTATTGTGATTTTATCGTTCTATATATTTTTTGAATAATAATTCCGTAAACTTCTTTTGAATTTTATTGCCTTTCCGAAGAGCGGGAACGTTTCTTAGCTCAAGAAGCAAGATACTCCCGAAAGAAGAAAATTCGACAAAAAGTGAAAAACTTCCCGGCGGAATGTTCGTCTTGTCCTATCCCCCGGCGGGGCGGGGGACTTCTTGTGGCGCCGCGGTATGATTGATTAATCGAACTTCGCCAATTCGGTGCCGGACTATATTGTGCTCGGGGGAAAATAGACAATTTAACTTCCTTTACCACATTGGCCTGCTCAGGATTCACCGCAGAACTTACGCTTAAACCGCGGGCGCAACTTTTTCAACTGAGATATATTATGGCGCTATCAAATGGATCCGTAATAAACAGATAAAAAATCTTCCAATATAAAAAAACTTCAAATCCAATTTTTATCGGTATCAAATAGCTTTCATTTTTACTCTTATAAAACAAATGCGAATGCAGAATGGACAAAATAAAAAAGGTTCACTAAGGTATATTTTTTTTATGAATTAAAATGCCGATTTTGTGTGAAAAGCAGTGTTTAGTTTCATTTAAAAAATCGTCATTTTGAAATTCTACAGTGTCAACGCCTTAAGGGGTTACACCTACCTGACGCTCGAAAAAATAGACATAAAAAATTCTCTTTTTCTTTTTAATACACTTTGTTTATACAACACTTACATGTAAGTGTTGTATAAACAAATTGTATAAAAAAAGAAAAAGAGAAATAAAGCAATTACAACACAAAGTATGGCGAATATAGAAGAAATAAAGAAAATTAATGTCGAACAATATTGAATGTCGGTCACGTGAGGAGTCGAAGAAATCAACGTACGTGCATGACAAGATGTATGAATGTAGAGGAATCGAGAGATATATGTCAGGACAGAACAGTGTGGCGTTCCATTATTTCTGCCTACCCCTCCGGGGAGACGGCGTGATGGTTAGTTAGTTAGTTAGTTTTATAAAATAAAATAAAATTTACTCGGCCATTAAAAATATGAATTATACATAATTTACATAATTCATATTTTTAATCAAAAAAAAATTTCGATTTTTATGCCTAGTTCTTCAAGCGTCAGTGTGGTGTAACCTGTCACTAGGTAATAAGTGAAGAAAGTGAACCTTAATAGTCTGAATAAAACCCATGATCCAGGAAGACATGGTATGGCACCTGTTGAAAAACAGCATACCTATTTATCTGAAAGATAACTAACTAATCATTACGCCGTTTCTCCGGAGGGGTAGGCAGAGGTGACGGATCGCCATACTGCTCTATCCTGACATACCCCCAGTGATTCCTCTATATTAATATATCGTAACATGCACGCTCATCGATTGATTTTAGAAAGATTTCATATGAAAAATAATATATCACATTAACTCGACGTCGATTAAATTGGCGTGCGTGCACGACACTATTTGTGAATATAGAGGAGTCATCTGAAATATGTAATAGAAAAGTACAACGGTACGTTCTCTTTGATTATATTCTCGTCTGAGAAATCTTCTGTATATAGCATTAACAATAAAGTTAGTAATTAAAAATATGGATATTTGTTTTGTTTATGTGGAGTTTTAAACACATTATTTGAATTTAATATTTTTAGAACATGAAATAGTATCATCCAACACTATTATAGTGTATATAATTCGTAAGGTCTTCGTTTTTGTATTCACATATGGGTGTAAAGAGTTCTTGCCTATTATCCGCACTGTGCGGGTAGGCCCACTTGTGTATTATAAACATTAATTAGATTCGAACAATGTACCATAAAGTTGGTGTGTTTTAAATGTCTCAATAGAGTAGGTACCTACCTAGCAGGCCGCATGCTTCCACTGCTCATTAATTTGGCCCGCATGAAACAGTCCTATGGGTATTGACGGCCGCCCATATCCAGCCATTGTGTTTGTGACACCGTCAATCAATTGGGTAGGGATTCGGCGGAGCTTTTTAAACTTTTGCTGGAAACATTTTAAAGACCATCAACCCGAATAATACAGAGTTTTTGTTTAATAAATTTTCCACGTAGATTTTACTATATTTGACTTGTATTTATGGTCATATACATTCTGTGGGATAAATTATGAAATAAATATAAAATAATTTTAATTGTATCTGTAGATCTAATTGTTATTTTTGAAATTCAGATCACATCTCTAATTAGCGTTTAATCTTCTTCGTTACACATTATTATCAGTTATCCAAGCAAATTTGAATACTATATAAAAAAATATTATTTAATGAAACAGGAATGCTTCTTTTACTTCTTTCACTCCGGTACATATCGCTGATGTTGATTTTTGCTTCCTTAATTTCTTCCAGAACGCCATGCCGCATGAATAAAAGGCGGCAAATAGTTTTTACCCCCTAACCTGATTTCCTAGTTGACTCGTGGCAGAGTTCCGATCACATCCAGCAGTGAAGTTGTCCCGATTTGCATTAGAAAGGCCTTGACGCCGCGGAACGCTCATAAAAACTTCCGCAACGACGCGGAAAACTGTCGGCCCGCAGCCGCCGCGACTCCAAGGCACAAAACAAATTAAAACACATCCGACTTATTCCCGCGAATGAGATTTAATGCGAAAAGTTTTTCCGCAATAGAATAAAGGTTAGAATCGCTAAAAGCTCCAGAAAATTGGTATTTCTTCAACGTAGGTTCATCTTACTTTTAACCGCGCGTATTGGTTGGATGGCGAACAAACCACTGTCCACTTACTGCACGATTCAAATATTATATATATTTTTTTAAATTCCAATCCCTTGTGCATTCTAATTTCAAGCACATTATTCGCGAATAGTTCAAAATTATTACATCTGTACTACTCGACAAACGCGAACAGAATAAAAAGCTGCGATTTTCACTCACCCACATAAAAATGCTTTACGTTAAAATTGCTTCAATTTTCTGAAACATTTATTTCAGTAATTTTCTCCGAGTTTTCATAAGTGTGACAAATGAATATCTCTATGCCAATCGCGCAATAAATCTGTCGATGTCGACAGAACGAGACGGGAAAACTTGTATGAAATTTAATGTGACAAAGTTTTTTTTTTTGTGTGTTAAACGAATTTATGAGATCTATTACTTCTTGGCAAATCATAATTCATAAGGAGCGCTCGCGTAATTAGTTACAATTAGTATGCTCTAAGCGTTCCGCGGATAATACAATTCTTCGTGGTCGCGGTGTCTCTTCGTTCCTCGCTGCATGACACGCGTCCACAACACAGTCCCCAGTCGCACCGCCATTCCGTTTTCTCCGACTAACGATGTTTTAATAATGTAATTAGTACATATAATAACACTAAATTGTCCTTGAATAATGACTCGATATATTCTTGTTTTGACCGCTTCTACCGCATTAATAATCGCGTAAATGTTTTTTACTCTTGTTCCGTAAAGCGTTTAGTGTACACTTTGCTTTTAACGATCAATTGTTGTTAGATTTTGCCTTTTAGTTTTCATAATCACTTAATAATCATTGTGTTGTATTTTTATTGCAGGAGAAGAACCATCAGAACAATTCCTTGGAAATGCCACCGCTAAAGACTTCTTCAAGCTTTTGGATAAGGATAATTTCTCCATTCTCGTGGGCGCCAGGTAACTAAATATAATTTTATTATATATTATTTTTATTATTTATCATTATCATAAAAATGTCGACAGTATAATGCTTGATATTTTTAAGTGACATATATTATAAAATTTTATATCTTCCAATTAATTTACGATAAAACAACCGCTGTCTTTCTTTTGTTATACGATACGTAATATCCCCTTTTTTTAACGTATTCTTTAATTTCTTTTTTAATGTGATTTGAAATATTCGTCAGAGAATATGCCCCGCTAAAATCTGGGGTCATAAAGTATAATACATCCTACCGGTTTCTTTGAATTTGCATCTCCAATGTTCGTTTGAATTTCTAACGATGGGTTCGCCATAATCCGTTCAGACAAATAATATTCTCAAAGCCATCGGCGACCACACTTCGCAACGCTTCTTTGTAACAAACCTCTCCTTATAATTCCGCCGCGGTGACGGATTTGCATCTATTTAAAAATGTCTTTATGCGACGAGCCCACCCCGGGCTGCAGCGCCGCGCTGACGAGCTTTTTAAAGGCGATTCATCTTGTTTATTCAAATGTGCTCCCAATATATTTATAAAGGTAGCTGCCAGAACACGGCTTAACTAATATCCCGTAGCCAAATCCGACAATCAATTTAAATGGAGGATTATTTGTCACTCTCGACAATACAAACCTCATAAACTTATGCATATCGAAAGAATAGTGTTCTTCTACCGACCCTTATATATGGAAGCGAAGCATGGAACTGGCAAAAGAAAGATGAAAGTAGAATAAATGCAATAGAAATGAGATCTCTTAAACGAATGTGTGTAAGAAGTGATTGCGGTGCGAATGATGGTGTTATGAACAAAATAATGAAAGGATCATTAAGATGAATTGGACACATGGAAAGAATGAATGAAGAAAGAATGGTAAAAAATAATATGTTAATGATGTAAATGGAACCAGAAATAGAGGAAGACCGAGGAAAACGTGGCACGATCAAATAGATCATATATTGAATGTCGGCCATGTGAGGAGTCGGAGAAATCGACGCGCGTGCATGACCCGATGTATGAATGTTGAGGAAGCGAGAGAAATATGTCCGGAAAGAAAAGTGTGCCAGTCCATTCTTTCTGCCTACCCCTTCGGGGAGACGGCGTGATGGTTAGTTAGTTAGTTAGTTAGTAAATACCACTTTTTCATAATGAATCTAAGTGAATAAATTTTCCCGTATATTTTTTTGAATCGCTCATTTTTTAGCTTTTAGAGAAATTTATCTAGATTGCTTTCGCAGTTATTAAATTACGGACCGTTAAAAAATGATTATTCCTCTTTATTATAAATTTGAACTCATATAACGCGACGGATAAGCCACCCGCTTATTGCAACTCCAGTTATCACTTTAATATAAAGCTGTGTACTTGTATTTATATAGAACCATTTATTTCCATTAACTCACGCGAATTATCTCCCGAGCGGAGCTCCCCAGGTCGCGAAGGGGGCGGGCGGGCGGGCGGGAGACGAACCCCATAAAGAGCCTGGGATTAAACTTGGCAGCTATTTTTGTTTGTCAGCAAGCCAAGACGCTAAAGTCTAGGGCCCAACATCAAGTTTCGAATATTGCCATACGATTCTTGCCAAATTTCGGTGCATCATCGTCACTCGAAACAATTTCGGAGTAGGTTACGAGTGTCGGTACTCATTAAGTCTTGTTGGCGCAATAAGATTGGGGCACTTGAGATCTAGGGCGGAATGTTTCAGTGCCCGACATGAGCAGACATTTGTATGGTGCTCGGATATTATGCTTACTAACTAACTAACTAACTAACCATCACGCCGTCTCCCCGGAGGGGTAGGCAGAAAGAATGGAACGCCACACTGTTCTGTCCTGACATACTTCTCTCGATTCCTCTACATTCATACATCTTGTCATGCACGCACGTCGATTTCTCCGACTCCTCACGTGACCGACATTCAATATTTGATTGATTTGATAGTGTCAGGTTTTTCCTCGGCCTTCCTCTATTTCTAGCTCCGTTCACGCCGTTTACATATACCTTCTTTACCATTCTGTCTTCACTCATTCTTTCCATGTGTCCAAACCATCTTAATGACCCTTTCCTTATTTTGTTCATAACACTTTCATTCGCACCACATTCACTTCTTATACTTGCATTTGTCACTCTATCATATACAGATTTGCCACACATTCGTCTTAGAAATCTCATTTCCATTGCATTTATTCTTCTTTCATCCTTCTTTTGCCAGTTCCATTCTTCACTTCCATACATAAGGGTCGGCACAAGAACACCATTATGCACTGCCATCTTAGCTTTTTTGGATAGGCTTTTGGATATTATGCTAGATCACAAAATCGTTTAATAAGTCAAGGGAGATCTTCATCAGTACCTACTCTTTTCGATAAAAAAATATTTAATATGTTCCATTGCCTTCAATAAAAACACTTTTTTATGCTTAGTTATTCCTCTCGCTAAATGTAAAAACACATCCGTTATTTATGTTGTATTAATAATAAACTGTACAAATTAAAATAATAAATACAGCTAATTTATACGTTTCACTCTGCTTAAAATTATCATTTATATTCCATATGAAGTCACAGAATTAATTAATTGAATTGTCTACTCGCTACGTCAAAAATGTTATTTGTGTAACTAACTAACTAACTAACTAACTAACCATCACGCCGTCTCCCCGAAGGGGTAGGCAGAAAGAATGGACTGTCATACTTTTCTTTCCTGACATATTTCGCTCGCTTCCTCAACAATCATACATCGTGTCATGGACGCGCGTCGATTTCTCTGACTCCTCACATGGCCGACATTCAATATTTGATTTATTTGATCGTGCCACGTTTTCCTCGGTCTTCCTCTATTTCTGGTTCCATTTACATCATTAACATATAATTTTTTTACCATTCTTTCTTCATTCATTCTTTCCATATGTCCAAACCATCTTAATGATCCTTTCATTATTTTGTTCATGACACCATCATTCGCACCGCATTCACTTCTTATATTTTCATTCGACACTCTATCATACACAGAGTATCCACACATTCGTCTAAGAGATCTATTATATGTGTAAAAAGTGGTAAATATTATATTTCTCTCACACGTACGATGTTCGAGTGCTGGGCCTTGATAGAGCAAATTTAATTTCCCGCAGGCCGAGTGCACTCATCCACCCTTCCGAGCAAAACTCTATAAAACTGTTTTCTTTCTCTGTCATTGTCCCTTTGTTTCCCCGGGCTATACACACCGACCTCTCTATAAAAGACTCCGGTACTATTTTATTTCATTATAAGCTCTTGACCGTTGTTAACCAGAACAGCGTGTAATTTAAATAATTTATATCGTTTATAAAGCCATCACGATGAAATATTTAGCGCATTTTTTTAATTTGAAATTCTTTTGTTTCAGGAATATGATATACAACCTCAGTCTCTACGATTTGACGGAAAACATACACCAGGTTTGTAGCCATTATAAAAAACGCAATATAAAGTGTACTATGTTTCCCAAACTACAGTCGTTAACTTAGATACTCTTCGACGTAATATTTGTAGTTTGCGCAAAGTCTATTTTATTTTCTTAGAAACTATTTTAACACCAATTACGACTTGTCTCCAAAATGAACAGGTTTATCTTGAAACGAATTACGTGTTCTCAATATTCAATATGCAAATGTTAGCAGTAAAGAGATGTTCCTCGGGTTGTCTTATTTGTTTATCAAATTGTAATCGTGACATCTTGACACGAAAGGCTTGTAATTTACGGCCGGTGGAACGGGTTCGTTTCCTCTTTTGGCACACGGAATTCCTTTAAGTGAGCGCTAGATAAATCAAAGCCTGAATTATTCGCCTAGAATCGAGTTAAGTCGGTGAGATATCTGGCACGTGCCTACGCGCAGAAAGCTCCCGCACGCCGATCCGGGTTGCGGCATCCTTCATCCTTCCTCCTTAGCGCCGCTCCCAGCTAGCCCGGGCCGGTGCCGGCCGCCGAGTTCTGTTTGGTTCATGAATATTTCACCACAATCGGTGGCAATTCATCAAATAATGTTCCTCTTGTGTGATATTTATGTCAGTACAACATACATATTGTAATCAAAATTATAACACACCATCTCTTTCCAATCGATTTTTTCGTATTTTAAGTACCTACCTGTTGTTTTACATATTTTACTACTTGTTATGTTTAAAGTTTATTGGCATACCTTTCTAATTTATGTTATTAAAAAAAAACAGTCAGTCAAAATGTAATAATTCACATAATTTACCGAAATTTATGCGTACAATTTCAAAATGTCAACGGCGTCGTACATCATCGCACATAATCGACCATTTATTTTAAAAAGCAGTGATTGTGTATTCAGCGGCGGGTTTTCTAACTGGATAATTATATGAATGAACCACACTTCATAAATCACCGAATAACTTCGTCGAATTTAAAATTCCGTGAATCTTCGGCATTTAATATTTTTTTGTTGTTTATGTAAACGTCAAATTGTGGAATTCACCTAAAAGAACTGGCGCAATCAATAAATTGATTCCAACACATTGCTTTTGATGTGTTGGCCGTTTAGTGCCTGATTATTTGTTAAGCACTCACGCATAGACCTTATTCGCGTGCCAATCGGCGAGGAAAAATTATTCAAAACCGATAAAGTTGACTATTATTGATATAATTTATAGACTGTCCTATCCCGAATGGTGACCCGAGGAACTTTCTCCGGAGGACGAGCCGCCGCTCTCCGATTTGATATTCCGAGAATGTTAATCGCACTCTAATTTTATTGCGCAATATATTCCGCGTAAAAGCGGGAAATAAATAGTATTCTTTTCCGTTTAAACAATTATTTTATGATTAATTCGGCTTCAGAAAAGCCGAGCTCATAACACACGTAGGAAAATTATTATATTCTCGAATCGCGTGCGGAAAATAATAAAGGCGAAAACCGGAAAGCTATCCCGGGAAAGTTATCAAATAGTATTCATACGAAAGAATGGTCATGTGAAATAAATTCCTTTCGAATTGAAAACACAATGAATTCTGAACGTGTCTCATTCTCGATACAATGCCAATCCGAGCTATTGTGTGTTATTAGACGTTGTATATACTGACACGATAGATTTACTACAATACGCCAAAAGTATAATAATTCAACATTCCTAACTTCAAACATTACATTGCGAATTGCAGGTATTTACTCATATACCCCCTTTTAAACCGCTGAAAATTTTCAGTTCAACCAACAAAGAACCCAAAATATTATATGTACATGGGTAAGTACTCGTAAGAGCAGTAATTTGAAATGTTGGAATTTATTATACATTTTTCTATGGAAAACAATAGTGCATATTTTTTAGATCTATGGAAAACAATAGTGCATATTTGAAATAAATTGACAAAGGGTTGAACAAGTTGGCAAAATGGCGTGCACTCATAACCGAGAATTGTCAACGTCGGATCGTGATCAAATATACCATAATACCCCATACATTTTAATGTAGGCGTAATAACCAATCAGGGACTATTTTGAAGCATTCATTTGGCAATAAAAAAACTGTAATACTTGATTGTATTGTAGTATTTGAGACATTGATTTTATATTTTATTTATCCGCCATGTTATTATGTCCTATTTAAACATGTGTACGGCAAATGTGTCAGTTTTAATATTGTACATTCTACATAAGTCAATAAAACGTGTAATTTCGGTCTATGGACTAGAAATTTCTGGACTTGTTTGCTTTGTTGATGTGTGAAATATGAAATTCAAGTTTATGTACCGATGTGTACAGTTCACGAGAGAGTCGTGTTTGCACAACAAATTAACCCAATTATTATTGTTTAGCGGCAAATAATGTCTGTTGACTTTTGAAGGAGGTATTCATGCGAAAATTTACCCCACAAACAAGTACTAACCATTTCTTCACGAGCTACTTTTATTTTATTTTACTTATTACACCTACTTAAAAATAATTGAAGAGATTTTTTTTTATATTACAACAGTTCTTATTTATAGAAAAGTACATTTTATATGATAAACGAAGAGTTCAAACACTATTTTTTCCACTTTTGAGAAAAATTAACTCAAAAGTGAAAATAGTGTTTTAATTCATAAAAAGTTCGGCATTACGGAAACTCAGTGTCAACGCCTTAAGTTTATAAAAAAATGATCAGTACTAATGGTACGAATAAAGCTTTTTCCATTCCTAAAATGGGTGATATTACCATCACACCAAGATCCAATAAAAAATACATGTTAAAAATTTACTATATAACATTTCGAAGGAACAATTAACAGTATTTTTAAATATGTTTTTACAATACGCGTTTTTGCGTAATGTTAGTTATTTTGATTTACTTTTAGTTATTGAAAATACTTAGAATGACTTATCTCGTGTTTTGTAGCGATTGCCAATGCTTGGATGTTATGTTTCCTTTCTCAATACATCCTGTATCATGACCAAGATCCCTACATAATATTGAGCACTTTTAACGGCGCACTGTGAATACTCATACCATAATTGTCATATCAATGTCTTGTAGAAGTGATTATTCTTGGTTGGAATATCCGAACTCCGTCCCGCCTTAGCGCGACACTGAAGACATCTCGCGAAGATGGCACAGCGGCCAAAGAGGAAACATAAGTCAGATTGTGGAGTCGTCTGAAGGAGTTATATTTAAACGCCCATTCAGACTTCAGTCTACGCAGAGATGGCAAACTAGTAACGGGTGTTGATTGTTTTATCAAACGGTTTAAACGTGTTACGTTTCATCTGATTCTATTATGCGCTCTCGCTATAATTTAAAAAAATCGAAGTGCAGAGCTTAACTTTAAAATTTAATGCATAACTTAATAAGGTACTACTTTAAAATTTATGTTGCCCATCATATTAATAAACATTTTCTTTTTATGTAAAATAACTTATTATTCAATTACCATATATCACGCAATAACAAACATTAAAATTTAAGCCATAGTTGTTTGTGCTTTGGGGAAAATCAAATCATGATCTCGCCTAAGCACACACTGGATTCATAAATTTGAAGCTAACAGAGAATTCATATTAAATACTGGAAAAAAATTTCGTCATTAAAGAATTGCTAGAAATACTAAAATCTTTTAATATTAATACTGATGTATTTAAAGAGCAGTACATGTATTAAAATTTTCATTATACTTTTAAATACAATATTAGATGTTTTTTATTTCGATTATTAACTTTCTTACTGTCGGTCATTATATCGAACTTTAGTATGCCTGCATAATTAAAGATACTGAAACCAGTTTCTAAGTCGTTTTTAATTAAAAATTTTAATAGTTTTTCACTTGTCATTGTTATGTTATTTTATGCGGCCCACTTTCCTTGGTGCGTTTCAATCCGTTAATTGAATATATTTAATCATTGCGTTGGTAATTATGTCAAAAGTTTAACTCCTCGCTGGCGCAGTCTTTCAGTTATTGCTGACACCCAATTCTGACGATGCCTGGCCCCAGATAACTGTATTATACTCCCGTGTGGGATTCCGCAGTGAGAGCCAATGGAGGTTGATCAACTCAATCTGAACGGCGATAGTACTCGATCCGACCGTTGTTTCCGAGCAGAAAACTTGAACAAGTACACTTTATCCTTTAATCTCCTCGGAGAGGTAGATTTATCCTGCTGCGAGTTCACTTCAGCGTGTACCTCCGCAGCTATTTATCCTCGCGTAAATTATTGTCAATACGCCATTACCCGAGCCATTACCGCGCGGTGACAATTTAGTAGCGTGTTGAATGTCAATCGATCTTATAATACATCATTATTTACTCCGTATTTAGCTCGCCATAGATGTTTACGACCACGTACTAATTATGATACCTCGTTATTATTAGGGTTAAGTACTGGTTGCGTACGTTTTCTAATTGAGTTGAAAACAATTCAAACTACGCTATCGAAATACTAATCGACCATTCAAGTTGAGGAACATGCGCCCGCCCGCGCCTATTTGCAATAAGACCAATTTGAAAAATTCGCACCTCTCCTAGAAATGTAATACATAAAAGTGAACGTTCCAAGCAAAACAATTATTCTGTTAGCACGTGGCCGGTAAATCCGCGCACGCTCCCAGCTTCCAATTAACACGGAGATAAATCATTGTTAACATTAGCTCTCGGCCCGACGCTACGGCTGCCTTCTGATCGCGGCGTGCATACTTTACTTGATCGTGTTTTATATCTGACAGTAGAAGAACAAAGTCAGTTTTCTGAACAAGCAAGCCCGCAATTAAACGAAGCCCATCGTTAAAAAATACAACATTTTTATTACGAGGAAACCTTTTTATGCGGGTAAATATTATACGAGTATATAGGTGAGAGCTAATTATTGTACATTGTTTTTTCTTTACAAAACATCGTTATCATATTGTAATAATTTTATTCCGTGTCGGTATTAAAAATCTAAATCAAGAATTTACTGGCTTATTTTAATGTATTTGTACGTACTATAAGTACTCGCAGTGCATTATTATTCAGCTGCCAAAGCACACGGCAGATCTAGATACATTCACTTAAGTTGTTACCACATTGTAAAATCTTGGATAGCTGCCAATGGGTAGCCAGGATTTCGAGTGATCCTCGAGCTATGTATGTGTTTGCATACAAGCACCGCCGAGAGGAATGGTAATTCCATCGGAAAGCACTCTGTATGCAGAGGTCGAAATCCTCCGACGTAATAAAACGTAACGCGTGTATAAATTATTATCGGCGGGATAATAACAACACTACAAACATTAAATTCGATAGCTGAAATAAAATCCTCGACTTCTCGTTCATAAGCTGTAAAAACTCGATATTTTTAACGAGTGTGCTAAATGGCCAGTGTCGGCGGAAAAGTATTACGACTGCAGCAGAACTGCAATTTCTTGGGGTAAATAAAATGTTCAAATTACTATGGTACAACGTGTTATCGCATCAAAATAAATTGGCCACTTTATTAGCGCCGCGAGTGTGGAACACTCGCGGGGAGTTCCCCATTAGTCGTCCGCTGGGTCCAGCTCCTAGCCGCGGACCGGCCGCGGACACTTCCCCCGCGACAGGGAGCGACAGAGCCGACACTTGGGACAAGGAACAATAACAGCCGGTGCATAAATTAGTTGGGACCATTTGACGTAATGAGTCCGGCCGCGGGCGCGGTGGCCCGCTGCCAAATCGCGCGGCGAATGCATCCGTACACTTGAGCTTTACACATTTGTTTCCGAGCCATTTGCCAGCCTGGCCCATTGAATGCCACAGCCGCAGCCGTCTGTCTGCCGAGTGTCGCGCTGCCGAAGGTGGACGAACTGTCTTGCGCCTGCCTAAATCTCTAGCTGCGTGTAATTACTCGTAGATTCATTCTATAAACCGAGCCGTTACGTAATGTACATATTGTATTCGAGAGGTAACGTTTTTCCGTTAATTCTTCCTGTTTTCCGGAAGCCTCTAATCCTCTGTGCGCTTCCGGGTAGAATAAAAATGTTATTAATATTATTCTTCATGTTCGCAACCGTAATCCTGTTCTGAATTAATAACTCTTGCGGGTATACTTACAAACCTTTCTTTTAATGTTCAAAGTTCATACATTCGCGCCTGTATATAATATTAATGTATAATACGTAATATGTTTTTATGTTTATTTCCATAATCGCACGAACATCACAGGTGGAATATTAAATAGCTTCCGAAACCCCTATTGATACTTTCAAAGCGGTGTCAATTACAATTTTTATATTACAATTATTGAAATAAAAATGTATTTATTATTTTTATTTGCAATACATTGTATATATACGTAAAATAAATTTTATAAGTCTACTGTGCTTTCGAATAGGAACCTATTTACATTATTTTACCACATTTTGCTTTCGAATACACATCGCGTTCGATACGTGAAGATTACAAAGTAAATTTTTATTACTGAAAAATCCAGTTTTGGTATCTTTCACGCCATAAAATCAGTTCTTTGAATTCTCCCCGCTCATCTGAAATGTTTACGGCGTGGTTCGTCTTTAAATTTTACCACCGCTAGCCGTTAAAGTCTGGAGGTGCATCTTAGTTGCTATTGAATTGTGCTGATTCAAAGTTCGAACTCGTTTCTGACGTTTTTATTGGTGTTCGGCTGCTCCAAAGGGCTCCCAAAGAGATTCTATAGTAATTCCAATCTCTTTGTAAATATCTAGGCAGTGTGTGTGAACTTCATAGCCCAGTTTTCCCGCCTACTAGTATTTTAACACGGCGCGAACTGATTTTGCGGCGGGCTTTTGTCTGCCACCTCGTCTGATATATTTTTACATACTAACTCTTGCATATTTATTGCACATTATTCCGCCTAAATCCTAGGCGTTGTCTGTCGGAATATTTTAGAGCTGTTTTAACTTTACCTTCTTATACCATTTATTTACAGAATTTATTAAAATAAATTTATAGCATTCATTAAAATAAAAAGACGAACGTGATATGGAAGAGAATGGAAGCGGCCTCTGTCCTCCAGGAGTGGAGGGGAATAGGCTTAAGAAGAAGAAATTAAATTATTTTTCTGTGTATAGCTCATTTCTTTTTTATTATTTAATTTGTCTTACATTTTTATTATTATTTTACCATTTATTATTTATTTTTTCAACAATTTTCAAAGCCAACTAATGAAAAGCTCGTTCTCAATTACACAACGTTTTACTACTCATATTTTAATGGCAATTATGAATATTGCGCCTTATTTAAAATGTTATATTTTTGTTTTTCAGAGAATCGAATGGCACTCGACGCGCGCGCACCGCGAGCTCTGCGCGCTGAAAGGCAAGTCACCCGAAGTAGACTGCCAGAATTACCTAAGGATTGCAGCGCGCGCTCAGGATGGCAAGACGCTGGTCTGCGGAACCAACTCCTACAAACCGCTGTGCCGTCACTACCATCCCCGTCTGCAGGACGGCCGCCTCAGGAAACACGAGGAATTCGAAGGGACAGGGCTATGTCCATACGACCCAGAACACAACTCCACAGCGATCTATACAAGTAAATACAAGTTTTCGTATAGTCAAATATGTAAAAAAATAAACTCAAAACAATCGTTAAACAACTTGTAAACCAAAATTCATTAATTGCATATTTTTGTAAATTATTGTACACATAACTACATTTTTAAATTTTTTTTTAGATTTTTATCTATGCTTTATCTTCAAATATTCTCATTTCTTTAAATATTTTCATTCTTAAAATATTTCAGCTTACAGCAAGTTTTTTTTACATATAAAATTTTACTGCATAAATAAATGAACGTGTGAATGAAATTGTATCTAAATATGTGTTTCACCAGCAAAATTAAATATTTCTGTGCTCCTTGACATCAAAGTTTTTTTTAAATATAAATTTAAAATTTAACTTATCAGATAAACTTATTGGTTCATGTTTTCATTAGATGGCCAGCTGTACACAGCCACCGTTGCAGACTTCTCTAGCACAGACTCGCTCATCTACCGTGGACCACAACGAACAGAGCGCTCCGACCTGCGACAACTCAATAACCCCAGTTTTGTCAGCTCCGTCACCCAAGGAGATTACGTCTTCTTCTTCTTCAGAGAGACAGCTGTGGAATACATGAACTGCGGAAAGGTATTCTATTCAGTACATTTCATATCAATATCTGATTTAAAATTATATAAAAATCTCTCTTTTCTTATTTTTTTTGTGTCATAATTTTTTAATTCTAGAAAATTTTACAGTTCTATGACGTTTATTAACAATGTTTATTTTTTAAATTACAGGCGATGTATTCAAGAGTAGCAAGAGTTTGTCTTAATGATAAAGGTGGACCCCATCAATTTGGCGACAGATGGACATCTTTCTTAAAAGCCCGCTTAAACTGTTCCATCCAAGGAGAATATCCATTTTACTTTGATGAAATACGTAAGTACATATTATAGTTTGTGGTTTAATTTTATCTTATTTTATTGTGTACAAGTAATAATTATTTATTTTCTTTATTACAGAATCAACTACTGACATTGTGTCAGGTGTGTATGGAAGTAGTGAAGCCCAGAGTGAAATAATTTACGGAGTACTCACTACCCCGGTTAACTCCATTGGAGGATCTGCGGTGTGTGCTTTCGCCATGAGGGATATTCTATCTGCCTTTGAGGGGGGATTTAAAGCACAAGAAACAATTAATTCTAACTGGTTGCCAGTTGAAGAAGACAAGGTAAAACATTTATATGTTAATGACATTAATTTGATATTCAAAATTAATCTAGATCTGCCCATTTTTTTTGCTAAAAACAATATTAATTTGGATTGTGTGTAATTTGTTTTATAGATTCCAAGTCCTAGACCCGGAGACTGTGTCAAAGATAGTCGAACTCTTCCTGACACTGCGGTTAACTTCATCAAGACTCATTCATTGATGGAACAGGCTGTCCCTGCATTCCTCTCGAGACCCTTACTTGTTAGGGTCAGCTTACAGTAAGTTTTTTTTATATTGTTTATACAATATTTAAATATCGATAAATTCTCAATATTAAAAATAAAGTTAATGATTTTTGTATTCGACATTTGTATTATTTGTATTAGAAATCGTTAGTTATTCGTATTTTATTTATAAAAAAATGCAATTTAACGAATTGTTTTCTTTTTCAAGGTATAGATTTACTTCTATTGCAGTACACCCCCAAGTATTAGCAATGAGCGGTGCCAAATATGATGTGTTATACGTTGGAACAGGTAAAAATAATTCTCAATAATTATATATACCATACAAGATTTTCATAAATAATATATCTTAAATAGGATAGATCTTATTCTATACAAGCTTTTGATGAGATTACCTGATTTATAAGGAGCTAAATCCAAAATAGTCAAAGCATGCAATTATCTATAAATATGCATATTCTGTTTCTTGAACAAATTGTAATTAGATATTTAATATTGATGAAAATGTAATGTTTCTATAAGTTTTATTATATTTTATGTAAGTGACATCGTTCGCTTTGCTGGGTCAATATCAAATGCATTGGGCATTCATAATGTCCTAGCAAGACGAAACATGTCACTCCTATATACACATAATATACATATGTGTTTGTGTGTATAAATGATATAAGTGTGCATTGTGTATTGAAATTTGCAAATTTTATTTGTAGATGATGGTCGTGTCATAAAAATACTAAATGGAGCATCGGCTCAGGGAGACTTTGATAGCAGTGCTGATGAAGATACAAGAGCCCCAGTTGAAACAGTTATTGTTTCTGAAACTCAAATTTTACCAGAGAGTGTACCAGTGAAACAATTACATGTGGCATTAGCTACTGATAAACTTGTAGTTATTTCGGGAGAAGTCATCAGAACTATGCCATTGTATCATTGTAATAACATATCTTCATGCAGGTTTGTATATTTTTCTTATTTCATTGTACCATAAATTAATAAATAGAATTTTCCACTCAATTTTATTTAATGCGAATCTTCATGAATGTTTCATATATAATTTATATTTATCTTCATGAATTTTTCATATATAATTTATATTTTCAGACATTGTGTAACGCTACAAGACCCGCATTGTGCTTGGGATTCAAAGTCACAGCAATGTGCTTATGTAGGAGGACGACAGTTCCCAAATTCAGATAGATTTTTACAAGATATTGAAAAGGGGGCATCAGAAATATGTAACAAGCTTCCATTCTCATCTAAAGGATTAGAGGAACGTCCAATCAAAGCTCCTACACACGGAACTTTGGGAGGAGTATCCATGCATCCAACACAAACAGAAACTGACAAGAATAATGAAGATGATATGGATAATGAAGTTGTCATTGAATTGGTCAAATCAAATGATATTCCCAATGTCAATCTTGTGTCTAAACAAGCTCACGAAACAGGTAAATATTATAAACAGATGTTTTACCAACTTGTTGTGGATTCTAAAAGTAATAAGAAGATTTCACAACCTTGTGATATTAATTGATGCTGTAATTACTAATGTTGTATTTATTTTCAGATTCATTAACAGTTAATAATGCTGAGAATATGATATACACCGCAAATGCCCTCAAGATAGCTGTGATCACTTCCTGTATTGCAACACTCTTAATTGGTTTCTTAATTGGATATTGTTTTTCCCGTCGATTTCGCCATCCTTTTTTATCCGACACTCTGCCCTTTCACGAGCAGCACAACCACCTCAACCGGTAAATATTAAATCTGTTTGCATGTTTACCTAAACCCAAATCTCTGAAAACTGTATCAAGTATACTTGTTTCTGAAAATTGATACAAGCCGATGAATTACCAATTATTAAACAGAAATAAAATTTAAATGGATAACGTGATCAATTTTTCATGATAAATAAATAACAACTTAACATGTAAACTGGGTGGTGGTCTAGGGGACAGAACGCTTGACACCTAATCCAGGGGATTCGGGTTCAATATTGAACTTGACCTGGTTCCGTCTTCATAATAATGAACTCTTTCTACTTACATTGGAGATTATATAATAAATTCCAATACTATTGCTTTAAATCCTTGGTCATAAGTTTTTAAAAAAAACTAATTATTGTTGACTTGTTTCAGGACACCCCTGGAGACACCTTTGAACGCCAATCCTTCAGCATATTTGCCTCCACGAGCCAACAAAACTATCAACCTTGTGGTGAATGTTCCTGCCAAACAGGATAACCTTCAACACGAACTTGGAAGCAAAGATCGTTCACACGAATGCAAGAATTCCAATGAATCTCTCGACAAGGATATCAAATGTGGTACCCTTCAGAAAGTCAAGAAAACGTACATATGAAACGATGAACCGACATGGAATTATCATTATAATGTGTAGTTCACAAATAATATTGTATTATTTGTAATTAACTACACTCACAAAATAAATTTGTGACATAGAAGATTTTCCATTATCACGGTATCTATTTGGACAAAAGGAATAGATGTTGCTCGTTTTGGAAAGATGACAATAATTATTGTTTAAATAATTAAGATAAGAAATAATGGTTGTTACCATTTGATAAATATGGAAGTCTAACATTGTATGAGGATGTGTGTGCTGAACAAAAGTTTTGTAATACAAAAGTGCATCGGAAACAAACTAATCTATATAAGATTTTTTGCAGCAAATGTGCTGAATAAGAACTCTCATGAATTTTTGGATATTCAAAGCAATTTTTTACATCCGAATTTCAAGTGATGCAGTGTTTTGCTTAGTGGAAGAGCTGCCGGTGTTGTTTGCATGTATCATTTCATTCCAAACATTGAAGTATTTAACTGCGATGCATTATAGTGAGTGCATTGTAAATATGCCAAGTGATCCCGCTTCCGTTTTTGTGAAGTTATATTAAATAGGTAGAGACTTTAATTATTTGATTCGAATATTAGCAGTAGCATACTATGATTATGGACCTTCATTATGTTTACACATGTGTGATGCTTTGAGTCTGAATATTATTTCACAGTTTTCCTCGTACTCTTATAATGCAGCTATGTATTTTATTTAAGGTAACAACACATTTGTAAGATAGCATTTCAATTGTAAATATTTAAATGAAAGTATGCGTAAACATGTAATTCTATTGACTTTTGAAACAAAATGTATATTTAGGATGATTATATTGTAATTAAATTTAAATTGTTACGTAGCTGTTTATTTACTACTTATACTAGAAAAGCGATATACATATTAGAGTGTAAGCAAAGTTAATAAGGGGAGCGTAGGGGCAACATAATGTGTACCAAATGTTGAAGGAGTAAAGTGTAAGGTGCCTTGTAGGCTGCCAGCCTTGTGCCTAAAGTCATAAGAACGCTTCATCTGTCGAGGCTGGAATAGACTGTGAAACAAATTATTTTTAAACATATAATACGTTATTGTAGCTAAAATTCTATAGCATCCAAATCCATTGTTATTGCATTTGTCTGAAATTTTATTGATTGTGATTGTAATTGCCTTTTTATTGGAATTATTTGCCCTTTTTAGATGCAAAAAAAATACTCAACTTATACTGTAATTATGTAACACGCATGGCATTGCTCATAAGCAGAAGAAATCCCACCGTTAGCTTATGGTGTTAGTGACTTGTTTCAGTTCGAACAATGTACATATTTCTTTCCAATATTCTGAAGTAATAAAAGAGTATTTATTGACTGTAATATTATATTTATACACTGAAAAATTCATTTACAATAACAATACAAAAATAATAAAAAATTTAACATTATTCTAGAAATACAATATTTATAATGAACTCAGTTGCAGACTACTGTTTTTGAAACAATTACTGCTGAGTAAAACTTCTTTATTGACTGAGTTTGGCAGCATTCAGTTGTAATTTTATAAGATCCACTAGTCTTCAAATGAGTTCTGCGTCTTGTTGATGAATGAATACAAATTTAAAATAAACATGAATGTCAAGCCGTTCTGTAATGAGCAACCATAACCAGTTCTCACATTTGATTACCAGATCATGATATTAGTTCTGTAATGACATAACATATCAATTCATTGTTTTAATCATGGATAAAGTAATCTTTTGATCAATGAGACCAATAATTAATTTTGTTTTATGCCATTTGTATATATTGTTTATAAAAAATAATTATTTAAGAATTTGTGCTCAGAACTATACATTAGTCGAGCCTCTCCGTCCACTTGACACAAACTCGAAAGTGGAATATAAACACAAATATTTACGTGAATGTATACCTTATCAGACACTGGAGCACTATTTGGACTTAGGGTTCAACAAGAGTAAACAGAAGTAAAATGCAAATTGTGACTGCCAAAAATGTTGAATATCTAATTTCCACATTATTAAAAATGTGCTTATATTTTCATCTATGTTGACAACATCTAAAAAGGTTAATTGAAAGTTGGCTTGTGCACTACTGTACAATTTCCTGGATAAATCTTATTTAGCTAATAATTGGAATGTAATCCATTGAACAAAAATAGATCATATAATATGTGTATTATATGGAATAATGAATTTGATTTAATGCACGCAGTCATGGGAACAGTGCAAAAAGTATACTACGTAAGACTGCCAACAACACAGATCAAACCATACCTTAATCTAAAATAATTCTCCAGTGTACTTGCTTCTTTTAAAACATTGGACATTCCAAATCTTTAATATAAATTTCTCACTCAAGGCTTAGTACAAAAATCCGATAATGTAAATCAAATATAATTTTAAGTTAGTTTTTAGAATTTTATATCGTTTCTTAAATAGCATCCAACAAAATGTGTATAAATAAAAATGTACGGTTTATAAAGTGAATACAGAATGTAATTGTAATGTATGACCCTTTACAATTTATATAAAAATAGGTCCATTTTTAAAATGTTTTTTTTTTTTTTTATTTCATGACCATGTCAAAAATATTATTGTTTATTAAATACATAAAATTAATGGAAAAGTTTCTTACTTTATTTTAAAAAAACTATCTCGATTCCTATTCCTTCCTCCACACAACACATTTATTGTTGGCTGGCATTTCAATCATATTAACAAAAGAAATGCTATGTTTCTTAGCCAACATCTTCAGATCTTGGATGTCCCTGAGGCCCCAGCGGGGATCACGAACCCGGAGGGATTGATCAAAGCTCACATTACTTTCTGGAGTAATTTTTCCATCAATTGCGTAGGCGCCATATGTGATCATAACACCCCCATCTTTTAAATATTTGCCGGCATTTGTAAACAGCCCTATAGAACATTCGTAAGGCGAGACATGGATCATATTTGAATTATATATAATATCGATGGATTTTTCTTTAAAATCATTTGCAGCTAGATCTGTAGAAATATCGACCAGCAGCGGTTCTTTGATATTTTTTGTCGGACACTCTTGCGCATATATGCCAATACTCCCGAACAACCCTGAATCACACTCCGACGGTTGAAATGTTATGTGCGGAAAGTGCGGAGCGAAGTGAGCGACGTGTTGGCCAGAGCCCGAAGATATTTCCAACAAAAAGAGCTTTTGATCTCCAGGAAAGTACCGTGGAATTTCTTGTAGTAAAACTTGCAAAATGGGTTCTTTGTTCTTTGAAGCTGAAGGGTAAATCAACTTATTTCCTTCATAACTAAAACAAAGGAATGAGATTTAAAAATTATGTATAATAACTATTTTAAATTAAACCAATTGGGGACAAGGAAGGTGCCCCCAAGAGTGGTATTACTATAATTATAAAAGCCAGCACCCTTGGACGCAAGTTGGCCAAATCTTCACTCCATCCCTAAAAAACTAACTTGCCATTGACACTAAGAAGAATAATTAAACCAATAACTTCTTATCACAAGTAGCGAAAACAAATACGCAGTGCTTTGATTAGCAGTAAAATATTATATAATTTATAAGATAAATGGAGAAAAACATGTGATAACCCACCTCGGACTCACATCATATGTTGTGGCAATATGTCGAGTACTCATGGCTGTGACTTTACTAATCGATACAAATAATGGTCGGATCAAGAGCATAAATTTCCAAAAATATTGAAAGTCAGATAATCGATGTAAATTAATTAATATAAATTATCTTGTCGAAACTTCATAACAGAAAAGTTATTGAATTATATCTTAAAACGTCAAAAGGTTACCATAGAGACAGTTCAAAATGTTATAAATTTCTATATCTATGAATTATCAGAGTTCTCTATGGTCTTGCGAAGATTTTTTCCGCCACATGCGCTTGTCACATTCCATTTTGAAGTTCTGTGGGAATATCAGTTTAAATTGTACTTCTTCGTTTAATTTATACTTTTGACAATACGTATGTATAAAAACAAATTTAACGCCCTCAAACAATTAATATTTTAACCGAAGTATCACTGTTATTCGAAAATTTATTTATTACAAAGAGGTATTAAATACTTTTATTTGTTAACTATATGTTAAAATATTATAATATTTTTGCACTTAATTTCTTAGCCAAATGAAAGACAATCATCATTCGGATGCTTTGCAGCGTTTGCAGCCATGGTTCATCATGGTCCCCGCCCTCTGGTGTTGTGCGGTCCATCAGGATCTGGCAAAAGCACCCTTTTGAAGCGATTGATGGACGAATTCCCGGACAAGTTTGGCTTCAGCGTGTCACATACCACTAGGAACCCCAGACCTGGCGAAAAAAATGGAGTGCATTACCATTTCACCGAACTAGAAACCATGAAGGAATCCATATCTCGGGGAGATTTCATTGAAACTGCTCAATTTAGTGGAAATATGTATGGGACAAGGTACAAAATAAAACTAATTTTATTAACGGCATGATCTTTCCCAATATTGGTCTTCTGACTCACTTGGAGATTTGCCAAAGTTCAATCTCCTCTATTTTATTACAGTTGCATTATAATGCTTAGTAAGGCTTAATCTAATAAAGAAATCTATTTTTAGGTTCAGACCATGCGTGTTATACTTTATTAGTGTTGACTTTTGATGCGTGTGTGTTTTTTAAACACCACCGTATTGACCTGTTTACATTCTATTTTTACACTCAAGTATGCAGTAAATACGGGCTCACATGTGTATGTGTGTGTTGTGGGTGAAGCTTTGTTTACACTTTATGATGAATGATGTTATTTTAAATTGGAAAATTATTCAAATACATTGTTTTCCAATTATTTTTGTTTAATTCCCTCGTGGCACATAATTTATAGATTATGATGTTTTGTAGCAAACAAGCTGTCGACGAAGTTCGCCGCACAGGCAAGGTATGCATCCTTGACATCGAGATGGAGGGAGTGAAACAGGTGAAGGCCACGGATCTGGACCCGCTCTATGTTTTTGTTAAGCCCCCATCAATGGACGAGCTGGAGCGTCGCCTGCGTGGACGTAATACGGAGACAGAAGAATCTCTTCAAAAGAGATTGAAAAGAGCCCAGAAGGAATTGGAATATGGTAACTTATAAACTCTAAACTTGGGTATTTTCATTACAAAACTGTTTTTCTTTAGAAGAAAAAAGTCGTAAGATAGTGTGACAATTAATTCTAGCATTGTGTTCTATCTTTATAGATTATTTTATTTCATCTGCCATGTCAATATGGTATAAGTGGTTTACGTCTAATAATGACTTGTTGAAATAAAATTGTATTGAGACATGCGTTATAGTAAGTGCAAATTTATGGTTTTGTTAATAGTCCTTCGTGACAGATGAAATATTTATTGCTTATTATTTTTATTATATGGTTGATTGCGCTTTGTTAATAGGCTGTCAAGCATATTACAAAAGCAGTGACTCTTTTAATCATAAAAATGGATTTTTATCTGAAGTAGTTGTCATGTTTATTGAAAGTTTTATTGCATTACATAATAATCAATATAAGTGAGAATAAGTAAGGTTATATTATTTTCTTCCAGTCACGTGATGCTTAAAATATAACAAAATTAAAACATGAACCATAAATGAATAAAATGTGCAATCTGTGTACATGCACCTCCTCTTATCCTATACTAACAACCACATATGTGTACGTACGCAGGGAATAATGGGTTGAAAAGTAAATTAAGTGAGATTCAAAATTAGTGTCAAGTATCACTAGTAAAATAGTCATTTTATGAGAAACAAGCATTTTGATACTAATGTGCATCTCTCCACAGGTATAAATCACTTTCTCTACTACAAAGTTAATTTCGACTGTAATGCATTCTAATTTGTTTTCTTTCTAGAATATTAACCTAATGTGATTATGAAGTAATAGGAGGATAGTGCTTACGAATAGATTTTAGAATTTTTTATCGTTTATTTGGAACAAACAATCAGTTGTTTTCATTTTTAAACTTTGAAATAATTTATTCTACAATAAAGAACTCATTTTTTTTCTTTATGATATAATCGTTTATTTTTCAAAGTTGCAATTAGATAAATAAATAAATAAAAACTCACTACCTTAAAGGTTAGAAATGTATAAACCGGAATGCATCAGTATTGTGTTTTATTCTTATTTTTTGGTTTGCAATAATGAACATTATCTTGTTTTTGGTAAACTGCTTATTTACAGTGTATTTTTAATTATTTGCCTTTCAGGGGATATTCCGGGAAACTTTCACATTGTTATTGAAAATGATAATGTTGATAAGGCATATGTGCAGCTGTGCGATTTCATCAGAAGGCACATGGACCAAGACAAACAAGGCAAGTTATTGTTTACCTTCTTTAGTTAAGAATGCCATTCACGAAGATTTATTTTTTTCCTAAAAAAGTTTCTTAGACATATTCATTAAACATTATGTCTAATTATTGTATACAACAGAGAATAATACTTATGTATCCCCTGTTAGTCATGTTATTACTAAAATATTGTTTATTTTTATACATATAATTGTAGATATTAACTAGTTTGTGTTTTTTTCCCTCTTATTTTATTGGACTCCTCTTCACAGACAATAAATATATGGAACTATAATAAAGTATATGGGTCAAGTATAAGCGAGTTTCCAAAATAAAACTGTTTAGCAGTATATAATGAGTCAAGGTTAAATAGTATGTGGAAAAAAATTCATTGTCTCGAGTCTTTTTATAATATTTTTTCACAAATGGATTTAAGCTTTGAAATATTTGTACTATGAAAATTTTACCTACCCTAATGCAAACATGAGCTGAGTTGAACTTATAATAATCGTTTTTGGAATGAACAAATCCATTTTTTTTATTCCTATACAACACTTTATAATTTCAGAACTACATAAACAGTAATATAAACCTTTTCTTTAAAATCTGCAAATGTTTTACTATTATTATTAATTACATTTTCACTCTATATTATATAAGGAACTTAAGAAATTGTTACATATTTTTATAATTTCACAATATATTATAATAGGTTTAAATATTGCTTACTAAATTATAGAACACGTAACATATGTTATTCAATTAACTATTTTTAAACAATCGTTTTTTTATCATTAACTTTATTTTTATAAGCATGAGGCATTACTTAACACTGGAATTTCTATAAACTGAATTTTTATTAATCAAAATCAAAGTTTCTAATGCAACATAATTTTGTTCTCTCGGTAATACAAAGGTCAATAAATAACTTGCATTATTAGAATAAGCAGCATTTTGATTCATAAAAATCCTTAATGCAAAACCCCAATTTTATATCACTTATACTAACCCGCTTCCATTTCTAATCCCCTAAACGTTTGTGATGAATGGGATACATTTTTATCTCAATGAAATGCATTTATATGGCTCAACTTCCATCTCAAGACTAACTAGGACATAACTTTGGGGCATCATGTGCCTCTGGCCCCTGAAATGAGTGTTTTATTATTAAATAACACGTTTGACATCCTTAAATCTCCAGATGATCCAGCCCCGGAATAAGATCCCCCTATAGACGCATCCACCCGACCATCGTCTTACAATGGTGAATTAACAACGCATGTAGTCCCAACTGCCTAAGCTAACACCATTTCATGTTCAACCTGAAGTACAAAATATATATTTATCCTTTTTTAAGATGTTCTTGAATATATATATTTTTTTCTAAAATGTGTGCCGTTTAAAGCCATTAAAAAAAAACGTAAAACCATTCCATTGTCTCATATAGATTTTTTTTTTTCATGTATTTTTTATAAATAATAATTATGTACATGTTTTCAAATTTACCATTTAAACATTTACAAATTGAATCAAGTTTTTTTTTAATCTAGTAACTATAAAATTGGGATGAAGTTTATATTTTTTTGCAGTACCTAAAGAGTATTATTTTTGCAGTTTACACTGGTTTTTGATAAACCTCTATTTCATGTTGTAGGCAAGCTTTTGATGTTAGGACAATTTGAAATTCAAATATTTTCTTGTATTTCTATATCTACTATTCAAATACTCTCGGTGTTTTAGATACCATAGAATGTGTATTAGAAAATTGTTACTTAATATAAATATTTTTACTAAATCACACATAGCAGAACTGAGCTTCATTTAAATTATATTATTTTTTTAATTTTTTCAAAATTCGAGCTTCATTTTCAAGACTTATACTTTATCAATATAATATTGGTTGTAATATTTATTTTTTCAAATTCACCGACTTGATTTGTATAGGAATTTCAAGTATCTGATAAAAGTAAAAATATGTTAATTTTTAAAATGTTTTCATAATATAATCACCACAAGGGCGCTTTAATGTGTTTTATGTCTATAAAATGAACGCTGCATCTGATATTCCAGATCAGTTAGAAAATAGTAAAAAAACAAATATGTATATAAAATTGTATTAGGTTGGGGAAAAAGTAATTTTGTATTTTTCGCTTTATTTCAATGCTTTATAAAAAGTGTTACAATCATCCGATTTAAGTCAAATATGCGCCGTTCTGTTCGATAACTTGTTACCAACAAGAATCCAACTTCATAATGCCCCTCTCGTAGAAGCCCTTGTACCTATTGGCAAAATACTCGGACAACCAATTTTCACAGGCCTCTATTGAGGCCAAATTTTTTACCTCCAAGCGCGTTGGCCATAGATAGGAACAGATGGTAGTCACTTGGTGCCAGGTCCGGACTATAGGGTGGATGCATAAGAACTTCCCATCCGAGCTCCCGGAGCTTCTGGCGCGTCATCAAAGATGTGAGCGGCCTGGCGTTGTCCTGATGAAACACGATTTCTCTCCTATTCACCAATGCTGGCCGCTTCTGTTTAATCGCCAGCTTCAAACGGTCGAGTTGTTCACAGTAGAGGGAATTAAACGTTTGGCCATAGAGGAGCAGCTCATAGTAGAGTATTCCCTGCCAATCCCACCAAACACACAGCAACACCTTCCTGGCCGTCAGTCCTGGCTTAGCCACAGTCTGGGCCGCTTCGTTGGCTTTCGACCACGATCTCTGTCGCTTGACATTTTCGTAAGTGACCCACTTTTCATCACCGGTCACCATTCGCTTCCGAAATGGGTCGATTTTGTTGCGATTCGCAGATGGAAATTCGGTCCATGAGTTTTTTTTGCATCAGCTCGTGTGGCACCCAAACATCGAGCTTTTTTTTTAATCCAGCCTTCTGCAAATGGCTTAAAATGGTTTTATGGTCGATATTCAGCTCCTGGGCAATGCTACGACTGCTAACATGATGGTCTATCTCGATAATTTTCATGATTTTATCGACATTTTCGATGACAGGCCTGCCTGAGCGTGGTGCATCATTCACCTCCACTACACCAGAACGAAATCGCTCGAACCACTGTTGTGCAGCACTCGGCCCCGTATACATCGCAACTTTTTTTGGTCGCTTTCGACGCGTTTTTCCCTTTCAGGTAGTAAAAATGTAAAATATGGAGAGATCTTCCTTTGAGACCTCCATACTTGACGCACGATAGTTCACGACTGAACCGACCAAGCGTAATACTGTCAAAAAAGCGTTTGTAGTAATACACTCACACCTTTACAACGCCGTATCGTATGATCCGATGTGACCAATAATGAACGAGATATATTTAGTTGGAAAAAAAAGGACACGAAATACAAAATTACTTTTTCCCCAACCTAATATTTGTATTGTGATATTTTTATGACATACATTGTAATAGTTATGCCGTCTTCTTAATGAATATGTTTAGTTCCTTGATCTGGATAACAATATGTCTTTATTTAACCTGCTTCTTTTTGTTTATTTATGTAAGCTATTATTTGCTGTGTGATAATGCACTGCTTTTTGTGTCTAACAAAATCATTTGTTTTTTAATTTAACAATTTGCATGTAAATATTTAATTTTCTCTCCTTTCTGAAAACTATGATAGTGACCTGGTGTGTCTGTTTTCTGTATTTTTTCAAATTCTAGTATGAATATATGTGTAATTTGTGTACACTTTCACATAATCAGTTTTAAATGTGTTTATAAAACATTTTTTTCGTACGTACTTTTATGTTTAAAAATTCACAGTTTGTAATTGTTTTTTCAATTGTCAAGTCTAATGTTTACCTTTTGATGTTGTGTTTATTATAGCTCTATGCAGTCCTGTAATTCTGATGTCTCCTTCGAGTATGTCCATGATCCTGGTGTAACCCTCTGGTGTATTATCACAGTCAATTTATTTGTGTTCTATCTATATTGGTTAGTATGCAATTTAATAACACATGCCAGATAAGGGAGACCTCATTTACTTACGATATCACAATGTACTACAAAGAAGTTTAACTATATTTTACGGGTGTAACATGTTTCACTGTGGTAGGGCATTATCAAATGCCCTAGTAAGGCAAAGCACAAAACCATAAAAAATATTTAAACTTCTAGAAAATGTATATTTCCTATTCATTTAATATTTAATATGGAGTTTTACATCATTGTTCAAGAAACAATACATTCACTTTAGTTATTTAAAAACCATTGTAACTTTTATTATTTGGTTTCATTCGGTTTCAAAGATTTTACATAAACTGAACTAATATTTTTGTATAATTGAGGTTAACCTACGTGTATCATCCAGTGATTATTGCTTTCCTGCCTCATCTGTTATAAAAGAAATTCCTATCTTTATTAATATATGTATTATGTATTTACTCGCTTAGTAATTTTACTGATTTCTCTGCATTTTCTTTCCAGTTTTCATTCTAATTTATATGTATATTCCATCGATAAGTTTTATTAGCTTTCATCCAGAACAGGAATGGTGAACCTTTTTCGCAGGTGGGTCAAATTTATAATAAATAAAAAAAGTCCTGAAAATCGTGACACATTTTTATTTAGAAGGAAGTCGATGGCGACCTTTTTTTTTACCTCATCAGCGACTTCCGGTCAGTAGAATTCGGCGGCGATCTTTCCTTTTCTTAGCCCATAAGCGACTTCCGGCCAGTAGAATTTGGCAGCGACCAATTCGATTTTCCGGACTTCTGACCGGAAGTCGCTGATGAGCTAAAAAAATGAAAATAGATCCCTGACAAAAATATCCTTGAAAACTACCCAGAATTCAGTATCGACCTTTTTTTTACTCATTTCGAAATCGACCGTCCAATTTTCACAAATGATCTATAAAAAAAAGTCGCCAACATCTCTACTGACGCGTTTATTTTTTATTCACGACTTACCATTCGAACAGCGAGTCATTGAGCTACCGCTCTTTTTAGGAGTCATAGCTAACTTGCTCACCAAGCTGAATCATTTATAAAGGTTCAAGCGAGTCAGATAATTTCTCCCGCGGGTCACGCGGTCCGTCGTTCGCCTTCCCTGATCTAGGATATAATAAAAGTGTTTGTTTTTTCTATAATAATGTTAGGTTATTTTTTTTATATATATATCATAAATTATTGTAAATTAGTACTATTGTTTTTTATTTATTTAATGAACCGAAATAATAATATATTACAAACCCACTCTAAAATAATGTTGTCAATGTAGGTGTCTATAAATGTCATTTGTTGTGTAATATTGTAGACGCGTGCATCAAAAGTGAGTAGGCGTTTTGTCCTAAGCGTTTGTTCTGTGTAGACATAATAAATTAGATTACCAATTGTATTTAACTTAATAAAAGTGATGAACTCACATTCATAACAGGTTTATGAAAATGAAAACTGCTCAATGCATTACCAATTGGCATTCTACTTGGGTGAATTTCATTATTGATGTGTAGTGTTCATTATGAAAACTGTATTAGAAATTTTCCTCTTAATGTTTCTAGGAAACAAAGTATATCTACGTATTTATAACTAGACCAAGTTAGTTTAGTGATGTGTGTAGCATGAACTAAGCACACAAGGGTTCCATTTGGCCAATCAAATTGCAGGCATAATGATACTTATCTATAATATTTACAATTGAATCCACCTATTGTGGGAAGGAGCATTTGCGCTGAGCAAATTCTATAATCACTTGAATATTCATATTTATTGTGATTTATTGGACAGAAAAAGGATACATAAAGCCAAATATTCAAAATATATGTATATAAATAAGAACTTTGATATTATATATACTTGAAACTCTTGTATTTTTATCCAATATCATTTTGGTGTATATTGTGCATTGGATAATAAATATTTACATTTGGTTACTTGTTACACGATTATAGTTGTATTATAACATAAATGTGTAATGTTAAATTTAAAATATTGTTGACTTTTTAAAAATATGCTGATCTTTTTTTCGACTACCTGAAAACTAACATTTTTCGAATATATTTTAACATAAATGTGTATTTATTAATCGTCAATAAAATGATTTAAAATGCTGTTTTTTTTTCTGTGCATCGATTGATTCAAATAAATGGATTTATTTTTATACTACCTATTATGCCGCTTCTCCCATGGGGTAAGCGGAAAGAATATAACCAGCAACTTAAGCGTGTTTCAACGATAAGGGATCTTGGTATCGTTTATGAAAGTAGGCTGACTTTCCATGCTCACATCGAGAGAATATGTGGAGTTGCACTGAAAATGTTGGGATTTATTCTCCGAACTGGTAGAGTTTTCAAGAATCCCTATGTTTTGCGAATTTTGTATAACTCATTGGTCCGGAGCCGGCTCGAGTGTGGCTCAGTGATATGGAGTCCCCACGAGGCGAGATACTCGCTCATGTTGGAGAGGGTTCAGAAAAGATTTGAGATATCTCTACATGAGGGAGTTTGGTAGCTATCGGTGGCTTTATCCCACTGCATTCCTCTTGGGCATGCTGGGGACCAATAGTTTACAGAAAAGAAGGGATGGGTGCACACTTACCCATTTCTTCAGACTTATCAGGGGATTCTTTGAGAATTCCGTCATCTTGTAGGCTATCCATCTTTATGTTCCGGATGGTTATCTTCGACAGCGTCAGCACAGACTGTTTTATCTCCCAACATGCAGAATGCTGGTGGGGAGAGCAATCAAACTGCTGAACATGATCGCTTCGGAGATCGATGTCTTTCATATTTGTGAAAGTACGTTCAGAAGACAAATACTCTTGACTTTGGAGAGTATCTTGTATTCCAAATGTCGAACCATCTCTCATGCGTTCCTGGTATTATATATTTATTATGTTTTACCTGTTCTCAATATTAGGTGTATAACTTTGCTTCCGCCGTTTTGCAATAGATGGCAGTAGCGGTAAGTGGTAGTTGGAATAAATAGATCATAGATGTCATACAATAAGCTTAAGTATTTGTAAACATAACGCCATCGAAATATTAGTCGATTTGTGTCTGCATCATAAAGTTATTCCCGATTAAACATGTCAGCTTACGAGCCAAATTCTCGTCATTTGCGGGAGGTTTTAATTTTATGCTTTAATATGAAGAAATCTGCGGCTGAGGCTCATCGAATGCTCTCAAATACCTATGGTGAGGCCGCTATTAGTGAAAGAACGTGCTGAGAGTGGTTTCAACGCTTCAAGAACGGTGATTTTAACGTCGAAGACCAGCATGGCGGTGGAAGAGAGAAGGTTTTCGAAGATGCAGAATTGGAGGCATTACTTGATCAAGACTCGTGTCAAACGCAACAAGAATTGGCAGGATCATTGGGAGTGACGCAACCAGCCATTTCAAAACGCCTGAAAGTCATGGGAATGATTCAGAAACAAGGAAATTGGGTGCCGTACGAGTTGAAGCCGAGAGATGTTGAACGGCGTTTGTGTGTTTGTGAACAGCTGCTTGCAAGGCAAAGACGGAAGGGATTTCTGCATCGCATTGTGACTGGGGACGAGAAATGGGTTCATTACGATAATCCCAAGCGCAGAAAATCATGGGGATATCCCGGCCATGCTTCCACGTCGACGGCCAAACTGAATATTCACGGTTCCAAGGTTATGCTCAGTATTTGGAGGGACCAGCTCGGCGTAGTGTATTATGAGTTGTTAAAACCGACTGAAACAATCACAAGCGATCGTTATCGAACGCAATTAATGCATTTGAGCTGAGCATTGAAAGACAAACGGCCGCAATACAACGAGAGACATGATAAAGTGATTTTACAGTGTCATGTAAAATCACTGCTCGACCCCATGTTGCGAAAGTGGTCAAGACATACTTGGAAACTTTGAATTGGGAAGTCCTACCCCACCCGCCGTGTTCTCCAGACGTTGCTCCCTCGGACTATCACTTGTTTCGATCAATGGCAAGAGTTCATGGTGTTTGCAAGTAGCACAATCTTATCCACATACAGACAAAAAATGTGTTTGGAAATACTAAGCAAGTACGAGGGTTGTCCGTAAAATAAGTTTCCCTGTTTGCCACAGGCGCGCGGATCGCTGTTTCGTGCGATCCGGCAACACTGGATCGTAGCTTGGTCTTCCTCCTCCACATCCCCACCCAGCCGAACTCGCTGCGACGCTCAGTGTCGGTTTGGCAGCCGTAAAGAATGGAACTCCCGAACGCAATTGCCCGCGAGGTTGAAGTACGCTCCGTGATTCGTTTTTTGTGTGCCAAAGGCCATTCAGCGACGGAAATTCATTCTCAACTGACAGAAGTGTGTGGAGAAACGTGCATGAGTGTTCAAATGGTGCGCAAGTGGTGCAAAGAATTCAAAGGGCGCACAGACGTCCATGACAAACAGCGGTTCGGACGGCCATCGGTCTGGCGGGAGACTTTTGACCAGGGAATCAAAAAGATGGTGACCCAGATAAAAAAAGTCCATCGAAGTCAACGGGGATTATGTAGAAAATCAGCTGAAAGTCTAAGCTTTCCAATGATGTATTGCTCGTTGTAAATAAAAATGGTTTTCATTGTGAAAAAAAATAGGGAAACTTATTTTATGGACAACCCTCATCTGTGATTAAAAATATTTAAAGATTAGGTAATTAAAAATAAGTAATAGACATATTCCCCACTTTATTAAGAGTAAAAGACAGTAGGAATTACAAACAATATTAAATCAGAAAATAATTACCTACCACCTAATTAATTACATTAAACAAACCAAACAATAAAATAATGGAATAAAGCAACGTTTTTTTAAGTATTGCTGTAATTAAGTTTTATATAGAATGACATGTTTAGCCCTTCCAAGGCATTATCAAATGTCGAAATTATTTAATATGGAGTTTTACATCATAGTTCAAGAATCAATAAAGTATTGCTTTAACTGTATTTTGACAGTGACCGGTTTCGAAATAAAGACAAAAGTGGAAGTAGTTCTTAAAAAAACATTGTTTTATTTCATTATTATTTAAAATGAACTTCCGTCACGAGATTTCAGCAAAATCATTGGATTATCTTACAAACAATGAAAAATGTATACAAAAGCAATGACGAAAAGAGATTTTATAACAGAAATTTTATAAAATTGGAAAATTGTTAATACATTAAAAAGAGTTGTTGTTCTGTTGTCATGATACAAATTAACAGATATCTAACAAATTTTGTAATTCGCAAATAAAAATTAATATTGGTAAAATGGATTAATTTCATATTAAACTAGGTTACTTATGAAGATAAAAACTATGAAATATGAAGTAACACATTATAAAACTACACTGTTATCAGTGTCCCAACATGCCTTGCGCGGTTGCGGAGGCGTATTTTCTGAATCCATCTGCACAATTCTGCGAGACTTGATGGTTTTAATATCAGAGCTCTTGGTGTGCTGTGTTGGGGTAACTTTAGAAACTCTTATGGGAATTTTAGATTGGATATTAGAGGACTTGTTAATCTTCACATGCATATCAAATAAATTGTCATTTGACGGTGTATTCTGCTTGGAATTTGTGTGAGTTTTATCAATGTTAACCATGCAAGCCAAGGGAGTCCTGGCACCTTCGCCATTTACATTATTTGAGTTCTTTTTAGAATGGATGCTCAAGATATCTTTGTCAATAAACTTGTCTTCGTAGATCAGTAAAGAATCTGTAACTTTTTTAATACTGTCTTTTTCTTGGACCTTTTCATCTGAAAGTTTTTGTTGCATTTTTACATTATTCTTAAACACTTCCTTCATTTGTAAATTGGCTTTCTTTGTAGATTTTACAACTTTAGTTTCTGATCTTTTGTCTGTAACTAAGATTGGTGTCCTGTCAATTCCAACTGTAGGCGATCTGGGGTCTTCTTCTGATAAATCTCTTTGGATAATGTTATCAACTTGAGTGACAAGCACTTGAGTTTCAATATTAGGTTTATCTGTTGACAAATTATTTTGTTTGGCAATTATAACTTTACGCTTTCTTCGCACAGTATCAAGATCGGTTTCCAAATAATCTAAATTAGTTTCTAATAAACCATAAACAGGTTTACTTTCATCACCGCCATCTGATGTCAAACAGATATTAGCGGAGGTACTTTTTTGTTCGGAATCAGTTACAAAATCACAACTATTTTCATTCTGAACAGACAAATTGCCTAGTTCTTCACATAGATTTTTCGGTTCTAATGCGCATTTGATTCCAATACTTGAATTATCAAGCATATCAATAGTTTGTATATCACTTTCGTCGAGAAAATGACTTGTGTTCAACTCATGGTGAGCAAGAATCAACTCAGGATTTTTTATCATTAATGCTAAAGGAGTTCGTTGGAAATCCAATGTCGGAGATCTGGGATCGATTTGGTTCATCAAAGCTCTAATTGCAGGATTTATCGAGATGTCTTCAAATTTGTCAAAACATTCTTTAGTGAGATCCACATTTTTTGTTATTGGTTTGGTCTTCACATCTTGATTCTGAAAAAAAAATAAAAGGATTAGTATATTCGAACCTAATGTATGCGAGTCCTAGATCCACTTTTCCAGACAGACAATAAAAATAAATTCTGAACAAGCAACATACCTGAAGAGGTGTTCGATTAATGTCGACACTTGGGGATCTAGGATCACCTTCAAAACAAAGCTGTTCGCCAGTTTCTGTATTGACAGCTTCCGAAAATTCTTCATGAGTGTGCGATTTACTTTGATAATTACCCATGGTATTTGTTTTTAAATACGCACTTAAAGCTGGTGCGGTATTAATATTATTGTGTCTTCAAAGGTGTTGCTTCGAATAGGAAGCTAAATAGAGATACACTGGTTACATATGAATATAAACAAAAAAGGTTAAATTTTAATACCGATAGAATTCAATACATGTTAAAACTGCATATTATGGAAGAATACTATGATTTTCAAACAAGGCAAGCCGTTGATTTATCGTGAGGTTGGTAACAACGTGAGGTTGGTACACGAAAAAGTCATAAACAATATATTTTTTCATTGATATGAGTACTTACTTACATGAGAAATATTTTTTTTAAATGCGGATTTTAAAAGTCCTCAAAATCACTTATCGAAGAATATTAATTTCCACAATTTCCTCGCCGTATGTGGACTTTGTTTCCGAAATTCATATATAAATTGACTAATTTAAATGAGAAATAAAAAATCGATTAATTATAAATGCCGAGAAAAGAATGAAGACGAACTTGTGAGAACGAAGAATCGAAGCAAGCGGCTGAGCAGTTTAGGTTACGGAACAAATATTACTCCCGGCCTTCCATATTTCACCCCTTGATCTCATGAACCTTATTCTCAACTCCATTTTTTTTTAAATAAAGCCACTACCCGCAGGCCTTTCTGAAGCCTAACTTCACATTTTGTTCATATGTGCATTGGTTTTATTATAGCTGTATATTGTCATATATTATAATAATTTTATTTCTCTCTCCAAGAACTGTTGTTATACTATTTGGTCTAGCATTCCTCTTGTATTTCGTGTACTGAGGTTTTATTTAGCTTCGAAGACACCTAAATTAATTAATTTTGCCAATCAGAAACCAACAAAAAATTATTACATGTTTAAATAAGTTTAGTTTTGAATCACGTAAATAATGTATTTTAATATATTTGGGTTCTTGGGTTTGCCCCCATGTTTGCCTATTCGATGTCCTCACGGTTATTCAATCTGTACTTGGATAAGTGCATTAAAGAACTAAAGGATATAAACGCTACTGCTAAGATGAACGGTTTGTCAGTAAGCTGTTTGCTATATGCAGACGGTGCTGTGTTAACTGCTGACAGGGGTAACTGTAAGAAATTGGGCCAAGTTACCGATTTAAATAAATATGAATTTATGTAAATTCATCTTCTTCTTTCGCCAAACCATTTCCCGTTATTTGGGGTCGGCTCTCTTAATACGGCTCCGCCAAATCTCAAGATCGTCTGGCTGTCCAGTCCCAGCGCCTACAGGTCGTTCCTAACTGTGGACATCCACGTTGCAGGAGGCCGACCTGGTCCCATCCTTCCGTGTTCCAGTTGCAGGGTCTTGTGAACGATGTATTCATTATCCCTCCTGCTTACATGGCCGTACCACCGCAGACGACGTTCCCTAGTTTTTTCCGCTATGGAAGTGACTTTTAGACTACCTCTAATGTGCTCATTTCTAGCTTTATTCAGCATTGTAACCTCGGCGGCCCACCTCAACATTTTCATTTCTGCTACGTGTAGCCTCTGTTCTTCTTGTCACCTTGCGGCCCAGCATTTCGATTCGTAGAGCATAGCAGGTCTTACGGCGGTTCGGTATACCTTTCATTTTATTTGCACGGGTACTTTGATGTCGCAAAGTACTTCTGAAAGGGCACGCCATTTAAGCCATCCTACGTTTATTCTATCCTCTACATCATTTTTAATCGTGCCATCATTGGTAAGAATAGAGCCGAGATATCTGAAGTAGTCCACATTTTTCATAAACACCAGCAAACAACTGGTTCAAGGCTGCTTCGATAACTGGTAACTTCATGACTCGGTTTATATTGAATTTAGGTTTTCATCTTAAAAAAATATACATTTGCTATTTTCTGTAAAATTTTCTACTGCCAACACTAAACCTAGCTGTCAAGATTTTGATGTCTTTAAAAATAAAATCGTGTAATTTTCGTTGTTTTGATGTGAACAACATTTAGTTTCGTTACACAGAAATGGACACTCCATTGAGAATACCCGGTGATGATGCTGTCAAAGCAACAAACGACGATGCTAGCGAGTGCAAAAGAAGTGCCGTGAAACAAGGATATTGGCAAGATGATTATATAGCTCATTTTGTCAAACATGTCAATCGAAAAGCGCCCGAAATAAACAGAGGCTATTTTGCTAGAGTTAAAGGTGTTGAAATATTCATTGACAAGTTTCTGAAGGTTTGCTCTTTTTTTAAATATGTATTGAATTGTGTTTTGTAACAGTTGCTTCTTTAGATGCTTCTCATAGCTTCCAGATTTTTCTTATTAAAACATATTCTAAATTGTTAACATTTGAAGCGAAAAATTTAGAAAATGTCGTTTGTTTTCTTGTTATACCCAATCATTAATTATTATTGTCCCATCATTTATATTGTACCGACAATTTATTTATTTTTAGGTAACTGGGAGTAACTGTCAAATAGTTAATTTGGGATGTGGCTTCGATACCCTGTATTGGAGGCTGCATGATTTGAAGCAAGTTGTGAGTAATTTTGTCGAGATGGACTTTCCCAGCGTCACAGCAAGGAAGAGTCATGCAATCAAGAAAAATAAAGTGTTACTTGATAAAATTCATGCTGAAGGCAAGTTCATTAAGTGTGTTCAACATGCTCGAAAGTAATCCTTTTGTGACATGACATTCCAATTTTTTTAAATTAAAATATTATAATTAAATCAAATGATTTTACTGAAATGTCTTGATGGAAGTTCGCTTTAAATAATAATTAAATAAAACAATTATTTATTATAATTAAATGTTGTAAATTGAATGTTTACCCATTTCAACTTTTTGTTGGCATGTTGGTATATTTTTTAATGATGTTTTGATTATCACGGATAGATGGGGAAGTCATTATCAGGGAAGGGGACCTGCATGCAGACGGGTACCACCTCATGGGCTGTGATCTCCGCTGCCTGACGGAGGTTCAGCGCAAGATGGAGAGAACAGGGATAATTCACGAGCTACCGACTCTGTTCCTTGCGGAGTGCGTTCTGGTATACTTGAAGCCCGAGCCCTGTCAGCAGCTGATCACCTACATTGCCTCGCAGTTTCCCAATTCCATGATTATCAGCTATGAACAAGTGAACTTGAAAGATAAGTTTGGAGATGTGATGCTGAATAATCTGAGTGCTCGGGGATGTCCTCTTGCTGGAGCCGAGTATTGCGCTTCTTTGGAAACACAAAAACAAAGGTTAAATTATGAATGATATACTTTTAAAAAAATTACATAACTTTAAGTGCATTTGTTTTTGTACAATTTTATCTTTTTTATTCGAATACATATTACCCCCATATAAAGAAACTTTCTTGGTTAATAGGAGGAGTATTTGACAATACATCAGCCATATAGCAAATTTAATGTATCAGAGGTATTATGAATAAAATTATGAAAGGATCGCTGCGTTGGTTCGGACATATGGAGCCCATAGATGGAGAAAGAATGGTTAAGAAAGTATACGTTAACAATGTAAATTGAGTGCGGAGTCGAGGTAGACCGAGGAAAACATGGCATGAATAAATTAATCAAATTTTAAAGGTTGGTAACCTACCCCTGCGGAGAAACGGCGTGATGGTTTGTTTTTGTTAAAATGTATTAGAAATTAAAACATTATAAATAAAGTATTTAAAAAAATCTAACTAACCATTACGCTGTATCACTGAAGCGGTAGGCAGAAAGAATGGACTGTCACACTGTTCTATCTTGGCATACTGCCCTCGCTTCCTTGACATTTATACATCGTGTCACGCACACCATTAAAAAATAATCATTAAGTCATAAATATATTGGGGAATGTTGAACGTAGCTTATTGTGATTTACTATTTAAAACTTTGTACTTCAATAAAGGATGCACATTTCATTATCAGTGTTAAAAAAATATTTAGAATTTTTTTTCTTCTGGTGTTACATTCTTCATCGATTAGCTGTCCTACAAGTCATATGGAACCTAAATATGATTCAACACTGATTTGGGTATAACTTTTAAAATATATTTAACTATTATTGTAAAGTAATCTTTGTTTATTTATTAAAAATATATAGATTTGAGCATTTATTTTTTTATTTTCATTTTTTAGATTCCTCTCGTGTGGATGGAGCTCAGCGCTCGCCTGGGATATGGAGACTGTTTGGAAGGCTCTACCGGCCGCAGAGCTGAAAAGAGTGGAGGCCATTGAGATGCTGGATGAGGGAGAGCTCCTCACCCAACTATTCCAGCATTACTGCATCGTGGTCGCTTCTCAGGGACCCACCCTAAAAGGCATCACCCTCGAGAGTTAAATATTTTATCCAGTCTTTGGTAATTATTCATTTATGTATTTCATATTTATTCTCAAGTAATAATAGTTAAGAAATAATAAAGTATATTTGATATGCGTGTATAATGTTTTGTACATATATTATATTACTCCACTCTTTCTATTTAAAGTATAACTTTTAACTTATGCTATTTTTATATATGTAATTATTTCGATTTAGAAATCTTTCCTTGAAATAATTAAAATGTGTCAATGTTGATGTACTCTATGAACAGAGCATATTTGAGTTGTGTTAAGTGTGATTTTCCGAAATTGTCTGTAATTATAAATTTTTTGTCTATGGCAAGCTAGTCTTATATATTGTAGAGATGACCCTAAGGTTTACCGCGCACTAAGCAGCCAGGTTGCGGCAGCCAGTCTGACATATCGTCACCTGAGAGTAAGAGGGTTCCAAGTAACAAAATTTCACATTTGGCTTTTTTTCGTGAAAAGGATTCTTACTAACCTTATCTATACGTACAATTAAAAAAAAAAACATGTAATAGTATCGTCATTTTGATGTTACGAAAGAATCAAGTTCCATCTGATCATTCAAAACACACGATTCACTGAAAAAGGATTCATTTAAACTTAGAACTTTATTATTCCAACTGTTGCCAGACAAAATTTACACGTTTCTCAGTAAAAGAATCTCTGGAAATTGGAATAAAACCCTTTATTCCAAGATACACACCCGAAACCAACAAAACTTTGACTTAATTTTTCTCAGCTTTTTACTTTTGTCAGTTGGAACCTTCTTACTCTCAGGTGACGATATGGCGGTGTATGGGAGACCGCACAATAGGCAACCACGATTTTCTGGCTGCGGCAGCCATAAGAACGCGTCTGAATGCACGGTAACCAGCTGGCTGCTAGCAGCCAGAACTAGCGCGAACGATAGTAGGCGATTGTATGTGGCTGCCGTCAGTCTTCGCGCACTTGTCGTAGCGGCCAGACGTATGTTATGCTCCGTGACGTTTTGCAAAATGACTTTTTTAGAAAAAGAGGATGAATCCAATGTATTTTCTTTGCTTTACGTTTCTTGCGAGACAAAAGGTAAACAATTATAAGATCTCGTCCATATCACTCAGCGGAAAGATCACAACTGGCCTTCGCGCATCGATTGACTGATTGGTTGCTATAACTGGCTGCTCAATATTTCTGGCTGCATCAACCTGGCTGCGGCAGCCTGGCCGCTTAGTGCGCGGTAAGCCTTAAAAGCAATATCTATCATTTTTTTTTCCTTTTACTTGTGTAGCGATTTAGTACCACCACCTGTGGTGTTACCTTAAGTAAGTGTTTAAGATGGAATGTTCTTTTATTGCCATAAAATATTTTTCATTTAATTAAAAATAAATTTATGAACTTTATAAAAAAACAACTCTTGTGAAAATTCTACAATTGTGAACCTTTCCATCGGCAAATGAAAGTGTATTTTCCCAAAACAAAATAATTCTAATGTCGGCAAATCACTTCTTTATGTATAAACAAATATATTATAGATAATTCATAATGAACAATCACTAGTCAAGAGTTTATTTTCACTAAATTATCTATTTTTATATTTCCCTAAAAATATTTCTAATAAACTATCATTCTTCAAGACTTAATAATTCAGAACTACTTATGTTATAAGTACCTTTCTTCCCTGAAACAATGTGTTTGGTGACTCAATAATAATGAGTTAATATATTTGGGAACTATTATATTACTACTACGTATCTTAATATTCTAGCAATAATTTATTTAATAATTCTTTAGTGAAAAAAACGTAGTATTCCCAAGGTTTCTGATTGCTATACAATATTATATAATACCAAACTATATTTGTAAAAAGCTATAAGAAGTTGAAAAGTTAACCATTATTTTGAATATAAAAGCCCACTTATTTGTGGTCAATTGAGTATTATTTATCCTTAAGTATTAAGTTCATAATTTGCGGTGGAATAGTCTTATGTCCAAAGCACAATAATTTCATTGAATGCAAGTATAGCAATTATACTACTCTTCTTAAATCATTTATTAATTGCCTTAAAACACATGATTTTATAACCTGATTGGGTGATAGATTTACATTAAATTAGAAATTTATTGGGTACTTGAATAAGTCTTGGCCGTTTTCTATAAGATGGCGCTGCGTTATCCATTTGATATTTTTTGCCTCTAGCAATTACATATTTTTATAGGTCTATATGTCAGCTGTCAAACAGTACATAACACATTTATTGCAAATGTAAACAACAATTGTTTTGGTAGCGTTGAAAATGTCCCAATTTGTGCTGAAAAAGTCCCATTTGCGGGAAGTGTTGCTTCACTACTTTTTATTGAAGAAAGGTTCGACAAAAATGTATCATTTGCTCAAAGAGGTTTATGGGGAGTTTGCCTCATCTGAGAGAGACTCCAGATTCTGGTTCGAACGCTTCAAAGTTGGAGATTTCGACGGGAACTACGAAGAACGCGAAGGTGCCCCCACAAAATTTTATGATGCAACTTGATGAGAATTATTCTCACACCATTGTAGAATTGTCTGAAGTGTTGGGTGTTGATCCGTCGGCAGTAAGCAAAAGTCTACATGCGATGGGAATGGTCCAAAAGGCTGGCAATTGGCTGCCACGCGAGTTGAAAGAGAGGAATGTTGAAGGATGCCTAGTGACATGTGAGATGCTGCTTCAAAGACAGCAAAGAAAGGGTATTTTGCATCGTATCATCACAGGGAATGAAACATGGATTCACTTACGGATAACCTTAAGTGTATAAATGGATGGGTACCAAAAGGTTCACCCGGTCCTTCAATGGCAAAGCGCAATATTCAAAGTTCAAAGATTATATTGTGTATCTGGCGGGATCGAAAGGGGGTGGTATTCTATGAGCTGCTGAAACCATCTGAAACTATTACTAGCGATCATTACTGACATCAACTAATCCATTTGAAGGGTTGCCATGGGACAATAGACACGGCAAATTGATACCGCAGCAAGACAGCGCCAGACCCCATGTGGCTCAACCTGCCCGTACATACAAATATAGAAGGGTTGAGTTGGGAGCTGCTTCCCCACCCACCATATTCGCCAGACATTGCCCCTTCCGACTACCATTTGTTTCGGTCGATGCAATCGACTCTGGTACCCGCTTCATTTCTTATGATGACATAAAAAATTGACTCGATGAATGGATCGCTTCAAAGAATCAAGGATTTTTCACTAAGGACTTCGATCCTCGCCCGAAAGGTGGGCAAAGGTTGTAGCTTCAGATGGAGTATACTTTAAATGAAATTAATTTGCATCTTATTCAAGTGCCTAATAATTAAAATTATATTTGTTGATATTTGTTGGTTTATTCATATTTATGCTTTAATAATTTATAAAATGCTTTCTAATCGAAGTATTATAAAAGTTTGTTTAATTTGATTATTGCTGTTTCTCCTTGAAAACTTCTTTAAAATTGACTTTGTCTATGATATAGGATCATTCAGTGTATTGATTATTTATGGTTGAATGGTTAGGAGTTTTGTGTATATTATTAAAGTGTGGCCAAGCTCAATATTTAGAGATTTTTAAGAGACATTTGTGTTATGTATTATTTTATATCAGAGGATAATCCTTCAGCTAGTGTGTATGATTAGAATATTCCATACTTAACACATTGTCTGCGAATAGATTCGCACATTAATTACCACGCGTAACTTGTTTCTGAAATATAATTATTACACTTAACTGTATGTTTACTTCGACACATAATAAATAATTATGTATAAAAATGCACTTTCAACAAATTACGCTCCTTCCAGTCCCGTAAGGTTTTAATACCCTTTCCGCAGACTATGTGTTAATGTTGCTATTACTTTAAATTTTCTGCTTAGTCTTCCAAATTAAAGTAGATGGAAAAAATAAATATCTATTTAATCTTAAATCTATGCCAAAGTTTTTATATGTCACAAGTGGAAGTATAATTCAATCTTTCTTGAAAGTTACTTTAGATTTATTCCCATATTCGCTGGCCTATTTAAACAAATAAGAAGTAAACCCTTTGAATGTGCATCCAAAAATATTTTCAGATGTTGTGATATAGATGTACTTCAATAATAATCATTGTGTATTTTAATTAATAAAGATTTAAACCTATTCAACATTGTAATACTTAATATTAAACAACCCAATTCATTTAGATACCCATAGTATCGTTTTGATTTCCTATCAAATTTTCCCAGACTTAAGGTGTTCCCAGAATTAATGTCATTTTTATAGAAAAACCACAACTTTATTTTTTTTTTTATACCTGACAATTTCCAGTATTATCTACGACTCTTTGCCGTCTATTAACTAAATCTAAAATTCCTCTCTCACAGACTGCTTTTGGTTTATATTCAAAAAACTCCGAGAGACCTGATTTCAGTTCTTCGATATTGTCGATTTTTTTGTTCCTTAATTGCATTTCTTAAGAGCGAAACAAGTGATAGTCGCTCGGTGCCAAGTCCGAAGAATAAGGTGGATGCAATAAAATATCACAGCCAAGGTCCTGGATTTTTTCCCGGCTTATATCAGCAACATGTGGCCGGGAGTTGTCATTTTGAAGAATGACATTCCTTCTATTCACAAGAGGAAGTCTAATTACTTGTAACATCGCATTTATCTTATCCATCTGTTCATAAAATAAATACAGTTTGCTCCAACTAATACTGATGGGAATAATTGAGGGGCAGCGTGGTCCTGGTAGAAGGCAAACGTCTTGACTGTGCAACATAAGAGACTGGACCGGGATGAGACATGTGGGGGAGCTGTTCCGGGTTGCACAAGATAGAGAAGCCTTCGCCGGAGTGATTGCCAACATCAGGGGGACCTGATACGGCACGCGAAGAAGATCTGTTCATAATAGAAGGCTGTGGTAACAATTTGGCCTTGTTTTAAAACTTCAGAATAAATAATACCTTTCGAATCCAACCACACACACACAATAATGCTTTCTGAGGATATAGTCCTGATTTTGGTGTTGGAATTGGGGTTTTACCATTGTTTCCTTTTTTATCATGATAAAGAACCCATTTGTCGTCTCCGGTGATAAAATCACGGAGAAACGGGGGAGACTGTTGCTTTTCTTGCAGTATTTTGCATATGCTGAGGCGTTGAGTTTTGTTGCAATCGGTTAGCGCGTGAGGAACCCAGATATCTTTTTTTCTAACTGTTCTCAATTTCTCAAGATAGCGATGTGTTCGATCGTGATGTGCCGATCTTCTTCGATAATTCTTCAATGGTCATATTTGGATTTGCTTCGATTTCCGCCTTTAGAGTTGCTTCGTCCACTAGACTGTGTCGTCCACTTCGAGCCACGTCCTTCAAATCGCGATTGCCCTTTCGAAATTTTTTGAACCAACTTTGGCACTTACTTTTGTCCAGTATATCACCGTAAATATCACAAAAGGAATCCGTTGCTTCTGTCGCAGTTTTTTTTTTTTTTTATAAAAAAAAGCAGCATACAGCTTCTTAATTTTGTTCCTGAAGGACGTGTCCTTCAGGAAGATATTTTTTTGTTTTAAAGAGAGGCAGACAATTACAAAGAAGAAAAAAAATTACATCCCGCGTCTTAACTGGTCTACGGACCCAAAAATACAGATCCAAAGTTGCCTATTGAAAAAACTACTTTAATTCCGGGAACACCTAACATATCAAACTTTTAGCGCATGATTATCAGTTTAAAAAGTTTTCATATAAAATAATTTCTAATAAATCGGTCACAGTCGCTGATGTGTTGTTGTGGTTGGTGACTGGCATATGCGATACATTTTAACGCTTCGTAAAGTTTCGTATGTAGTTACTTATGTATATGCAGTTAATGGGCAGATATTAAAAAAAAATATGATATTCCAATGGTGTTAATTTTTTTATTTAGTAATTAATGAACAGTGTAAATTAAAAGTTTTGCTATTATAGTTTAATAGGTGTGTAACACATTAATAAAGTGGTTTTATTGGAAGTTATTTATAAAATTCATTTTAGTGAATTGATTAAAAAAATAATTTTCCACTTTTGTCTTTATTTCTATGGGGACCAAATAATAATACAGACTAATAATCTTGTTTACCACCCTTGATCTGTATGTATATAAAGGAATAAATTTATAAGTGTCACCAGTCTGTCGATGCCAGCGAGTAGAAGTAGTTTAATAAAAAAACATAATTTTATTTCATTATTATTCATAAATGATGTCTAGTCATGTTTCTTGTTATGTGATCATCTACGGACTTTCCAAATAAGTAGTCGTAAATTATTAACTACATATATACTTCTTACCTGAGTTTCACATTACTTTTAGGTTCACAATAAAAATATTTCTATGCTAAATTATTTATTTACATATTTTCAGTAAAATACAGATCAACATTAAAACTACTAATATAAACAGAATACATATTGAAAAATTGCGTTAAAAAATATATATTCAGAATTGTAAAAGTACTTACAGTCGCTGGAGTTTTATTTTTCATATTTCTAATACGGTAGGGTCAAAATCCAAAAACTTTAACTAAAAAAAATATAGGATCAAACCTACTGAAACAATTAATACTTAAATTCTTAATAGAGCATAAAAATCTAGTATACAAAAATATGTTATTTCATCGCCAATAGGCTTTAATAAGTAAAATATTTTAATGAACACTTTATTGGAGAAGTACTATTTTTATTTCATGTCAACTAAGTATGTATTAATATTTTTATACGTGTACATACTTGAATATATTTTGTGCATATACATATATTTTACATGTATTATATGATATGGGTAAACATCTCATGGGATCTGGGTTTTTTAACAGTTTCAGATAGAATATATAAAAATTTACACCAGCTATAATTTCAATACGGTACCTCTATTGCAAACATACACATATTAATATTATATGCTGTATTTATATAATTTAACTACTAACATTTACAAACGCTATTCTGCTATGGCTATAGACAAACCACTATGACTTATCAATAATATTTTCTTTCAAATTAATGTTTGTTAGTGAAAATTTAAAAAGCAGTTAATGATACTTTTAATAATAATAATATCCATACGCATGGTATGTGGGGTGTCGCAAGATAATTAGGGTACATATCTGCAGTCTAGTTACAAATACGTTAAAAGTTGGGTATTAATCCTTAGTGCTACACAGAGTCAGTAACTACACGTGTGTCAGAAAGAGATAAAGATAATATGTATGGTGAGCCTACTCTAGAATAGTGTCTAAAAACTTCCATTATAAGGAATTGAACTTAAAGAGAGCATAAAATGCACTAACATAAGTAGATACATTGATCAAAATGGTAAAATGTGATTCTGTTTCAAATTAAAAAATAAAACTTATAGCAAAAGATAAAGGTAATAAAATACCAAATATTTCTTAAACAAATAAATTTTTCCTATTGAGTGCACATATGAATTCTTCTTCTTCTTCTTCTTTAACAGCCGTTGTCGTCCACTGCTGGACACAGGCCTCCCCCATACTTTTCCATGTATGACATGTCATACGGGGGGTGGTTACATACATATGAATTATAAATTAGCAAACATTAAATAGGTAAATCTTATGTGATTTACATATTTAATGGGTTATCTTGAATTACACCACCGTTCTCACAAATGGACTTGGAAATTGTAGCTAACTTCGAATAAACTTCGAGATGCGGTGCAGATTCAATGTGACGTAGATTTGTCTGAACTCTTTCAGAAGCCTGGAAAAAATATGAAACAACAATAAATATTAAATATCTAGAAGTACTTTCCTAACATGACATCTAAAAGTACTTGTCTAACATGACATACATTTTGAAGAAAATAAAAATGAAAAACCTTCAGACATGTGTAATCAACCAATGAGGCAGTATTTATTCATTAAATTAATTTAAAATCATGTTATTTTCCTAACTTTTCTTGGATTAATGATGATGGGTAATTACAAAACTTTAAAATAAAACATAAGGAAATTCATAAAATACATATCATACCTCTGTGCACCAAACTTGAGCCATCATACTCTCTACCTCAGCAGTGGGCAGACCCAAGGTGTGAGCTCTGGTGGCTCGGGACAGAACAACTGCCATTGTGTAGTTATCCATAGCGCACTGAGCCAATCTATTGAGAATAAACTGTTCATCCACAATTTTTTTGCCATACTTAACTAGAACTGATTCGATTGCCTGACCGAAGGTGTCCAAACTCTGAAAAGTAAAAATAGGTATTTTATACATTAAATCATAAGTGTTAGTCAGATTTCAGTAAATGAATAATGCATAATATTATGTATATAATAATATTTTAGTCGAGTTTTAAAATGTAGAAAATCAGTGACTAACCATCGAAGAATTAAAAATAATAATTATTGTTTCTTGAACAATTAAGCAACACTCTACACTTCCTTATTACGAATTTAACCCGTTAAGGGGGGGATAGCCACTGTTATTGTGTTATTTTTATTTTTTAATTTAAAGTAATAATTTAAGTTTAAAGTATCGGAAATGTGTATAAAATTTTCCAAAAATTGACTGAGTTACAGTCATTTTAGTGAGAGTAGGTAAACTGATTGTCATTATGCCGACCGCGGCACTAACCGGTTAAAAGTTGCTGAGAATCGCTTGTGTCGATAAAAATTTTTAAAAATCAAGGACACCACTGGAGATAAAGAGGAAGAAGCATCCTATGGTGCGGGACTCGATTGTTTGTTGTAAGTATTATATAAATAATCGTATTTTAGAAGATACATGATTTTATAGTAAGAAAAATGGACTAAAAACTTTGAACGCGTTTTTCTCAAAAAGGTTTTTTTTTTAATTTTTACTATTTTTTGAGACTGCTTGAATACAAAAAAGGGCGAAAAATAAAGGGAATTTTTTTCAATATTTTTTTTATATTGTGAAAAACCAAAACGCTTAAGCTACGCTTAACAAACTACATTTATACAGATTATAATGAACTTTGATTTTATTTTTTCAGATAACCCCTTTTCGATGAGAGAATTCTTTTTAAAACTACAGCAACATGTTTTGCCTTGCTAGGGCACTATCAAATCATATTGACAATGTAAATTGGAATTTGAAACACAACACTGTATATTTTCCACTTTTGTTTATTCAATATCTTTATAAAATAATAATCTAAATATTAAAAAACGACAATGTTTCAGAGGTGACCTCCATCTTCAGGTGTAAGTATATAACTGTTAGTTTACTTACACTTGAAGATGGAGATTACCTCCAATTTTTATTATTATTTTATAAAGATATTGAATAAACAAAAGTAGAAAATAAACTTTCAATATATATTGACAATACACTAACAAGAAAAAGTTATTACTCCCATAAAACATTAAAACTACTAGAAAATGTATGTTTTCATCAATATTATAAATGGAATAGTGGGAAGAGGGTGTCACAATCGTAATCCAGACATACTTCTCTAGCTAATAACGGATGATAAAATGCAAATTTTATAAATGCTTGTTTAATTATTTTAAAACCTGTACACTACAATATTATAAAAAAAGGTTTTCACACAGATTAAAAGAGAATTGAAAAGAATTGTGTGTTATCTATTTCACAGTTAAGATAGTTTGAGAGCTTGTTGTGTCTATAATACAACTGAACAAATTGACCTACGATGGTATTTTATTGAGTAATCAATGACTTCAACCTTGATCATAGAATAATTGTAAAACAAGACAGTATTAGCAATAGACATGCGTTCTCGTTTTATTAGAAACGTAAGTCATAAAAAATATATAAAAAACTACATAGTTAAAAAATACCTTAGACGCAAGTTGAGCAGAATCTTTCAATGGTTCAGCTACTAAATGGCCCATGGATGGACCGTTGGACAAACCTGCTGACCGGAATGCCCTTTTACCGGCTTCAGAGAATATTAACCCAAGGTTTGCAGTAGGGTTTTTGAAAGCCTTTTGTAATTCTCTCAAATGGGTGCCAGCATATTGTATTCCTACAAATAAAAATCATGTAAAAGATTTTTTAAACATATTTTATATTTCTACTTAATATTAATTCGGTTACTGTCATTTTTCTTTATTGCGTCAAATTAGATAATAAATGGATGAGAGTGATTAAGTAACACAGAGCAAGACGAAATTGCAAGCTTACTTCAATATCATTATTTATCCAAGAGATAAATTTAAAAATGAACTGAATCACAATTTATTAAAACAATAAAATCACAAATTTAAATTTAACTTAACAGATGGTTTCAAAGGGTTTGATCGAAAGGAGATTAGTATTATCTACTACTACTTAATTTTGAACTTATCTTACCTGTCAGGGCCACAAAGAGTCTTAAGATGTCATTTGTGCCTTCGAAAATTCTGAAGATGCGAAGATCCCTCATGACCCTCTCTAGTCCAGCAGAGTGCATGTATCCCATCCCCCCCATGATCTGAATGGCTTCGTCGCACACAAACCATGCTGATTCACTTGCAAAACACTGCAAAAAACCAATAATTTTATTGAAACGCACATGTAGATAATATTGAAAGTACTTATGTATCAGCAAGCATGGCAGTCCAAAAGTAAAGTACAATGGTTATAAACATGTCATAAATACGTTTGATAAAATAAATCTAATTGTTAATTAAACTGGATTCAACTGTATTCACAATAAATTATTTAAGATATTGTAAAATACAAAACATCATTTAGATGTTATCATGTAGGATCAAGATTTGAACCTTTTAAAGATAAGTATGATTTATTTGGATAGTAAAAATACGTAATTGAATTTTGTTAAGATAGCAAAAGGAATTTTTACTAATTAGATAACAATTTATTCGTTCTTTAGACATACCAGATTTCGTGTACTTAGTACCTTCCCAGTTTAGATCAATTTCAATATCGTAGACAAACCTTCGATTACTAGAAATTGTGGCCATGAAATAAACAAAAATGACACAATATGACCACCACATCTTGAATGAACAATGAAAAGATTTTATATCACAACAAATAAAGCTTTGACAGATGCAAACACAAAATTATTTTACACACCAAAATTAAAAAAAAATATATATATATACATCTTGAACATAGCTCTCCATGGAACGCCAAACGGACAACGCCGACCAGGAAGACCCCCGAAACGGTGGAGAGAAAGCTGGAGTTCAGCATCTCAAGAGGACCCGCCTGAAATAACAGACTCCTGAGTCTACAAAAAGGGAAGAAGAAGAAGATCTTGAATATATGGACATACCTTAGAAATGGCCGCTTCAAGATGATAATCAGTGCTTCCCAGATCCATGTTTGAACTAATCATGTAAGCCAAAGACTCTGAAATATATTGCAACAACTGCATTCGTGCCAGTTTTTCTTGAATTGTTCCATAGCTATCAATACGATTTCCAAACTGTATGCGAGTGGTTGCGTGCTCCGTAGCTTTTTTGATGCAAGCCTTCATCGTTCCAGAGAGCGCGGCAGCCATACCAAATCTACCATTGTTCAAAATGTTCATTGCCACCTAAAACACAACAGATTTTTTTAATCACGTAATTGAAAAATTGACACTAATCTACTCTTGTATACAGACACAAGTTCCTCTCCTGAGTTTTATATATACACATACATATCACAATTTATTTTATTTTACGCTACAGCTGTTTTGTCAACCTATGTTGACATGTCAACAAAGGTTGACGAAACAGATGTTGCGTAAAATAAAATAAATTGTGATATTGTACATAAAACAAAGTTATTTAATTTAACAGTTTAAAATGTTAAAGTGTTTCGGCCAAAACAATGGACTAAAATCAATAAGATTTCATACAACTATATTTACCTTGAAACCATTCCCAACTCCTCCAAGAACATTTTCAATCGGAATTTTAACATCGTCAAAGAATAATTCGGTTGTGTTGGAGCATTTAATACCCATCTTCTTCTCTGGAGGACCATTGGTAAGACCCCCAAAGGCACGTTCAACAATAAATGCTGTAACCTAATGAACGGATAAAAATAATTTATTAATGATTAAATATTAAATATGTAAACTTTATATTAAGTATACGAGACTACATTATACCTTGTCAACAGTTTTGCCATCCTTTTCAACTGGAGTTTGTGCAAACACGGTAAAAATGTCAGCTGAAGCCCCGTTACTAATCCATATTTTAGAACCGTTCAGAATATAGTGTTTACCATCAGGAGAAAGCACAGCCCTTGATCTATAAAGAGATAAAGTTTATAAACAATGTTTTACGGAGATAATTAGTCCAGTACGAAGTACAAAAAGTGTAGAATATTGATGAGATAATAATCAAAGTATATCAGAACATGTCACATGTATTTAGATTGCAACACTTTTAAAAGTTTTTTGACATTACTCATTATTATTATTACAGGAATGTCTCATTGAAATGCATTATCAATATATATTCATTTTGAATACTAACCTGATTGAACTGGCATCGGATCCAGAGGAGGGTTCCGTGAGGCAGAAAGCTGCCATCTTCTCTCTAGACACAAGTGGAAGATATTTAGCTTTTTGCTCTGGATTTCCCACCAGCAAAATTCCTTTAAGCCCGATAGACTGGTGAGCTCCAAGGACGATACCAACACCAAGATCATTAGCTCCAGCAATTTCCACGAGGCGAGCATACTGCGTGTTGCTGAGTCCAATCCCTCCGTACTCAGTAGGAACTTGTAGACCAAACACCCCTAGTTCCCAGAGTCCTTTTAATGTTTTTTCATCAACCGATGCGTTGGCATCATTCTTAACTGGATCATTCTCTTCCTTTATAAAATGAATTATAAATCTTATTAAAATACTTTCACAAATTGAAATATAATACCATGCTTACATTCATTTGAATTATGCAAAATGAAGTGGCCTATTGCGAATGCTCTCTCCGAACGTACTAATACATAAACATATACACTAAATAGTACCTATAGATTGTATGTAGCTTGAAGCTAAATTATGTTCTGAAGTTAGTAATTAATCAATATGGAACGAACTTCATATTTATTATATATGTATATATATATATATATATATATATATAACATATATATATATATATATATATATATCATATATATATATATATATATATATATATATATATATATATATATATATATATATATATATATATATATATAAACTAACTAACTAACTAACCATCCGCCGTCTCCCCGAGTAAGCAGAAAAGATGGACTGCCACACCTTTCTTTCTGACTATTTCTCTCGCTTCCTCCAACATTCATACATCGTGTCATGCCGCGCGTCGATTTCTCTGACTCCTCACATGGCCGACATTCAATATATATATATATATATATATATATGTATAATATTAATATGTATGTATGTATATGTATATGTATATGTATATGTATGTATATGTATATATAATATATATATATATATATATATATATATATATATATATATATATATATATATATGTATATATATATATATATATACTCTGCTATATATATATATATATATATATATATATATATATATATATATATATATATATATATATATATATATATATATATATATATATATATATATATATATATATATATATATATATATATATATTTATTATATATGTATATATTTTCCTAACAATCACCGAGGTTATGTGCAGAAATTTATTTCATAACTGGTTCTATGCCGCAACCATCTATAGACGGTCTATAATCCCGTGCAGGAGAGACCGGCCATGCAAAATTCACATCTATAAATACGGTACTTAATATCTAGCCAAGTTTGACTGTTTTAAATAATCTAATATTTTAAATGTATAGATACATCTCTTGCCACCATGTTGAAATAATAGAATGCAATATATTGTCAAGAATTATCGATATAACATTGATTTAAAAAAATATTGTTAACTAAAATGCGTCGCTATGCAGAGTTGACACTCGTCATACACTTGCGTTCTAGATTTTTTTTCAGGAAATACAGAAATCGCCGTTAGTTGAAACTCGTATTCATATTTGACGTGTTTGATTTCATTTATAACGATAAGTTATGTCTTGTGAGAATTTAAGTTTTATTTTTTTCAATAAATGAAGGCATTAACTTGAAGCACTTATCATTTATATAGTAAGTCTTTATTATATACTTTTAACATATTTCCAAAAAATATGTATTTAATAGGTTTTGATTTTTCAAAAATATATGAATACCTCCCGGCATTTAAAAGGTTAATGTATATATAATTATTTACCACTGTAATTCAAGTTTCATTGAAAACAAATATATAAAAAAATGTAATTATTTAACTATTAACCTCTATACTATTTTTCCGCATTTAACTTTTGGTAAACAGTGTCAGTGAAATAAATATAAAATGAGTTCAGAAACCCAGGAAATTACCTTATGAATTTTTATATTAATTAAATAATCAGAAATGATGTTATTTGACGAATTTTAAATCTTTAAAATGCGTCAAACAATCAATTCATATTGGAAACGTAAACTCTTTAACTTTTAACTTAAACTGTCTGTCTTAATCTTGTTCCATAACCCGACGATCGCCGTAAGCACACATGTGCGCTCTACGTAAACGATTGTCATAAGCGCAGCCGTGCGCGCTTCGCAATATTCGAAAGATGTATTATATTTCAAAATTAATTCTGATTTTCTCACAACGACATCTATGAATATTTTAAAATATTAACAAACCAAAAAGGATCGATATTTTTAGATACTTTGGGAGAAAATACGTGGCGTATCGGCGCGCTGTTTCTACAAACATGTGGCGATTAATGGGTTAAGGAACAAGATTGCCTATCTGAACATTCCATCATTGCCATAGAAAGTAAAATTCGACAACTTTCTATGAAGATGTTACAAATCTTTTTTTTTGTAATATAAGCGGTTTGTTTCCAAATCAATTTTATTTACATTATCTTATTTGCAAATAATTCATGTTCATGTGCACCAACCTTGTTGTTCATTCTAATAGCAAAAATAGTATTTTCCCAAAGCCACCAATGGAATGTCATTACCGACATATGTTTATAAATTCTATCTAGCCATAATATGCCTTCTGTGAGCTTTGCAGACTAAATACAGCAAAGAAAGCATATACATTTGCATCATATTTTCCATTACTTGTATTATAACATACAAATTACCAGATGGGCTTGTCTTACTGGTTAACTATAGGCATACCACTGGTTATGAGATAGATTCAACTTACCAACATGAATTTTTCCATAGGGTCGATAACTGCAGCCAAAGTTTCCCTTTGCTCTTCACTGAGAACATCTGGGAATGGGAACACTTGGGAGTGTTCCAACTGACCGCGGAACAAGTTCATGGTAAATGACATATTCTCTTTTTGTCCAGACTCCCGAGGCTTCGACTGCGGCGAAGCTGAACCAAGACATCTATTAAATTAAATAAACAATAATTAATATGTAATCATATGTATGTAGGTTATTCAAAATAAAAATACTACAAAAATAATATATAACTATGAAGTATCATATTCTAAGTTCTCAGTCAGTTATAAATTGCACTTTATATAAAATGATTATTACGACACACATAAACTAGACTAAAATTACACTTCGAACAATAATATTAATATTCCTTTGAGGACAAAGGAAAATAATTAGCAACAATAAGAAATAATTTAACATGGCCAGAATTTGAGAAATATGAAAATGACACTTTAATTAAAAGAAAATATATGAAAATGAAAAATAAATACGCACCTTGATGGAACAGAGAAAGTTTTATTGGCGGATTTAGAAAGATTAACTATCAAACGGCTGGCTTTCATTTTCAAAGATTTTTACAAAAAAATATGTTAAGACCTTAAAAAAAAAAAGGTCACCAATAATTTTGTCCGGCAATCGAAACTAAAATTTTTGGCCGAGGAGCAAAAAAAAAAAAAAAGGTCACCAATAATTTTTTCCGGCAATCGAAACTAAAATTTTTGGCTGAGGAGCAAAAAAAAAAAAAAAGGTAACCAATAATTTTTTTCGGCAATCGAAATCAAAATTTTTGGTCGAGGAGCAAAAAAAAAAAGGTCACCAATAATTTTTTCCGGCAATCGAAACTAAAATTTTTGGCCGAGGAGCAAAAAAAAAAAAAAAGGTCACCAATAATTTTTTCCGGCAATCGAAACTAAAATTTTTGGCTGAGGAGCAAAAAAAAAAAAAAAGGTCACCAATAATTTTTTTCGGCAATCGAAATCAAAATTTTTGGTCGAGGAGCAAAAAAAAAAAAAAAAAGGTCACCAATTGTGAACCGTGGATCGTTAAAAAGAGTCGGCTCACTTTGCAAAACGACTCATCTCAGCGAGTCGTGAGTCGACTCAAAGAGTCGACTCACTTTACTGAGCGATTCGTTCAGATCAGATCCCTGAGATGAGTCGTTTTGCGCATCCCTAACGAGCACAACACAAACTTCTTCCCCTCCTAATGTCACGTCAATAAATAGTAAAGTCATAGATAATATTAATCTTATCATCAACCAGCTTAAAAGTACGTGGACTTGGATCTTCTTCAATTCCGTCTCGAAATCACTGTTTACTTAATCAAAACGGCATTGATCTTCTGGCATACAGATGATACAGAGGTTCAGAAATTAATGCAATGTTATCTAATTGTGAACTGAAAATAAAGAGATGAATGAACCAATAATATATCCAACAATAATGTGATGATTAGTCCTGTAAGGTTCGTTTTCAGGAGATTTTAAAGTTTGGTATGTTTTCTCTTTCCATCTATATGGGACCAGTTAATATAGACCATAATTAATACGAAGGAAAACGTCTCTTTTCCAGGAGTTTTATTGTATTTTATGTGAAAGATATGTTTCGTCTACCTAAGGCATTATCAAATGTGTTTAATAAACATTTGATAATGCTTTAGACAGGCGAAATATGTCATTCACATAAAATATAATAAAACTTCTAAAAAACAGACGTTTTCATTCATATTAAAATTCAAATTATTTCCTCTTTACCACTTCTTCTTAGAATGAAAATGATAAAGTTTTAGCAGATCCCCCCCAACCCCATTTTTAGGTATTGGGATATAGGATTGAAATTTTTATCTTCAATATATTTCACATTCACTTGGCTTTCAGGAACCGAAATTGACGAATATAGAGATTATGCTGTATTTCAACATTTCCTCTTCTTATTGTTTCTCTCCTATGGATGGACAACATCATGAATATTTTTCCTTTGGTACACCAGCTCTAAACGGGATAGTGCACTGCAACTGAACCATTTTCAAAAGTTTTCTAATTAAGATTTTCTTCTTCTCCCAACACATCGTTTTTTTTTGTTAATTTTACCTTGGATAATCCGTTGCAGCACTTCGTATTAAAATTTATCGTTTCTCACAATGTGCCCGAAGAATTCCAGTTAACTGCGCTTTATGGTTTTGATAATGTAGTTTTCTTTCTTCATACGCTGCAGTACTTCTTTGTCCGTGATATTTTTCAATTTCAAAGACATCCAGCTTCTCAGTGATAGGATTTTGAAGAAGCTATTTCGGGCCATTTCTATGTCCAAATATCTTAATTCCGGTTAGATTTATTATTTTGCAAATATCCAAGGTATTAATTTAGATTGAGCCGCTTCGGCTTATTGTTTTCGATATTTATTGATGATTCTGAATTTATTTTCTTCTTGCTGAAGATCGAATAGTTTGTTTTCTTGATATTCATCTTAAAGACTTTTATTTAGTGTTGCATGAAAAGTCGATTTAATCATAGTTTTTGTAGGCTTTCGGTATTGTCTGTAAGAAGAACATGTCACCTGCATATCGTGATTTGATATTCACAGCAGAGTCCATGGTCCAGCCAATGCCATCTTGACGTTATAACGTAATTTTCGAGACGGCAATGGCTCAGCACCACCGTGCTGTAATGAGAGTTAGAATAGCAATTTTGTGAAAAATTGATCGTGTGTGGAAACTTTAATAAAGTTTTATTCTGCAGAACAATGGCAACATTAATCATAGACAAATAATTTTACAGTAGAAAGAAGCACATAAATAATAATTATAGTAACAATTCCGTCTGCGGTGGCGTTGTCACAATTTGTTTTTATTTTTTGTGTGAACTAAACGTAATGTTTTATTTATTATCTCCCTCTCAATGTTGTTCAGTTTCAACGAACCTAATGCCTGTACTTCTGAACACAATGCATTAATACAATTTTCTCAGTTTTGTGTGCTTATTCCTCGTCATGGGACATTGCAAAAAACGGCATTTCCTGTTGTCATTATGTGTTGTTCAACTGGTGAGAACTATTTTTTTGTTCAATTTGGGAGATGCTATATATTTTTTTTTATTGTTGACATGACCCACCTTTTAGTGTTTTAAAATGAATGTATCCAACTATTTTTATCTGAAATGTTTTATTTTAAAACACTTGTTGATCTTTGCATTTAAACCTTACTTTCTGTCTCCGTAGGATTGTTTTTTCCCGTAAATATATATATTATAAATAAGGTTTATATTAGTTTTGTTCGTTCAACAATAATATTTAGGTCTTTTGTTACTCCTTGGTGCAATTAATGTTATTTGTAAAAGTTTCTTTGCACAATTTTGATGCAGCTTGAATACATTCTTATCTTTTTATGTTTTCTATTATATTACAATAAGGATTAATACGTTTTTTTTTATAAAACAATTAAATGAGTATAATGTAGTATCCGAATTATGTCTTCATGTGGTCCTTAATCATTAACTAATTTCTATATTAGATCAAGTCAAATGTTATAATATTTTTTATAATCCACATGTATTCTGTAATTATTTACCATGTTTTGCTTTTCAGTTGACGACGTTAGAAAGACAAGTATTTGATTTCCTTGGATTTATGTGGGCTCCAATACTTGCAAATTTTATGAATATTCTTTTCATAATATTTGGATTCTTTGGAACATTTCAATTTGTTGCCAAATATATATTTTCCGTGAGTATCTTAATATCAAAATATTATTAAGTACATTTTTAGGTTCATTTTGTTATATTTTTTGGCTTTTTTGTGCGTAATGTGAGTTTTAAGTTCTGATTATCACTTTTTAGTATGCAGCATGGAACCTTTTGTGGCTAGCATGGAATGCCTTTATTATTTGTTATTATTTAAATGTTGGAGTTCTCAACCGGGTAAGTCTTTTGTTTTGATTATGTGATTCATATTTGTGCATTAGTTTTTTTCCCAGATTCGAAATGTTTTGTATTTTTGTGTAAGATTTGAATTATTTTTGCTGTTCTTTGTTTTGTTTATAATATCTTAACAGTGTAAATTTATATTTTCTGATGAAAGTACATGTATTTATTTAATAACAGTAAATTAATGAAATCAGTTTTTTATGAAATAATCACCCCAAGGTGGCTTATGTTGGTGTATTTTTTTTTTCCTTAGCTTGCTTAATTTTTTAAGTTAAAATTAATAAATCAGTTTAATAATGTTTAAAATTAACATTTCAGTATATGTGATTGCAAAGTAAACCTATATTATCATTTGATTTACTTTTAGGATAGTGGCATACTGTCCTTGGGTACAGGTAGCGTGAGTTGGTGGGAGGCCAACGGCTGGGGCTGCAGGGCGCAGTGGGGCGGCGAGGGCGAGACGGGTGAGGCAGCAGCGTGGCTGCGGCCCGCCAGTGTTACGGGCTGCATGGCACACTATTCGCACATTGAAGCTGCACATGCTACGCTGCAGTGCCTGCTTGCGCTCACTGCCACCATCCTTGCCTTCTTCCATGCTGCTACGTTGTCTAAAGCTGACGATGATAGATGTAAGTTTTTAAGTGTTATTTTTTTCAAATTGCTGATATTCCATTGATTGTATAATTTTCATAATATATTAAGTGTTTCGGAAAGTTTGGTTCGTTTTAAAACAGAGGACTCTGGTTGCTTCAAGTCTTCAAATCTGGTTGCCATTTTTATTTAGTAAGCCTGAGCATCTCTGTCAATTAAGTTCAATTCGCAAATGTTTGTCATTATCACAAAAACATTTGTTTTATCGCTCCTTAAAATGTCGACTTTCATGGTAAATAAGAAGCATTTGTGCGAATTTCTGCTGTTCTGTTTTAATTGGAAGAAGAGTGCAGCTGAGTTGCATAAAATCCTTGTGGAAGTTTATGGCGATCATGGCCCATTGGATAAATCTTGCAGAGAATGGTATAGACGCTTCAAAGCTGGTTATTTTAGCGTTGACGGCAAAGATCGCCCTGGATCGAAAAAGTTTAGACTGAAAAATGAACTCCTCAATCCGGGTGAAATGGTCTCGGAGGAAGTCTACCGACAACAACTAGTGCGAGCACAACGCTAACACCCCACATCACAATCACGGTCAATAACTACATACAGAATGTGGGTTGGGAGATTATACTGTACCCGTCTTATTCACCAGACGTGGCACCATTGGACTACCACTTGTTCAGATGCCCCACGACGCATGCCTTAGAAGAGCAGCACTTCCTTTCATATACGGATGTCAACAATTGTGTCAATGCCTGGATTGCCTCAAAAGACGAGGCGTTTTTTCGAGAATGGATTCATATATTGCCAGAAAGATGGGAAAAGTAGTGGGTAACAATGGAAAATATTTTGATTGATGTGTTTTTTTATTTTACCTTTCAAATAATTGTGATTTACATACAAAAAAATAGACCAAACTTTCCGAAACACCCGATATTTTACAACTTCATAATATAGGTTGTTTAGTTTAGTGGACTGCAAATTGTGGAATAAAAAATATAATTGAATAAAGATATTGTTAATCAATTTACATTCTGAAACAATTTCTAAATTTATAATGAATTAAGGTCCTTATGAGAACATACTGTTTCAGCTCGCGGTAGTGTCAAGTCTGCAGGCCACCAGTCTTTATACTCTATTGAGTTTAGTAGACCGGCCGAATTGAGGGCTGAACCGCCAACCAAACCGATGACACCACGGAGAGTTAAAAGACGGTCTGTATCTTCGCGCCACTCTACAAGGCATTCTTCTCGGCGGACCTCGCAGCGTCGATCCGCTTCTCACACCGCTCCGGCTGCCGGCCACACCAATCCCACGTACCACCAGTCTAGCCAGCAGTCCCTCAACGAGTGTTACAATGATGAGGAACTGTACAATAATAGACCGGCGTCTGTGCGATCCAGTTATTCTAATTTCCATGGCACGCGTCCAATCAATTTACATTCCGACAATACAACGATTTATCCGGAATCGAGTTACAATGATACTTATATTTCGAGGCCGGGTTCGAGTCCTTCGCTGGCAGAAGCGACTCCGCAAGTTCCACAGAAGAGAAGTGTGCCCGACCCCAATCTGATGACCTTTCCTTACAGAGCCCATTCCAGCCAGAGTGCGTTCCTGAACAACGGGCCCCCGGCATACCACCTGCACCAGGGCTCACAGTATTTCCCGCCTCCCCCAGATAGTGAGACAGCTATGTAAATTATTAGTTTATGTATTATTTACATAATTTTATCTCATAAGACTATTTTGTGATCCTTAATAAGTTATTTATTTATCTGAAAATATTGTATACATACAGGGTACTGTTTGCAAGCACGTAGAAAGTTATTTGTATACCTGTAATATACTGTTGATAGTGCTCTATACAATTTTGCTACTTTCAAATAATGGATTATAAGACATATTTGTGCATTCAACCCAAGTTTTAAAAAAAAAAATGAAATTCCAACATTTCATTGCTACGTATGAATTTATTATTAATTAGTAATTCGACCATATAAGTTGTGAAATTTAAATATAGCTTCCCCTTTAAAAAGTAAAATAAAACAAGAAACTTTGTTGCATTAGATGGTTGAGTGGGTCAAATATTTTTATATATTTTTAGCTAATTAAATTCCCCTTATATTAAAACATATAGCTCCTGATTTTTAAAGTATTTTTATTATTATTAAAACCATGGTTTTAATACTTACATGTACATATTATTTTGCTTGTAGTTAGCAACTATTGTATTATAATCGGTTTTTTCAAAGTGTATGTAAGTTATTTTTTGTAAATACACAGCTGAATGTGGGCAGTTGATAACCGAGGAGTAATGAATTAAAAAAAAAACAGATAATGAATTACCGATCGCAACAGGTTTGTCAGTACAAGGTATATTGTAAAAAAGAATAAAAAATACACGTATGTGAAAACTTGAAATACTCAATAAATTGAACATAATTGCACAGTTGCAAGTATGAAAATTCTTTACTGCCTCAGTTATGAATGATTGTTTTGTATTTGCTTAAATTTAATTTTTTTTCCATTGAAAAAAACAAATAGTGAGAGAATATAACTTTAAGATTTCACTGTAAAATGTATTTATTTTCACACTGTATATAAATAATGTATGTTCGTTTTTTGTAGTTGTGTGTGTATACTTTATATGTATTTCACCAAAGGTACATAATTTTTCTTTATTAAAATAAACAAAGGTAGATTTTTTTGATCAAACACTCAATAAGCCGAGGAACATTTGATGGATGGTTCAAGAGGACTGAGGCAGAGGGTTATATATGCCCAAACCACATGATGATGTACTTATGAAACATGCTGATGCATTTCAATAGATTTTTAGTTTGTAATATTTGATATTAACATAAATTTTTTAATTGATGTTCCTTGCAGGTTAAAGGAATATTGATATATATGTATGCGTTGTAATAAAAACTTAAATATCAACATACAGTACACTCCCGATTTTCCGGGGTCGGGTTAACCGAGAAGCGGATTATCCGGGACACTGAGTCATTGAAAAATATTTTATAAAAACAAAAGTATTTTACAATAGTACTTATGTACTAATGCAAACAAAAACTCAAATCTGTCACAATGACCATAGGGCGGTTAGTTCACATTTGCGCCATCACCAACATACGTTTGTGGCTCTATATAAAATTGTGTTATTGTTATTATTTTACTGTGAAAAAGTGTCTATAATAATGGATAAACGCAAACGAGTTGTACTTTCAATTGAATAAAAACTCAAAATAATTCAAGTTTGAAAATGGTGCAACCGTTAAATATTTAATGAATCAATAATGTTGGTGATCAAACTATACGGGTCATCATTAATAAAAAGAGAAAATTGATAGATTTTACGGGAACATAGGGCACGGTCCGTAGAAAGACTGAAGTTGTCGTCTTACGAAGATCTCAATAATGCAATGGTTTTGTGGTTCCGTCGACAAAGGGCAGAAGGTATTCCTGTCTCCGGGGTCTGTTTGCGCAGCTAAAACTAAACGCTTCAATGAATTGAAATTACAAGGTGATCAATGCATCTTCTGGATGGTTGACGCGCTTTAAACAGAGACACGGAATCTGCCAAATTTCTATTCATGGCGAAAAATAATATGGAAGCCAGTCAAAAAATGTGACACTGTCAACACGTGCATCTTACTAAGCAAGTAGGTATACATAAGCGCAGTTTTAAATTTCTCTTTGTTTACGTTTTTTTAAACATGTTTAGGGATTAACCGGGAAATCAATTATGTATACGGGATTGTTTTTCACCATCCATCCCGGAAAATCAGGAGTACTGTATATTTTTTTCAACTTTAGTTACAACTCTTGTTTTTTTAAAAACAAGAGTTGTAATACAATTTGTGTATAATTTTTGCAACACAAAATGAAATATATGTGTTGTAAAATCCTATAATGTGATTGTTAAAATGTTGTGCTAATTTTTATAAATTCTGGAAGAGTAATTTTATTATCTCATTGTTAAATAAAATTGAAGAGTTCAATCTCATGCATATTTTTTAATGTATTTATATGAAAATGTCTGTATTTTAGGGAACATGTAATATTTAAACATTCCGTCCATTTTTGAATTAATTTATATGATTAAATGTTTTATAATAGGTAGTAATCATAGAACACAGAAAAGTTAAAGCTGGCGGTTTTATTACTTTTAATGCATATTATATATTTGTATATATATATTTGTAGCAAATTTGCTCACTTGTAATAATTATTATCAACATAAGAAGCAATTTACATAATGTATATTTATTTTTGAAGTAAAAATGGCACGTATCGGTAGTGTAAGGGCAATGATTTATAACTCTGAAACAATTTCACAGGAGAGTTTTTCATTTGTGAAAAAAATTATAAAAATACAAAAAATGAGAAATACATAATTATTCAATCACTACCGATACACGTGAGCAGGATATGGTGATAAGATGATTCCTTGTTATGTAAAGAATGTAACATTTATTTGAATATTTTTTTACGAGGCATAATGCATTTATAATTGTCATAAAATGTGTGAAATTTTGCAGAGAAATTGAATGATTTTTATTATCTTGATGTAAGTTTCAATTATTATTAGTTGAAGTATGTAATCTCATATGTTAATTTCTCAACCAAACGATTGTACAAATAAAATCTGTTCTAAGCTTTATTAGAAATAGATAATTTTATATTTCTACAAATAAAATTGATAAACTGACTCGTAGTTTATTTTTAAAATCTTAATTAAAAGGAGAATCAGTGCTAGGTAAATAAAAATAATACGATAAAATATATTAAAAAAAAACATTTTATTTACAAATCACGTATCAAAAATATCACTTTGACTGGTATCACTTTAACAGCTATAGAAAGAAAATCTCACACTAAGATCTACAACAGATTCAGCAAATATTAATACGAAACAGATCAACTTAAATGGAGGGTAAAGAAGCGTGTTCCTCTTTTGTCAGCTCTGGGTGCCAGAGATCCACGATCAGAACAATGCGGAGCTCTGTCCCGTTATGCCAGACTTCGTGTTCAAAGCTGTCATCAAATATAAACACTTTTCCTTCTTCCCATGATCTGAAATTAGTATACTTCTTGTAAATAAAATAAATGCCGACAGTAAGATAAGGTAATTCTAATCACACCATTTTAATGAAAAATAAAAAAATGGTTACATAAAAAAAAAAAATTCTGGCCAAAAATTTGTATTCCAAAATTCAGAAGTAATCCATCTTTTGCATAAGAATTGTAATGATGAATGACTAAATAAGTATTTGATGGAACCTTGTATGGTGCGCAACTCGTATGAAAGTGCCATCGGTGCCGGTGAGGCCGAGGTGCGCCCGCAGCCGACAGTTGGTAGGGCCAGTGTGAGCAAATACATGGGTGCCGGGGTTCATGGCACTGAACTTCACCTGTCCCCGCCGGCAGCCCGCCGCTGCCCGCTCCTGGCGGACAATATTGCAGGTTACAGGGCATTTGGAGCAATGACTTTTCACTTCGATTCCTGGTCAAAAACACAAAGTAACATTTTTATACTTTTCAACATAAGTATTGTTAAAAACTTGATAACAATATTTCTTCATTACCTCTAACGAAGAGTTCGTACTGAGACCAGGTACCGGTATCCTTAAGGTTCTCTTGTTCAGGTTTGTAGTTAGAGTGAACATTTTTAGCTTCCTCAGATATTTGCTTCCAATTTTTTTCCAGATCTTTTATTAGCCTAGTGTATGGTGTTTGTTCAGGCTTCCACCAGGGACGGCCTGTTAAACGATCCACGTTGTACAATGATCGCTGTTGCGGAGACAGAAAAACGCCCGACGCTGCACCTTGTTCATATATCTAAAGAAATATAAAACGTATTTTAAAATGTGGAAAAAATTATATACAAAACAAAAAAATGGTCTGAAAAGTAAAATGTAAGTACACAAAATTGCACATAAAATCACCTTATTGGCTTGGTCATTTTGTCCAAGCCTGGCGAGGGCATCTCCAAGGTGAAAAAGGAAGCGCCCTTCTAGAGTTCCATTATCCTTGGAATCAATGCCTTTTTGCATGTACTCGACAGCTTCTGATAAATTATTCTCAACCGTTTTCAAAATAAATCCATAATGAACGAGAGCAACTCCATCATTAGGCCACAAACTCAATGTGTTTTGCAACACTTTCTTAGCTAAATCAACCCTGGAAGGAAACATGGAAGTTTTTAAAAGTATGAATATTTATAAAAGGAAAATAAACGAAGGTTGAGAAAATAACTACCTACTTATTGACCATCAAATAAGTAATTGCCAACTGGTTTCTGTATTCAGGCTGGCTTGGAAATTTTGAAATCAATTTTTCGTGGACAGGCACGGCATTGAGATGTTGACCTAGATTTAATAGATGAATTTTTTAATACAAAAATAATTATTTATTTAATATTTAAGAGTAAACCATCAATAAGAGAAAAACGTATTGTTTTATTTATTTTTGAAAATACATATATTGTTCTTCTGATTAAGGTATAATACATTTCAAACATGCCGAGAAAAATATATTCAAAAGTGGAAAAAACAGTTTTAATTCATCGTATATATTGTTGGTAATTTTCAAACATTTAAGACAACTGACAATTGTTGAAAATATTCTCACTCATAGAAAAATACTAATTACCTTGAAACCTTATGCGATTAATGGTCCTTTCTGCAGTAGATATAAACACTCGATCAGAAATATTCATATCAAGTAAACTAAGATATTCTTTGATAGTAGCGTGAAGCAGACTATTGCTTCTTTTCTTCTCTGCCAGGATATCCATAGCTTTAGCACGCCCCAGTTTGGCATAGGGGCAAGATTTATTTGTCAAACTTAAGGCTGTAAAAAGGTGATAGCCCTCGTCTACTCGTCCCTAGGAAGGAGGAGGGGATCAAGCACACACATTTGTTGTTAATAGAAATAGTGAGAAATAAAATCAAACAAAAAAAGTAACAAAATCATGCAGTTAAAAAATAAGCAAGCCGTTTCGAAAAAATACCATCATACAAATAAATCTCGGAAGATTGGAAACCAAATCAAAATTATTTAAAAAAAAATTAAAACAAATGTTTCATAAGGATTATCAAGTAGGTAAAAATAGTCTTGGGAACATGATCACATTCTGTGGGTGCGATGTGTTGATCATGTCACCAAAAAACATTTTATCTACATTCTGTATTAATTGACAAGGTATAAAAGTATTTTTTTAAACTGTATTCTGTATTAATTGACAAAATATGAAAGTAATTGTAAAATGAAGACTTAAGTAACATGTAAAAAATACTTACATGACTTAAAAATATGAAAAAAAACTTAAGTAATGTTTATAAAACATTTACACCGCAAAAAAAAAAAATTAAAACTATAAAACCACACATTAAAACCAAATCAACATAAAAAAGTCAAATGTTTTTCTTATTCATTAAGGCACACTAGTAAATATAATTTTACTTTCTAACTAAAATAATTGCACAAAAAATAGAAAATATTTGGATATTTCAAATACATAAACCTTCGAAGTATTGTACTTTCTAAGTAAAATAAACAACTTAGACATAAAATGCAATTTAGAACGCCAGTATTATTTTTGGTTTAAATGACCTGAAAGGATGCAGCTTTTGAAAAACATATCAGTTAAGCGAATTTTCAGGAAAAAATATTAATAGAGGACTTACAAAAAAAAAACTACATTACACAAAATTTTAGGTGACTAAGGATTAATCGAAGAGGCCCTGCATAAAACAAATGAAATGATTAATGTAAATAGTATAAAACAATAATTGTTTCAAATAAAATTAGAAGAATAATTATGTTTTATGTATTGTTATGTACACAAAAATAATATAGATGCGTATTTACAATAATATTTGATTGATTCCATTGGTTCACACCAGATCAATCAGCGCGTATGTGAAATGCCTAAATAAATACCTTTCCCAAAATAATTACTTACTTACTTACTTACCATCACGCCGTCTCCCCGGAGGGGTAGGCAGAAAGAATGGAACGCCACACTGTTCTGTCCTGACATACGCCTCTCGCTTCCTCTACATTCATACATCTTGTCATGCACGCACGTCGATTTTTCCGACTCCTCACGTGACCGACATTCAATATTTGATTGATTTGATCGTGCCACGTTTCCCTCGGCCTTCCTCTATTTCTAGCTCCGTTCACGCCGTTTACATATACCTTCTTTACCATTCTGTCTTCACTCATTCTTTCCATGTGTCCAAACCATCTTAATGACCCTTTCCTTATTTTGTTCATAATACTTTCATTCGCACCACATTCACTTCTTATACTTGCATTTGTCACTCTATCATAAACAGATTTGCCACACATTCGTCTTAGAGATCTCATTTCTACTGCATTTATTCTACTTTCATCCTTCTTTTGCCAGTTCCATGCTTCACTTCCATACATAAGGGTCGGCACAAGAACACCATTGTGCACTGCCATCTTAGCTTTTTGGATAGGCTTTTGTTTGCGATGACAACTTTAAGTGCACCATTTATTCTGTTGCCTGCCCCAACCCTTCTTTCAATATCCTTCTCCACCCTCCCATCCTTTGTAAACATACTTCCTAAATAAACAAATTCATCCACTTGTTCCAGATTTTCACCGTTTACACTAATGTTGCACACTGTCATGCTTCCTTCTTTTTCGAAAATCATTACCTTAGACTTATTCACATTCATCATCAAATCGTATCGCTTGCATACCTCATACATCCTAGACACCAGGGCTTGCAGTTCGTGCTCGTTGTCTGCAAGTAGCACAGCGTCGTCCGCATACAACAAACAGCTTACTGAAACATCTTCCATTTTTGCACCTGCTTCCAACCCTTTCATACACTTGTCCATATATAGATTAAACAACCATGGTGACATTACACACCCCTGTTTGACACCTAATTAGTTATTAATTAGGTGTCAGGTTTGACACCATAATTAGTTATTAATTAAGTTACCTCATCCATTTCTGCCTGAGCCAGATCTAGCTGCTGTTTCCAGTCATCATTTGAGTCCCCAAGCCACTCTTCCGGCTCCGAGTCCTCTACAGCATTGCCCCCGGAGGGCTTACCTTCTGTATAATAAAAAAATAAATGAAATAAAAAGTCATAACCCTCTATCACTGAAATAAAACTAGGATCACACAACTGACAAGAAAAACAAAATGGGCACATGAAAATTGTACAAGACAAGCATGACAATACTTTTTCTAGCTGGAACAGGCGGTTCTTCATCGCTGTGTCCCTCGGCCTGGTCGTCATCAAGTTGTTGTAACTTTCCATACTTCTCTTCCAGTTTCTTCAATAAGTCGGTGTCATCCTGTTCCTCGGATATATCTTCTTCATCTTCCTCCTCTTCTTCTTCAATGATGTCCTCTTCATCCAGTAATTCTTCATCTAACACTTCTTCATCTTCCAATTCTTCATCATCTGCTTTATCAGTTGCATAAATAGGATTGATATTTTTGATTTCTTCGGGTGAAATTTTTTCAACATCACTTTCTTCGATTTCTTCTTCTTCCTCTTCTTCTTCTTCTTCCTCCTCCTCTTCTTCAGGTTCCACTTTACTAGGCTCTGGTGCTGACATTGCCTCCATTTTTCCTTTTACATCTTTCGTAATGACAAAATCATCATCGTCATCCTTAAAGTTATGGAAAAACAAATTTAAAAAATTAAAATTTAACTTAAAGAAAATACTGCTTTATAAAAATATATTTGATATCATAGATGATTTTTTTTTTATCTTAACATTTAAAACAAAAGGTCATACAACCTCTTCATAGCGATGCACAATTTGTTTGGTTGGCCGAGAGAAAAATGAAGGCTGCGGATTGCTTTGCAAAACTGGGACGTTTTTCTTTATTTCCATAATTTTTTCTTCGACTTCTTTTTCAGCTTCATCAATAATATCTATTCCAAAAATGGGTGATGAGTGCGTATTTACAGAAATATAATATGATATGTACATACAAAATAAATAAAAATTACCTTCATCAGAAATTAGAGTCATTCGTCTTTTCACTTCTACATCTGGAGCCCCTTCGCTGTCTGAAGCTGATTGAAAAATCATTTCATAAAAGATTTATAACTCTTTTTTAAAAAATGGCAAAGTATTCAAAATACAGCAATACTAAAAAAACATTTAAAAATCTGTTGCTTGGCATGTTCTTAAACATTATTTATTTTTTAATAGTGAAGGTATGGAATGAAAACATGTCGAGATAAATAAGACCATATAAAAACAAATGGCATTATGATTAAATAAAGACCGAGTATTATAGATATTAAAAAATTAAAAGCTTTAAGTATACATAAAAAAAGAAATCTGTTGTTGAACTCAATTATTATTTAACAGACAATTATTTTAAAAATCGGTATCAGAAGCAATTCTGACATTATTTTGTAATCAAATAAATGTAGATAACAAAAAAAAATACATACATTTTTATTTTAAATGATTCAGAAATAATGTTCACAGAATAATTTCAACAGCAAATAAAAACTGAAATATTAATTAATCTATAAAAAGTTAAATAAATTCTTTGACTAAAAAAATAAAAGACTTTTAGAACTTAAAAATATAGGAATAATTCAAATAATATTTGGTATAAAAATACAATATGTAAAATAATACATTAAAAAAATATATAAGAAGAGCTGCGCTACAGCTTACCGTAATGAGATAAGTTGAGAAAACTTTTTGTGAAAGGGAAAATTAAAATAAATTTAACATTGATTTCCGAAATCATTAAATAAAAATATATGTTTAAGTATGGGATTTAGATTAATACTCTTTTAGAAGGGGACCACACATGTGGAAACATTGTGTATGGAAAATAAAAAAGCACATCAAGTCACACAATTCTTTGGTAATAAAAATAATATACAATACAACATAGCGAGATGAAGAAGAATGGTTAAGGACATTTTAGAAAATACAATCACATCAAGATTACAAATAAAACAAGTCATGATAAATATGTCTAAACATCTAGAAGCACTGAAAACAAATGTATAAATAAAATAAGTGTTAGTGAGGCCACGAGCATTGGAAATTGTTGAAAACGAGTTTAGTCTTGTTTTATGATGATTCTAAATTTGAATTCAAGCAAAAATGTTAATCTAATTGGTTATGACTATTCTGAGTAACTGAAGAGAAGGTTTGGTGTGCGCAAAAAGGCTAAAAGCATGCGAGACGGCCGTACTAAAGTTGGTACCGACCGTTTTGCCACTTTCGGGCGAGCACGCAGTACGCGACCACCACGAGCGCCAGACCGATGCCCACCCTCATGCCCACTGCAACACACACCCGAGTCAGACAACACTACCACAGCTCGTGACCTCACCATCTGATACATTGTGTACAATTTTCATTAGCCCATTTGACAAAATATAAAATAGAACAAAATAAAATCAGTTATACACGGTATACCTAGAGACAGATGAATTAAATTAACAATTTTTGAGAATTATACTTACATAAATGTAGTTAGATTTCTAAAATAAGAAAAGTAATTCAGACACATTCTGTTAAAATATTTAAGGTTGAAGGCTTCATCATATCAAGACAGTACAAATAAAATTGAAGATCAGACCAAAACTTAGTTATAAGTTATATTTTTGCAGAAAAATAAATACTGCCACTGTCTTTCCTGACGTATTTCTCTCACTTCCTCAACTCAATTCAATTCATCGTGTCATGCACGCACTGAGTCCTCACCCGGCCGACATTCAATATTTGATTGTGTCACATTTTCTTCGGTCTTCCTCTATTTTTAGTTCTGTTTACATCGTAAACATATACTTTTTTACCATTCTTTCCACGTGTCAAAACCATTTTAATGATCCTTTCATTATTTTGTTACACTTTAATATAGTTTTCGAAAAACCCTGCACGAGATATATCATAAATGATGCAACCGACTTACTTCCAGATTCCTCCTGTTCCTGGGCCAATTGTTCAGCCTGTTTTGCCGCTATGTGTTCTTCTTCGCCAACATTATTTTCCACAACTTCCTCTTCCGTCGAGTCCACCTGGAGTATGAAACAAACCATGAGAGATGGTAACATTATATTGAAATTGATTAGAACAAACCAAAAATCAAACTGTAGGTTAGCATAACACATTCACAGGCAATATTCTAAATCAGAGGTTCCCAAACTTTTTTGTTCCATAGACCCCTTGCCGATATCTTCTATTATGTGTTCTGCTTTCTTAAAATTTAACCGAAACAAAAAAACTGGAATTCGTTGTCGACCTTTTTTATATAGCTCATTTGGGAAAATTAAATGTCCGATCTTTGCCGAATGAGCAAAAAAAAAAGGTCGCCGAAGATTTCGATATTCGTTTTGCGTTTCAATATCCGGCTTCAATTTAGTTGAACCATCTCATGGACCCCCAATTTTTTTTACAATTGTCGTAGACTCCTTGTAAGTTGTCATAGATCCCTGGGGGTCTATATAGACCACTTTAGGAATCACTGTTCTAAATGAATGCATTGATACATATATAATTGTAATTTTGTGTAACAAAATTAGCACTAGCATTTCAAAAGAGACACAAGTAAATATCACATTTTCATCTAGTGTTACTTTACAAATACTAATACATATATGTTTATTATTATATACACAACTCATATTAAAATAGGCACTTAAAAAATAAAATGATTAACATATTATATCAGTATTTCTAAGGTGACACTAGATGAAATTGTGATTTTGATTTGTGTCATTTTTTAAATATTAGTACGATATTGAAGGCCTAAATGTATTTTTTTAAAATAGATCACACATAAACAAAAATTATAAACAATGAAAGTTAACAGATAATTTATATACAAAAGTTTTGTAAGTAGAAAAAAATAATTATTAAAAAACATGCAGTAAACTTGTCACTTCTAAGATATTCTTGTTCAAACCTCTTCGAATGGAAGTTGTACATCATTTTCTGAACTGTCTTCCAATTTAGAAGCATCCTCAACAGAATCTACATCATCATTCTGATCTTCCGGAGATCCATTCAAATATTCATCATCATCATCTTCATTGTTGGCAATATCATCATCATCATCATCATCTGCCTCTGCAATATCATCATCGTCGTCGTCGTCTTCTTCATCGCTGTCATTTGGATCTTCGTTACTCAAATTATGATTTTCTCCACTATCTTCCACATCTTGTTCTTCATTCTCTTCAACATCATTTTCCTGATCTGAATCTGTAGCATCGTCTTCATCGCTATGGTCAATCTCATTATCACTGTCTGGATGCTCGTCTTCAATGTCTTCTATTTCATCATCATGGTCATCATCGTGTTCGTCTTCATGGCTATCCTCCTGGTCATTTACAGATATGATGACTAAATATTTGAACGTTTAAAAAAAACTGAATACTTATAATAATGGAATAATATAAATTTCAACAGTCAATGAATGAATTACATAGGAACCACACACTACCGAAAACTTACTTAGAATATAATCAGTTTATTGTGAATAATCCTATTGTTCTAATGGTTAAATAAATCATACCGCATCCTTGAGTTCCAAAGTATGTTCATCGTGGTGGTCATCGTGTACTGGTCCTTCATCTACCCAGCCATCGAAAACTTGGGCATATCTCGACTCTGCTACCGGCGTATCCACTTGAAATCAAATCACACTAATGTAAAACATAGCCCTAAAAGATATATAATTTTGTTAAATAACATGGAAATTCAGAAGAAAAAGGAGTTGGATTTTTTTATAAAGATTATAAATAATAAAATTAATAATTAATAATAACATAATAAAACTATTTTTTATTTCCTGGTTTATTAGCTTGTTCGACTATTTATTACTTTCTACCAATCGTAAACCGGTTTCTATAAATACGGTTCGGTAAATACAAAAGTAAAGTGAGTTACTTTTATTACTTATAATAAATCAAAATAATTTAGTTCTTCTAAATCCTTGGATAAATGTTTTAATACAATGATACTGTAGAAAAGAGTTATTAATTGATTTTTAATCTACTTACAATCAGTGAGGCCTCGGTTCTCTATTAAAATGAGGCCGATGACGAAGACCAGAGCACCAAGAAGTAAGAAAAATACTATTTTGGCACACCAGTGCCCGCCAGTTCCTCCTTCATGGTGGACATGAATGATAGAGTCCCCCTCGGAGAAATGGCTGGAGGAGGGTGAAGAGCTGGAGGCTTTCGTCGGTGCAAATCCTTCATCAGATTCATCTATAATTTTTCAATAATTTAACAAATCATTACAAGAGAAAGTTCTTTAAAAAATTAAATACCCCGTGCGAAAAGCAGTAATAATATTAAACATGACTGCTTTCAATTGAAATGTTTCAATGCTTGGGAATTAGATATAAAATCAATATCTTCACATTCAAAGAGGTCTTGTTATATAATAACATTCTGAGGGTTGCGCCAAGAGGTATTTGAGGAAGTTGCAAGGTAAAAAACAATAAATAAAAAATAACTTGGGGATTGTTGCTCGGTAATATTTAATGATGCATCAACATGTACTTTTATACTTAACATTTCTATTTTATAGAGAAAGACTATATTTTTTTATTGAGAAATACTGTAAAGCTGTATTATTGACTGATGAAGCATTTACAATACTATCCATTTTGTTATAAAAATGTACATAATTAACTATATATTATATTTGCTTAATGAGTTAATCACAACCAGTTTCCCGAAATAAACAGAAACAGTTGAAACTTGTTAAGATGAGCTTGCAAACTATATAATACATAAATATTTTTATCTTATATTTCAATTCAGTATTAATACTGATTTAGGTCATTTAATTAAAAATTTCCGAAAGACATTTAAATTTGATTAACCGCCAAAAAAGATTACCGAACAACTTAAAGCATAAACATTTGATATAATTTGATTAATACAAATGAAAATGTTTGTTTCTAGAAGTTTTATTATATTTTAAGTGAATGACATGTTTCGCCTGCCTAAGGGAAACATTTGGTAATGCCATAGATACGTTTTCATTCGTATTAATTATTTATTGTTCAAGAAACAATAAATGATATAAAAAATGGAAACAAATGTTGAATGAAGAAATACATTTGTAGGGGAAATGCTTTATAAACACATTCTTAAATTGTATATGCGGGGTGTAACAGGAAATGCAATAAAGGAGATAAAGGAACAAATCTCCAGGTGATGTATAGCTACCTCCGAGGCTAAGCTTACGAGCTATAAACTCGGCTTCAGCTTTTGATCTTTCACTGCTTGAACCATCTGTCAAAAAATTGTTTTAATTTTAAATATACTGTATTGCAATTAAAGAATTTGAGGGGCCACATGCTAAATTTAAGGCAAAAACTGGGATCCTATTCTAGAGCAGACCCTAGACTCTATGAATAGAATATGATATAAATGATCTAATTGTACTACATGTGCTAAGCGAAACAATGAAATTACAAAATAATAGAATGATAACTATTTTTAAAATACTTGTTCACACTTTTGAGGATTATTTTTAACACACTTAGATTTTAAAACTTATTGTTAGTGTTTTTTCGGTCCAAATTTAATTAAAATGAGCATATTTACATTGGCAAGGAAGATAATAAATTTAAAAAAACGTTTATCTTATCTCTGCAATGTGACTTGAAAGTAAATACAGTGTAAATGTGGTCTCAGATGGGATGAGGTCTATTTATATCCTGGGGATACTATGCCAAATGTTTAAATATGTACGAACTTACATTAAATATGATAAGAGAACCTATTGCGTCGCGTAAATTAAAAGGTAATGAAGTTAAGATAAATACTGTGATAAAACAAATTGACCAATTTTTCAAATTTTGGCAGTAAGTTTTGTAAGAAAATTGAAATAACTAATGTAGCATAGTATAAAAATGTACGTTAAAAATACTATGAGGTTATCTTAATGATTAATAATAGCATTTCACGATTATGGTGTTTACCTTTCTTTTTTTTCTTGTCTTTACGTTTTCTTGGTTGCACATCTCCTGACATTTTTCAATCAAATTAACTTCAAAAAGTGTATAAAAGTTATGTTAATGAAACATACATGACCACGAGGCAACTAATTCTTAAACTAATGAGAGGAAGAAAACTATAAGTGAGCTGAATTTAATTATAGTCTTCCTTGTCAAAAACGTGATCAACGTGATTTTGAAAATTCCAAAACCCCGGTTCTAAAAATAGTAGTAGTCTTTATAAAGTTCTGAAGTTAGCCAGTAGTGTGAAAGTCGTACAGATAGAAATTACAAAGATTTCGAGATCATCGACTAAAATATCATAGACACGGATAAGTACTAAAAAAATATAAATAAAATAAAACTCACCCTACACCCGATTCATCTACATCAAGACTACAAGTGGAGGATCGCAGTTTATCTGAAAAGTCGCAGTCTGTCTAAAAATTTAATTGTATATATAATTTAAAATTATAAATGTAATCAAATAATTTCCCGAAAAAAAAAAATTGATAACGAGTGCAGTGATCGTAAAATTATTTGATTTAATGGTACAACATTTTGTGGTGACTAAATGACAGCTTGTATTTTGTCAAGTAAAATATTGATATAAATGTCATTTTATGGTTTAGAACAAATAATTAAATCTTTTAGAGCATTACACACAATACCTAACCTAATGTCGAAGTCCAAAATAAATAAATCTAAATCTTTAGCATCGAAAGAGGTTAGATATACTTTTTGTATGCAATAAATTTAATAACAATACCAGTAGGCAGAAAATTCAGCAAGTGCACATTTTGTGTGAAATTTGTTGATCTATTGAAATTGTAATTTTTACACTAAAAACAAACTAACATTTTAGGTTCTTCCAGAACAGGAATGTCCTTTTATTAATGAAGACAAAAATGGCAATATATTAATTAAAATATTAGCCAAACCAGGTGCTAAATTAAATTCAATAACAGGTAATTTATGTATTGTTTAAATCGGGATAAAAAAAAACAACCCAGCTCAAGTGTAATGAATGAAATGTTCATAACATGTTTTTTACTTTTAGATATCAACGAATCTGGAGTTGGCGTACAAATAAACGCACCTCCCTTGGAAGGTGAAGCAAACACAGAGCTAGTCCGATATATGTCAGAAGTTTTAGGTATTAGGAAGAGTGATGTATCTTTAGAAAAGGTATAATTGAATTATTTATTTGTGTATGCATAAACTTTGAAACACAAATAATGATAAACTAATAACATTAAATATTATGTATCAAAATTTTATTTAGATTCTCCTAAACCTCGGAGTGTCTAATGTCACATGAATAGCCAACAATTTATTAGAAATGCAAGAGTTTCGGTACATAACACATTCTTGTTCTTTTTCAGGGTAGCAGATCAAGACAAAAGATAATAATGATATCTAAAGGAGTTCTTAAAACATCAGATGTTGTTGCAAAGATAAATTGTGCAATAAGTAATAGATAATCAACATTTTATTGCTTAAGATTTGATATAAGTTGTGTTTGTATATTCTAATGAATTTGGAACTGAAGATAAAATCACAAATAAATGTAAAGAAAAAAGTTTTCTTTTGGTTCATAATTTTATTAATTAAATATTATAATTAACATACTCATACAAAACAGGAAAAACACTTTTTTTTACCCTTTCATTGATAAGACTTAATATAATATTGAAAACATAAGATTAACTAATCTATAATATATTGAAGAGTTCTCCTACATCAAGTTTTAATCCTGGTATGGTACAAGATCCAGCAATAGTACATCACTGACGAGGCAGTCAGCAGGCTGTAAACAGAAATAAAATGTATTATTAACTAATTTACACCGTTTAGAGAATGACACTATACCATATATGCACTTGAATATACACATGAAATGTTGAACATCAAGTTTACCTCCGGACTGATACCGACGAGAGCATCCGCATGGCCGTAAAATTCTTCTTTTAGTGAAATCACAATTGTTTGTAGATTGACAGTCTTCCCTCTGATATATTTAGCAACCTTTCCAATATTCGTGTTGTCGAGAGCGGCATCAATCTCATCCAAGAGGAAAAAGGGTGCCGGGTGATAACTTAAACAATAATATAATTCCATTATAGAAAATACACTGTATATTGGTAAAATGTATAAAAAAAAAAACACTGTATGATTGAAAATTGGTATCATTTCTGGCAAGGATAAAAGGATATTGAAAAGAAAAAAGTGATTCAAAATTATATATAATTTTTAAGAATAATATTTGGTTAATCCATGTATGAAAGATGGACAAACTTCGATAAAAGACATGCAGGGTAGTTGAAAGTTTTATGAAAAAATAATGAAACGATCACAAAGAAAATTGGGTGATGATACAGTTGACAGATTACTTGGCTTCTGATTCAAGGGACTTGGGTTCAAGCTTGGACACGACTCGATTTCTCAATTATAATAATGAGATCTGGTCATTCCTTAGTATTATTATTCTTTTTAATATAAAAATAAATATTTTAAAAATACAATATGGTTTCGATTTATAAAAAAAAGTATATAACAATGATGAAAATAAGAACAGGAAAACATGGCAGAATCAAATTTGAAATGTTGACAATGTCAGGACTGAAAAAAAAATCAATGTGCATTCACAACAAGGCGTATATGTATGTAGATGAGTCTTTAGAAGTATTTTAGGAGAAAAAAGTGTGGCCATTCAATCCCAATGCCGTCTTGAAAGTATTTACCAGGCCGTAATCACATAGATAATATTTGCAACATGGAGCTATTGTAGGCCGTTAGTATGTGTCTCGTGCCGTGATCTCGTATTTTATTTTGATTATAAATGTGAAATAAATGTAAAATACGACTACGATCGTATTATTATTCCTTATCTACGTGTTACAAATATTTTAATATACTACATTTGTGTTTCCGCAGTGCCGGTATGTCAATTTTACTTTCTCTCGTGCCGGGCCATTTGTAAAGTATTTATATGCATTTTCTTCAGTGTGTTTACTTTATAAAAGTACTAGTAATATATTGAACACACATTGAAATGTATAATATAGTTTGTGTAAAACTTTGGTATGTAAAATGTTCAAAATAATCTTTCGATATAACCTCAAAATTCATAATATTAACTTCAAAATTTGTAGCACAGAAAGCTCAAAATTCATAATAATAATGCCTAATGCAATAATATCGTTAAAAAAGGTTTATTTATATTTTTATTCATTGTTTCCAAAAATTCGCAATATTTTTACCAAAATTGTCTGACATTTGACAGCTGTCAGATCAATGGACCCAGAGTTATAATCTTAACATTGCGGCTTGATAACATATTATAGATTCGAGACGGCATTGATTCAATCCTTAGTGCATGATCCTTCAGAGAAACGGTAGGATCGTTAGTTAATGATACATAAATATGTGGATACACAAAAGCCACAATGGATAATATTTTTATTAATAATTCCGTTTCATAATAATCAACAGAATTATTAATACATATGATTACGATATGTGGCAGGAGTATGGCTGTAAGGTTTAGTTAGGTGAAATAAAAAGATAACTGACCTGTGAATAGCAAATAACATAGCCAAAGCAGCAACTGTCTTTTCCCCTCCAGATAAGTTGGACATGGGTTGGAAACGTTTTCCAGGAGCGACACAATTGTAGTTGATACCGTGTAAGTACGGTTCTTCGGGATTTTCCGGACCAAGGAACGCTTGTGCAGATTGGTTCATTGCCAGAGACTGAAATAATAGAAGAGATAAATACAAAAATATATGTATTTCGAAATTACTTGTTTTTACATAAAATTTTATGTGAATAAACTAACTTTATAGATAGCATCAATTTCATTAGCGACATGATCAAAGCAATGAATAAATTTATCATGTCGATCTTTCTTGGCTTTTTCAAACGCAATTTTTGCTTTGCGTGCTCTTTTACGAGCGGTCTCAAAAGCTTTATTTGTCATCGAGACTTTCTCCCGTACTTCATTTAGTTTCTGCATGGCCTGGAAGGAAAATAAATAATAATTATGATTGTCGACCGTATACATTTTTAAATGTTATAATTAAGACAAATGAAATACAATACACATACAAGTGTGTCGCATTAAAATCAACTTACTCTCATGTTTGGTGCTTGAATTTTGTCAACAGTTTGAGTTAAGTTGGAAATAATTTTACATAACTTGTCAGCTTGTTTTTTTATATCGTCTTGTTCATCCAGTTCTCTAAGCTTCTCTGGCAGTGTGCTGTAATCTATGCGAATTCTGAAACACAAAAATTACACGAGTCATTTAATATCAAGAATATATGAAGTATGCAATTGTATTAATTTACAAATCATAACCATTACATATTAAATTTAAATTGTTTATAACTAAGGAACAAAAATTAAAATTAAAATTAGAATAAGAATAGACTGTTTTGAACGTGCCTTAGTTTTAATAAATACAAATGAAAACTTCCGTTTTCTATAAAAGTTTTGTGGATGACATGTTTCGCCTGTCTAACATTTAAAATATTTTGACATTTGATAATGCCTTAGACAGGCGAAACATGTCATTCACATAAAATATAATAAAGTTTCTAGAAAATAGACATTTTCATTTGAATTAATGATTTAATATCGAGTTTTACATTATTGTACAAGAAACAATAAATGTGCCATGATTTTCTCAGCTACTTTTCATTCACACTGCTTGCATACAACTAAAAAAAAAGAGCACGATTGGATTCGAACCGGAATCCACCCGGCTAGCGGAACAGAGAAGTGACATTTACGGTCAGCCACCGAACTGTAGAAATAAGTTTTAAAATGTCTAAAATATAAGCTACAGTGAAAAGTTGGAAGGCTTTCTTCTCAAAATTGGTTGGCTATTGCGCTTTCTTACTTTGACTATCAACGACTCTTAGGGAGTACAGTACTACAATCCTGTGAAATCCCATTCTGAAGTCAATTTTAAAAAGGTTGCCATGTTCGAAGTTGAAAAAATCTATGAGTATGCGTGTCACAATGTATGAATATCCAGGAAGCTCAAGAGGTGTGTTAGAAAATGGTGCGTCAGTCCATCCTCACTGCCCACCCCACTGGAAAAGAATGTGATGATTATTAGTTATGTTTTCACAGACCTGGCTTCCTTTTCTATCATCGCCGTTGTATTCATGGAGGATGATCCAGATTCATTCTCATTGGAGGAGTTGTTGGTAAATATGTCTTCCATATTACCGTGAACCATTGGAATCAAAATATCTTCAATCTAAAAGGGAGTAAAAAAGGTTTCAATGATTTTTAGCATAAGAAGAACAAAATAAACAATACCAGCGTGGTCTCACTATACTAACCTTGCATTGTTTCAACATATTGTGTCGATCATTCTTCTTACTTTCAATTTTTGACTCAATTGATGAGACTTGTTTCTGGATGGCAAGGATTTCTTTTGCAATATTTCCTACGTCACGTCTTGCCTGTAAAGATGTTAAAATAATATATTAGTACAATAATTGAAAGAATAATGATTAAAAGACATGCGGAATGGATTTTTTCAAACCTTGCCCATCTCATCATCCATTTGTTCCTGTTGATGTCTCTTGGCCTGACGGTCACCTTTGAGACTCTCAGATCTTTGAATCTCCTTATCTATATCACCCCGCTGCTTAGTCTCAGCCTGGCGTGAGGCTTCCAGCTCATCTTCCCCATCCTGCACGGTTCGCTCCCAGCGGAGCACATTTTCTAAAGAAAAATAATTATTTTAAGATTCTGATAAAAAAAATCTAGATGAGTTTACAGATTGGTCGTATTCATAATAGATGTGCACTTACTTTGAGTGTCTCTCGACTTCTCAAATTCCAAATTACTTGTAATTCTGTCAATTTGGGAATCAAATTCCATCCTCTTTTTGGCACGTTCCTGCTGGTTACGTAACTCCCTCTCTTCATATTGTCTGAAAAACAAGATAGATTTAAAAATACTATTCAGTGACTTTGGGATCATATGGCTCAACTGACAACAACTGACCTAATATTGGCAACACCAATGTCTCGACAGAATTTCTTAAACACTACATCTTCAACAGTGTTCATACTCTCTTTAATTTCTTGAATTTTCAGGTCTCTGTCGTGCATTGTGCGTTCAATATCGGCGATGTTTGGCTGTGAAACAGGTTAATGGCAACATTAAAACGTTTTCGGAATATACAACGATATGTATTTAGACAGCAAAAATGTAAACTAGCTTACCCCAAACAATTCCATTTTTCTCTCCAATTCTGCGATTTCACTTTCCAATGTTTTAATTTGTTTCTCCTGAAAATCAATACATTTTATAAAAGAAAATACAATATTTTTTTTTCGACTAATGAAATTTTATTTTTAAAATAATAAACTGTTAAAATAAAAAAAACATAACAAAAAGTAACAAACCGTAGTATCTTTATCATTTTTGGAATATTTCAATCTTGTCTCTAATCCCCTGATCTGAGAATCAACCGTGGTAAGTTCAGATTCTTTTCGAGACTTTTTCATTTGCTCACGAAGCTCTTCTGTCAATTTTTCCTGTAGACATGTAGTGTATTAGAAAAATTTAATGTATATTAGAAAACAACTATTAATTAGAAAAGATTAAAACAATGACATACTTTTTTAGCTTTCAACTGAGACATTTGCTTTTCATCCCAACGCTTGGCCTTCCTGGCCAGATCTAGACTGCCTCCGGATATGATACCAGACTTCTGATAGAATGTGCCATCCAGGGCTAGAGCCTAAAATAAAGGAAATGGATACGGAAATTAGTTACCATGACCAAATAACATTTCAAATTAAGGATAAGGGAGGCAACTCACATCATATCTTGTATTCTTATTACGGTCGAGATCATAAGCTACGCGAGACGCATCTTCCGGAGTTTCACAGACTAGAGCATTATTCGTCACAAACAGGACAGCCCTGTGGATTGCAGGTGGCTCAAAGCGCAGAACATCAAAGAGGAGTTTCACATTTTTTGGTTCTTGAATTTCTCTGTAGAAATAGAAGAAAAATCATATAAAATAGACAAAAGATTTAGAAATTTTAAATGACTTAAATAATGCTTAAAAAAATACCTTAATCTTTCTCTCAACTGCTTCGCTTGGATGTAATCTAAGGGTAAAAACGTTTCAGGTTCAAGCATTCTCTCTTTGAGGACTTGAATACATTTCCTGGCAGTTTTTTCAGTATCCACAACAATAGCTTCCATGTACTTTCCCAAAACTTTGGTAATAGCCACATTGTAACGTTTGTGTGTTGGCTGGCACATGTTAATCATTCGGTCATACTAGAATAACAAATAAATTACTGTGAGAAACGCTGCAGCCATTGGAATTGAGTAGGATAAATGTATCTCTATGACACGTGCAATGATTGGAGTCAAGTTTTGAAATTAATCTTTAAAAGAAATTTATATTTGCATTAAAATTATTTCTACAAGTTTTAAAAATTAATTGTTGATTAAATATAACAACGCTTTTCTGCCAGTAGACTAGTAGTTGATGAAGTCAAAAAAGTTATATACGTTCTAAAAAATTTTTTTTTTAAAAAGATTACCACGCCTGGGATCTCTCTCTTGAAGCTTTCTACGATTTCTTGCTTCTTTCGCCGGCGGGCATCCTCATGCTTGTCTACCCGGGCGTCTCCAAGCTGCTCACCGACTTGCTCCAGGGCGGTCTGCAGCTCAGCTGCACGTCCACGCCCCGCCCCCACGTCTGTCTGTAGCTCCGTGCGCAGGCGGCGCTGCTCCTCCAAGGCTTGTTCTGATGTCCTAGAAATATCTAGAGCTGTATCAAAGAGCTATTAAGCAGTGAGGTTGTTGACTCCATATTACTATTGATATTATAAGCTGTTCTCTTTAATATATTTTCATGTATTTTAATTCATAGAGATGAAGTGTACACTTCAAAAAATATTTGTTATAACGTAATAGTTCCAACTTGTAACATTCTAAAAGATTAATATGTAAATATACATGATTCAAACATCCAGGTATATAAAAGAAAAGAGAGTAAATAATCATAGTTTAAAATTAATGTTGGCTTTTATACTTGAACCACCCACAATTTGCAAGTGCTTACTTGATGTGCTCGGCCAGTTTGTCACTTCTCTTGATGGCTTCAGCCTTCTCGTGCCCCTTTTGGCGGTGCTTGTTCTCAAACTCGCTCTTTTTTCTGATCTCATTATCCAGACGGTCCTGGTCAGCCTTCTGCTCTCGGTTAACGGAGTCCAGTTCCTGTAGGCACATGGCCGACTTCATGGACGCCTGCTTCTTAAGTTGCTCGTATTCTCTGACCTGGTATCATATACAATAATATAAATGGAGATTAACACTGATATATTTAAATTATTGCTATGGTTGCTGAAAGTGACGAAGAACTGCATGAGGCCTTAACAACTATGCAAAGCATTCTTCAAAATAACTACAACATGAAGATAAATAAAGACAAAACAAAGCTGCTGATTGTAGACCGAACGCAACATCAGATGAGAGTAGTGATGTCAGGAGTTCCACTAAAGAACACCAAGGAGTTTGTCTACCTCGGGAGCAAAATAACATGGGACGGCAGGTCTAAGAGCGAGGTCGACAGCCGTATACATTTAATAAAAGGTTTGCATTTAATAAAAGGTCGAAAATAATATAATCTAATAATTTAGACCTAAAACTGAGAATACTCCTCATCAAGACCTATATATGGAGTATCCTGATGTACGGCTGCGAGACATGGTGCCAATCCGAAAGAGATAAACGGAGACTAAAGGCTTTTGAGATGTGGTCCTATTGAAGACTATTAGGAATTTCCTGGAGAGACCACATTACAAATGAGGAGGTTCTCCAAAGAATCGAAGGAGGAAGGCACCTGCTCAGGACCTTGTCCGAAAGGCGTGCAAGATGGATCGGCCATGTAATTCGACAAGAAGGCCTCTTGCATGCCATAATGGAGGGTATGACCGAGGGACAAACTCTAGCGTACACCCATGCCGAGAGTACTTGGAGGACCTGTTGGTGGACGTGCGCTGCTCATCATATGCGGATATCAAGAGAGCCGCACAAGACAGGGAGGAATGGAAGAGAAGAATAGGGGAAATTGCTGCAAACCAATCCCAGGATTGAAACCAGAGAGAGATTTAAATGTTTAATAATATATTTACCTGTGCCTCTTCCAGGTGCACGTCTCGCCCCTGGCTCTGGCTCTGGCCAGCCACGGTTGCCTCCCATTGTGCTTTTGAGGCCTCCACTCCACGCAGCTCTTCCTCCAGCTTGCGGATGTCAGCTTGGTGCGCCTCGTTAGCCTTGCGCGCCTGTTCCAGCGTTTTAGATGCGCTGTCCAACTTCTTTTGGTTGTGGGTAACACGCTCCTTGGCCTTAATGAACATGGGCCGCTTCTTCGATATCTCCACTTCCTAAATATCATAAGCATATATTTATAAAAAAAAAAAACATTATTACTTAGCAATGTAAAGAATATTGAGATAACAGAAGAGAAACACACCACTTCACGGAGATCTTGATCAATTTTGGCCATTTCTCGCTGAATCACTCCAGCTTCCTTTTTCTTATCCTTCAGCACTTCTTCGGCTTTAGCCTTCTTCTTTTCAATTTTAGCCATCTCTTGCTGCTTCTGGTGGAGATCGTCTTCAAATTGCTTGATGTCATTCTCATTGTGAAATAGTTTGAACAATTGCAATTCAACTTGTTTTTCAGCCTGCGAAAACAAAACAAAAATATTGCTCTCTATTCATAAATACCACAAATAAAATGTTTGTAATAAACAAAAACTAACCAGTTCAACTTTTAGTTGTTGATATTTTTCCGCTTCTTCTTTCTCCAGTTTAGCTTCTTTGCGCTCCGCCGCAATTCCCCTTTTTTTCTGATAAGAAAATTGTGTTTCTTCATCTGCACGATTCATCTCTAATCGGCATCTTTCATACTCTTCCTTCAATGCTCCCGATCTAGGACCGTACGTAAATTATTACTTAAAAATTCATAAATGTACTCTTCCCAATACTTTTCTTTTTATAAACTTCAGGCGTTCACTAACAGTATTTCAATATTAAGAATCAATTCAAATTTTCATTCACTTTTGAGTTATTTTTTTCATAGATGTTTTGAAGCTATAATAGCCTCGATGTTAGTATTAAGTATGAGGATAGTGACGTTAAATTTAAGAAACTTCTAAAGACTGCAGTCATTTCATGTCAGTCATATCCTAGTATCCCTTGGAGAAATTGCTTTTACAAAACGGCACACTTAAAATATAAATCATCACAAATAATAATAATAGCTACCATATCGGACACATGATTACATCATTAAGGCAGAAACATACTATTAACACGCCACGCCACCCGATGCCACGTGATGGGTGTTGAGTCGAATCAAATTGTATTGTTTTCTATGGACAGAATCACACTACGAATACCCGACGCGACGCCATGCGCGCACACGCCACCCGATCCAGACGAGCTAGATCGACGTGTTGCCGATGGTGGGAGTAAACATGCCACGTCGCGTGTTAATAGTATGTTTCTGCCTTTATCCCGGTAATTATGGCAATAATAGATTTAAAGAATGTTGAGAAAAATAAACTTGGAGAAAAATAATGTTTTAATTCATAAAAAAATCATGATAAAATAAAGTAAAACATTAAAAATATAAGCTAGAATGGCAGTGCACAATGGTGTTCTTCTACCGACCCTTATGTATGGAAGCGAAGCATGGAACTGGCAAAAGAAGGATGCAAGTAGAATAAATGCAGTAGAAATGAGATCTCTTAGACGAATGGGTGGATACTCTGTGTATGATAGAGTGCCGAATGAAAATATAAGAAGTGAATGCGGTGCGAATGATGGTGTCATTAACAAAATAATGAAAGGATCATTAAGATGGTTTGGACATATGGAAAGAATGAGTGAAGACAGAATGGTAAAGAAGGTATATGTAAACGGCGTGAACGGAGCTAGAAATAGAGGAAGGCCGAGGAAAACGTGGCACGATTAAATCAATCAAATATTGAATGTCGGTCACGTGAGGAGTCGGAAAAATCGATGTGCGTGCATGACAAGATGTATGAATAATGAGAAAGCGAGAGAAATATGTCAGGAAAGAAAAGTGTGGCAGTCCATTCTTTCTGCCTACCCCTTCGGGGAGACGGCGTGGTGGTTAGTTAGTTAGTTAAAAATATATGACTAGTACTTACCCACTGATTTCTTCAAAGAGGGCTGTGCACTCTTTAGGACTTTTCATTGCGATGGATTCTACAGCCCCTTGGAAAACCAGGAAGTTTTTAGCCTTCACGTTGATTCCAATTTGTTCAAGTTCACTCAGGTAATGCGGGTTGGTCACCGACTATAATACAATAAAAGTCAGTATCACACATAAAATTATTATTCAAGTAGACAAAAAGAGTTTCCATAGAATAAATGTATGCAATAGAAAATTTTATGTTCATAATATTGAGCAAAAATGTATTATATTGCTGAATGTTGTATGTGTTTGCTTAATACACATCACACAACTTGTAGTATGTGCATCTGATATAACACAATAGAAGATTTATTAAAAAAAAAATCTAACTTCTCCATTTATTCGGTGATCAGACGATTGGCCCTGGACGGATCGCATGAAGTGTTTTTCTGTTCCATCTTCTAAAAGAAATATGGCTGTCACAGAGGCGCTGAAAAACAATATTTTGTTTAAAAGTATAGAATGCAATGCGTTAATAAAAACGTTAATTGTGTTGTACAATGTTATAATGTATGATATGTACCTTCGAGAGACAGGGCGATGGATAGAAGCGCCGTGTATTAAATCTGAGAGACGTTTGACACGAAGACTTGACGTTTTCTCTCCCATAACAAAACTGACAGCGTCCATGAAATTTGATTTTCCTGATACAAATATTATATTGCAGTTATATTAAATAACAACTTTCAGATATTTTAAAACACCATTTAGGATTAATCTAGCATTACCTGATCCATTTGGGCCAATAACTGCAGTAAACGCTTTGAACGGCCCGATCCTTTGCTTCCCTCGATAGGATTTGAAATTATCGACATCGATAAATTTTAGAAAAGCAGGCATTTTGGTAACAATTACTGATATTGTCAAAAAACTTAATTAATGGTAATGTTAGAATAATATTCTAAATTACACAAATATTTGTTGTGATCCCTAGTTTACATAGCGACAACTATTAGCGGGAACACAAGAAAACTAAGCGACAATAAATATGGCGTCAACATACCACAGACAATAATTGCTCTAATTTTTTTTCAAGCTGTAAATGTATCCATTCACGGAGTAAAATGTAATTTTATGAATATTTATCTATGGATGTCAAACTGACAGTTTTACCACAGGTGGTTTTCCGGTTCCAATACTTATAAACTTTGGTAAACTTATTTATTTACACTTTAGATACTAAAGTGTAAATAAATAATTATTGTTTCGATAATGCTAATAAGGAATAATAATGAGAAATTTTATGATTGTTTTTTTGATGATAACTATTTTTATCATATGGCTATTCTTTACGTTGGATAATGAGTTATCTAAAAGCTATGCTAACACTTTTGTGTTGAAACGACAGCTGGAGTCAGCTCCGAAAAGAGATAAATACGTTTTTGACACAGAGTGTGTTTTAGATAGTGCTCCGTGTTCTAGTAAGCGAAATGAATCATTTTTCGTATTTGCTTATACCCTTAGAATACAGTATTTTTTTTTAAAGAAAATGATTTATTTCAGAATTCCACAAAATTGTAATTATTGTAACATGCTACGTGGGTCATGTTGAACTCCGAAGTGCCCATAGAAGGGCTTTACCTTCAGAGTTGCTGGAAAACTTAGGAATTAAAAGAGTTTTTCTTCTAGCAAAGATTCCAAAGCTCGATGAGTATGTATTTTTTTTGTTTAACCTACCCACTTACATGTATTAAATTGTTCTCTTAACGTGATTTATCTTATCTTAATTTTAAGGGAACATATTTCTCAAAACTCTATCAAGGATGAAAGTAATCGCTTTGGTGACATCGTGCAAGGAGATTTTGTGGAGGCGTATAGGAACCTAACTTTTAAACATGTGATGGGACTGAAGTGGGCGCAAGAACATTGTTCCACGGTAGATTTTATTATCAAAGTAGACGATGATATAGTTTTTAATATCTTCAGTATTGTTAATTATATTAATAAATATAAAAATATGGATAATAGCAATTTTCTTTTAGGTTATGTTATGAAAGGAATGAAACCTATTAGACTAGTAGCAAATAAATGGTTTGTCACTATATCTGAGTATCGAAAAACATATTATCCACCCTTTGCCTCGGGCTGGATGTATGTAACCACCCCGCAGACAGCTGCTAAATTGGTATCACAAGCAATGGTAACCCCATATTTTTGGATTGATGATGTATTTGTAACCGGAATACTCACTTCCAAGTTAGGTATACGCCTAAAGGATTTTAAACCAGATAATTTATATTTAGAGTATAGTGAACTCATGGATTGTTGTATAGCCGATATGGTACATAAAAATATTTCATGTGAATATTCGGTAGCTCCAAACGGCGGAGATAATAACAAGTTTGTGAAATTTGTCAAAGCTTTAGATGATTGTTCGTTAAAGAGATGCGCACTGAGATCTATTGACAAACCGCTTAAAAAAACTTGTGTTTCTTTAAAAAACATTTTTCCCATCAAGAAAGGTAAACCTGTTGTTAATATCTTGAAATTATAATACTATAAATTTTCATGAGGTACTTTTAATAATTTGATACTCTTTTACATACATTATATTTTTCTACTCCTGGTGTCATGTGTTAGTTAATTTGAGTGATTTTCTATGAAATTTTTTAGTGAGATTCTGTGTTCAGATATTTATGTTTATATTTTTGTAACAACCTAGTCTACTAGGCATTTATTCATCTCACAAATAATGAAATGTATTATTGTATATATGTGTAAGTATAATGAGCAATTCATAAAAATGGCGCTTTATAAATTATCCAATTTATTATTATTATTATAATGAATATTAGTTCTTGGAATTTGTATATAGCAATTTCATTCTGTTTATCTGTATTATTATTTAAAAAAAATAGCTAAGTTTCACACTTTATTTAAAAAAATAATCTTAGGAAGGAACTTTGATTCTCAGTATTTTTACTAAATAAAATGAAGGGACAATAAACATATTTTTAAGTACACTTTTTATATTGACATTTTTTTGTCTATTCACTCATACATCAAGTTTTAATACTTATTTGAAGTAGATTGATTATAAAATGGATATTGAATTATTTTGTAATATAATTAGATTATATGTTATGGTTAATGTTTTTATGTGATACCACGGAACTCTATAATAAAACTTCAATTTAACAACTTTGATCATAAATTTATTTATTTTGTCTTTACAACATTTTACATATCCTACGATATCCACATATTTGAGTAAACCTATTAATAAATACTATTTAAAACAAAATGCTTTCTTACTTATCAATAAAATAAAACTTTTGAATGATTTATCAGTTGCATTTTTATTTTTACATACATACATAACAGTAAAAGTTTATTAATATTTCGGTACTGACATTTCACATCTTATTTATTTACAGATTCTCTCGAGAACTTAAATAATGAAGGTATATCATTTTATGTACATAGGATTACATGTATCGATAATAGTTCATTTTATTAAGGTTCCACAGAGTAAATTAGGAACACTTTTCATTAATAATGTAATATACACGGTACACGACCAATAGTGACTTAGTCACCACAAGCATGTCGATTGTTGAACAATATATCTAATACATATATCACTTTTGTCCTTCGCTGTTTAATTTTTACAATAAATTCCATTAGCGGTGTCTCAGTCCAGCGGGCTTCTGGTTGAGGATCACTGCGCTATATGAAGAAAATCTTACATGCTTTCAACATAAATATCTTGGTAATTACTACTGTAGTTTGCAATATATTTCCTATTGTATAACAAAATTATATCTAAATAAATAATAAAAAAAACATTGGTCACTACACTTTTCACTAGGGCTCTTTTGTGAGGAGACCAATGAAAATAAATTCAGAAAAAAAGAAACTGATGGAAACATAAGTCAACATAATATTGAAATATACATAAACAAGTTATTATTTTTTTATTATTACTCATGGCAAAAAATGTATACTCAGATATGTAAATTGTAGATAGGGAATATGGCAATTTATTCTATAAAAATTACATACATTAATTAAATTTAAGTTTTTTCTCATCTGTAAAATGACATTTTCCGGGTGTCAAACATTTTTTTTTAATACAGTCAGCTACGTAAATAATATATATCATTTACAAAACAATTTTTTTTTTACTTATCAAAAGTGGATATTAAATATAAAAACAACTGCTTGCGTGTAGAGAGATTAAAAAATTGTTGTGAATATTGAAAATGCATTTTTGAGCTGACTGTTTTAAATACACAAATTTTTGCCCTGTTCTCACTAAGGCAAATTCATTTAAAACTTACAAAGATCCACAAATGTGGTAATGATTATATTAAATAAACTATACATTCAAAATATTTGCCAATAAACATGAAAACATGACTAGTAACAGTTATTTTAATAACTAGATAATTTATATACTAACATTTTACATTTTTATGAGTATTGGTTTACTATGTACAGTTCCAACATAACGGATCCATGCAATGAAATTTATTGTGTTAAAAGTAAGCTGATTAGGCGGAAGGTTATAATATTTTAATTCTGATGCTTATTTTATGTTGCAGTATTGTTTTGACATATTTTAGGAAAAGATCTTGTGATTTATATTATGGGAATTATTAAAAATTGTTAAGTACACGAAAACATTATATTTGCCAGATCTACATGTATATATGTATGAGATTTTTAAGATTAATAAGAAGTGAATATTTTTTTAAAAAGATACATGCAAAATTTAGTGTTAGGCTATTAGAAAAATATAATTGGGAATACACGAAATTAGAAAATTCACTAAAAATCAAAAATAAATATTGATATATTTACCAGACTTTAAAATGAAGTTAAACATTTCTAAAGATCCTATTATGTATTTATTATATTACATATTTTGATATGTTTTCAGTGTAAGTATATTATGTAAGTAAAAGCTATGTTTTTGCTTTATTTATAAAGTATTCTCATTATGCATTATTTGAAGAAATCGAAGAAATAAATGCATTTTAGTTTATTATTTTAACATTAAAGTTGACTTTCAAGAAACAATGATACAGTTAGTCTGTTAAAACATTTCTCTACTATTACGTATATCTTAAATATGTCGGTATTTACATTACAAATAAAATATTTATTATGCATAGGTATGCGGAATGGCTGAATTATTCGGACTTAATAATACTGAAGTCGTATAAAATTGATTACAGTAAACGGATAGTTGAATTAGTTTAGTTCCGGTAGGGCTGCTGATCACACTGTGACTTCTTCTGTGAAGCGGCTCTTGTCATCCAGGTTGATGACGATGGCGTGGGTGCGGGCGTGACCAGACTTGATCGCCGCTCGCCCTGATTTGCTGGAAGTATTGTTTGGGCTGCTTTCTGGCTCTGTACCCCCGAGTCCAGCACCGCCTTTAGGGCCGCCGGCTGAATCTGATTCGCTAGGCTCCGTTGACTTATCGAAGGAGCGCTCACTTCGTTCGCCGGTTGCAGAGTTGATATCGTTATCGGCCTCTGCACTGGACCCTTTATGTAAGCACTTATCACAACCATTCGCACTGTTTTCGTTTTCCTTAACTTTTACAGGACTAGAAACGGAACGATCTTTTTGTCTACTTTTAGAATGATTTGCTACATCTTCTTCGTTCGATTTGATTACATTGTCTTTTTCACTAATTATATTGTCATCGCACTCGCTATTTTTTATTGGACTAAATGTAACGTTGAGGCGCTTGACCTTCGTGGTGGAAGCTGAAGACTCGCAACCCTCTGTGACGTACTCCCGACCGCTGCTGGTGGACTCCTCAGCGGGGGTTATGGCTTGCGAACAGCTGAGCTTGTCAGCCATGGCGGAGAACATGTTGTTTAGCCTTGAACCCTCGCTTTTCTTCTTCTTGTCGTCTACCGGTTCTTTCTCCTCCACCAGAGTCTTTCCGAGGGAGTCTTGTCTTGCGGCTGCTTCTTGCATGGCAGATATTTTTGCCGTTAAGTGTCTGTTGCCATAACGCATATTTTTGTCTTTTAAATTCTCGAGTTGCATATAAAGGCGACGAAACTCCTCCTGTAATCACAAAAGTAATATTACTATTACATTTACTTACTTCTATATTATAGTATATAGATATACTACTATATTACTTCTATATTGTGAATATTATATGATAATAACATTAAGGCTTCTAGCACACAGAGACATGGAAGCGAGCATAACTCTAGCTGATTTATAATGTAAAATAGCACATCATGTATAGTGGACAATGGTTCTGATGCTGAAGAACATGTTGAAGATGAAACTTTGTTTTTCAGCAGTAACTATAATTCTAATATAAAGTTTTAAAAAATATTTATACAGTTACCATGACTCATATTGGTCTTTCTCTTATAAATAAAATCAAAATTTAATTTAAAATATCCATTTTAGATTTGGAAATGGTAGCGAAACTGCAAAAATCTGTCGAAACCTGCAAACTTGTTGCAGACATCAGGCGAACTGAATTCGATCGGACATCGTTCCGCGTGATGTGTGCGATGACTCATTAAAGAAACTTGATATAGGGGAAGCCCGGGCAAAGTGGATGCCCTGGGCAAAGCGGATTTTTGTATTTACCACAAAACTTAACTAGATGGCGCTAAAAGTCTCAAGCAAGTCGCTAGAGCGATCATTCGCCGATGCTATGACAGTTCAAAAAAACATGTCACAACCCGCGCGCATTTTTTAGGAAGAAAAAACAAAATTTTAGTGTTTCCTTAGGAATTTTCCTAACGTAAGTTGCTTGATTAATAGTAGTAATGTTGCTTAACCGGTATGAATGTTATTTCACAAGAATTCTGTAACTTTAATATATTATTAGAGCCAATCATATTTCACAAGTTGCTAATAACTATTTAATTGATTCCCATTTTATTCCAAAGAAGTCCTTTGGGCAAAGCGGATGGGCGATCCTCTTTGTCCGGTCATATTGTGATTACTTGTACCTACCCACCTAAATATCTCATGACGTCATCCATATTTATATTGCCCAAAGGTAAAGAACAAAATGAGTGTTTTTGTTTAGTGTGTTCTGAGCAGTACATTAACCCGCCATCTGAAGACTGGATTCAGTGCAGCCAGTGCACCAAATGGGCCCATTAAAGATGTACCTCGTACGGAGGATTTGGAAGTTATTTTAGTGATGAGTGTGAGGAATATTGTTGATGTAATCCTCACACAAATCATAAATTGGACACCATTCGCTTTACCCGGTGATGTCGGGCAAAGCGGATAGTTTCTCTTACTCTAGTTTTTGATTAAAAAATATTTGAAATGTTTATGTTTTTAATTGTTTTCTTATTTTACTTAAAATTTAAAGGATTTTTAGATTAAAGAAAATGTCTAATCTCAAATTTAAGTTAGTTTTTTTATTCGTCAAACCTTAGCACACCCGCTTTGCCCGGGCTTCCCATATAGAGTTTTGCTATTCGCTGGAGTTTTGTAGCCGTTTCTCTTTTGCTGCAGTGTGGGTTGCTGCAATGGGATAAGAGAGCTTTTACCTGAATGTCCTGCTCGGTGACTTTAGTGTACTCGTTGTAGCCTGCCGAGGAGTTGGTGCTGGTGGCGTACTGCGAGTTCCCTCCGGACCGGGGTTTGGCGATGAATTTCCCGGCGGGGGTCTTGGCCACCATGCTGGAGCTCTCGTGCTCGCCTTTCCCGTGGCCTCGGTACACCAGGTAGGCCTGCAACACCACGGATATTTAAAATATGTATTTTAACCACCAAATGGCATACATGAACAGTAAAAAAAAAACAAGAAGATAAATACAAAATAAAAATGATATTTATTGTTTTTTAACAATGATGTAAAACTCCATATTAAATAATTAATAAGAATCAAAATGTCTGTTTTCTAGAAGTTTTATTATGTTTTACGGGAATGACATGTTTCGCTTTACTAGGGCATGATTTGTTAGATTTATTTATTTTCTTAGCTAGGTAGACTTTCTAGCTTTCAAATTAGACAACTTTGAATAAAGTACTCCGCTTGAAGAGAAAAAAACCCAATAGATCAGTTTTTCTAAAATCGCATTTTTTATAATTAATACAACCTAATTTTTTGTTTAATATTCGCACATTTCGTTTGATCAAGTGTCGAAAATACACATTGTATAATATGTATGTATATATAACACTGCATCTTAAGGAGCTCCACTGTCTGAAATGTTCAAAAGGATAAAATACAAGCTCTGCTGGACGGTCTTTAAGGCGTTGCATGGTATGGCACCAGCTTATACTCGTATATCTGAACTCTGCATCAACGAGAACCTGAATGCCAGACAGTCTACATTGCGATCAGCTAAGACTTCCGCGATCGGTAGATTGACTGTGCCAAAACGCTGTCCTAGCACAAACTTTGGCGACCGAGCCTTCGCGGTAGCCGGCCCTTTAGCCTGGAACAATCTTCCAGCAGACCCTAAATGCATTGAGAATCAGAGTTTAGATCGAGACTCAAAACGTACCTTTTCAAATTATCCTTTCCTGACAAGAAGGGTTGATCGACTGCGTTGGGTGCAGCCCTCATACTAAATATGTTTATTTTTTAACTAGTTCATAAAACGGAGCATTTACTACAGCGCCCATTCATAAAAATGGCGCTCTATAAATTGTCCAATTTTTTATTATTATTATATTATTGGCCATAAACTATATTTACATCTGGCAAATACTTGTTTTGGACGTCATCTTAATATCCGAGAGAAGATACGGATTATAAAAAGTTACCAAGAAAAAAGCGGAAAGTACGCTTTGAAAGGAGATCACGCCAGGAATCGAGATAACCGGGGGACGTGCCGGGTGTTGGCATTGCGTACGGCGCGACGGAGAAGTAAGGGCGGGCGATCTGGAATAGGTATTTATCAGAATTGGTGTGACGCTCTTTTCTTATTGCGTAATAGTAATGCGTGCCTGGAGTCCCAATACGCCGGCTCTCTATTGTTTGCGGATGCTGAGAAGGTAAAATATTCATGCTTATTTTTTTCTGTTCTCGGATAATCTAGATATCGTCTCCACAACGGCCATGTCTTTATATAACTCGTAAAGTTGCAAATAAAAAAGTTCACGCATAGGCGATAACAGTCGCGGAACAAAACCTTACGAAACCTCCGACACGTGCTGATGATGTAGATTCACGTGATCAGTTTTACGGTTCACGCACATATTTATCATTTTCGTTAAAAATCACGTGTAGTGACCACGTGACGCAGGGCCTCACGAACTATAAGTGTTTACCAGTGGATTTCTTTTATTACAAAAGGTGAAAAACTTGTAATAGGGTTTGAGAAGTAGGAAAAGTTTTTGTTTATTTTGAGGGGGAAAACAGATAACAGGATAAATTTGTGAATTGAATGGTAGAGAGTGGGTGTTGTTGGATTATAAGAGGGAGGGTTCATCCTCGCAACGCAACGGCGAACTCGACTCCCCGATATAACGTCAGAGCTTTAAAAAATATTATTTTTATATACTATTTTCATTCTAGTTGTATACTAATGCGAGCACAACGCAACCGGAAACAGAAGGTTGGCTTTAGCTTTTACAACAATGACGAATATGTTCATGCTCAGAATGTGGAATTTTAGTTAAGAATAATGAATTGTTTAGATTAAGAAGGGAACATTCTCTCTAGACAGGAAAACAAAAGTTTGCAATTAATATATTTTGGGATAAACGTTGTCGCGGGATTAATGCTATTATTATTTAATCACATACACAAGATTTAATATTTAAAACAAAGGGGAAAAATATATATAATATAATATTATGCAGCATTGTTCTGATCATTAGTTTTTAGTTGATTCAAAGTTGATTTTGTATGTTAATCTTTTATTTATTTATAGGCGAGATAGAGAGAGATAAATAGGAGAGATTTGTTAAAACGGAACGGCTCAAGTTTTGCAATGTGCTATGTTGTTTTATTATTTTTATAAACGCTATCTATAATTTACCCTTAATGCAGTGCTCGATTAAGCCAGCACGGGGGCTGTAGCGAATGTTACAAAGTGTCCCTGGGTTTTATATGATAATATAATAAAACACAACTTATAAAAAACAATTGTATTCTCGATTTAATGTGAGCAAATTTAGAAATAACATTCAATTTCTCTAAATCGACTGCATTAAATGTTTATTAAGGTACCTCACCTGTATTGTATTATTTAGATGGTATTGTCTATTCGTGTTCCTTAACTCACATTTTAAACGCTTTAATATCGAAGAAAAAAATGTATATATTGTAAACGAGTAAATTCATAAGTAGGTATATTTCTAAATTTGGAAAACACGACTTTAATGAATTTTCCATGATAAGTTTATAAACTTGCATTTCAATAGCCTCTTAGAGCTTTGCGTTATTGCTGATGCAGTCACATTATTTTTAAACATTTTCACTGCCTTAAGGTCAATTTACACTGGGCAGTGACCGTTACGGCACCGTAACGTCACCAACGTAGCCTTGAATTTCACCGACTCGTTATCTCAAACGCTATAATAAAATCGCCGAATAAAATCGGGAGAATTGATAAGAGTCAGGTTTTACGTCTGCGCGTCTCTTATTAACTCTCCCGACGGCGATTTTACATAGCATTTGAGGTAACGAGCCAGTGAGATTCAAGGCTACGTCGATGACGTTATGGTGCCGTTACGGTCACTGTCCTGTGTAAATTGACTTTTAATGTATATATTGTTACGGGTGTTTTTTTCTTCAGAATTTCGCGAAATGAACCTATGAACTGACCTCTAAGATCGCATGCTTTAATTCCTTTGGATTATTTTCTGTGCGGATGTGCGGTGTCGCTAGTTTACGCTGAAAAACCAGAGACGACTTGGAAGCCAATAATTATCGGGTTATTTGCTGATATCGCCCCAGCGCCCTTGAGGTGAGCTATTCACGAAAACGGCGCTATACAAATTAGCCTAATTATTATTATTATTACAGGTACAAGTGGCCAAAAATCATATTTCTAGATTGGAATTGGTTTCAAACACTAAAAAATAAAGATCATCTTCCTAATAAAGCCAATACCTTGGCTATTACCATGATTTTTGAGTTTTATTTTGTTTTAAAGATCTAACTGTTTAAAAAACATCTATTTCATTTCCATAAAATATTGTTTGTTACTTCTTACATACAGAATTTTAAAGACCTTCGTGGTCGAGTGGCAAGTGCTATAACTGCCACACCGAAGGTCCCTAGTTCGGTTCCCGGCGATGGCGGTGTGATTGTCGCACTGTCATTGGTTTGGTGTAGAATTTACGTGACAATAGAATGGCGATAGATAAGCTACCTATCACATGTCATGAGAAACAATATCAAATCAGTTTATGAACTCAAAAGACATTACCTAAAAACAGCAAAATGTTTAAGGCATCTATTGAGTACAGGTAAAATATTACAAAAATACAACATAATACCAGGAACGCATTAGAGATGGTTCGACATTAGAAAGACAAGATACTTTCTAAAGTCAAGAGTATTTGTCCCCTGAACGTACCTTCACTAATATGGAAGACGTCGATCTCCGAGGAGACCGCATTCAGCAGACTAATTGCTCTTCCCACCGGTGTCACCAGAGGTAGATTGGTTCTGGTGGCCGGTAGGTAAAACAATCTGTGCTGTCGCTGTCAGAGAAATCTGCCAGGGACAAAAAGACCAACACCCTCTAGCACGACCGAGTTCTCGAAATTTCCCCTGATTAATTTAAAGAAATGAGTAATGAGATGCCCATCTCTTCGAAGCTGTAATGAATAGGTTCCGAGAATTCCCAAAAGAAATGCCGTGGGATAGAGCGACGGATAACTACCATACTCCCTCATGTCTCTACATGAGGGAGTATGACATCAGAATTTTTTTCTGAACCCTCTCCAGCATAATGGAATATCTCGCCTCGTGAGGACTCCATATCACAGAACCACTTTCGAGTCTGCTCCGAACCAACGCGTTGTATAGGACTCTGAGTACATTGGGATCTCTGAAAACTCTTCCGGTCCGAATGATGAAGCCTAACATCCTCAGTGCAATGTCACAAATCCTCTCGATATGTGCACGAAAAGTCAGCCTACTCTCATAGATGATTCCGAGATCCTTCATCGTAGATACATGTGTTAGTTGCTGGTTGTTCATTGTGTATCTATGATACACAATATGATGACTTATACCCTTTATATCGATTTGGCTTGCACTGTAATTATGTAAGGAGTGATTAAACAAAATAATAGTATTATTAAGAATTGGCTTTAGGATCAGAATAATGAACCAAGTACTAAGAGAAATAAAATTTATCTTGTACTTGTATATTATAGATCTACATCTAATAAGAAGAGAAAAATGAATATAAAGAAAATTGATAAACAATATTGATAATATCTATGATTATCTCTTAACAGGGATACCCTGAAGCTTCGAGTTTTCTTTATATTGACAAGCCGAACTCCCATATAATGTGAGAGAAATGTACGCGAGTCAACAAATCATTGGATAACCTTTAATATTAACTCCGTAGATTACTCCAGAAGCGTTTATGTGCCCTGAATGTTAATTTGGCGAACATGCAATACTATTTTTTCAAACAGGACGGGCCGGCTGAGAAATAAGAATTAATCTCCCGGGATTCCCTTGTCAGCTAACAGAGTTATGATTCCGGCCTTATTTTTATGTTCCCTACTTTTGTTGTGTAACATAGCACGAAATTATTAATCTAGTTGCTAAAAAAATCGTGAAAAAAAGAAAATGGCAAAAGTTCACAATGTTTTAAAAACTATCGAAATAGACGACCGCTCATGTAAAAGGACCGAAAACGACAGATGATTCTATTCGATTTCTAGGTATACGACCAATTAATCCTCGTACATTCGAATAAAGATAGATGAAAGTGAGACAGTAGTAAAAACTTTATTCTGTACACTCCAATATACGGTTATATGTATGTATGATCGTATTGTTAATTCATTCTCTGTCCAATTATTACATATTTGTACGAATATTTCTATCAATGTGTAAATATATTACTGAGCATTACCGAATATCAACAATTTTGCCTTGCAAGTATTTACCAGGCCGTAAGCACCATAAACAATAATTGCAACATGGAGATTTATGGGATTGTAAGTACCGCAATATCAATATTGGAATCAATAAAGTTACTATGTGTTTCGTGCCGTGATCTCATTTTATTTCGATTATAAATGTGAAATTCATGTAAAATACGATTACGATTGTATTATTACTCCTTTACATACGTTTAAATACATCTGAATATAATATATTTGTGTTTCCGAATTGCTGGTATATCAATTTGGCTGCCTAACCTCTCTACACTGAAGATTCTATATACCAACAATATTAATCAATTAACATTATTGAAAATGTTTATTTTTATTGATTGTTTCGAAAAAGTCGCGTTATTTTTACATTTTTTAACATTTGACAGCTGTCAGATTAAACCGGCCCCACATTTAAATGGTAAACAGAGATTTCGAGACGGCATTGTGTAGATCGGCCTATTACGCTTATCGAATATCAATGTAAAATAATGCTATGCATGTGAGAGTATGGGTACCCTTTTAGGGACTAGAGTAGCTTGATAATGGGATTGTCGTGTTCGGTAAATAAAGGTTTATAAATACCTACGCCATTTCCTCCAATTTCATCAAATAATAAAATATTTTCCTTCGTTTTCGGATGTCAAAAATAGACTATTATAGCAAATCACGTGGGTGAATGCCAGTTATTAAAAAATACATACGTTGTACGGAAAATACGCATTTCTTAAAAGGGCTGTAATATATAATATTATAGTTAAAACATAAATTGTATAAATATAAGAACTAGCTTATCTATTAATTATTATGCCTATCGAAATATAATATTATCAAAACAAATCGCATGAACTGTTTTCCGATAAATTAATGTGGTACATTATTCATTAAAAAATAACATACTTATTTCAGAGGCTTTTAGTGAAACTATAATATTATTCAGATTTAGTTTGAAATTGGAAGAGATTTAACAATCAAATAATAACGTATATACCTACCTAATATTGAAATAAAATAATTATAGCTTCAGCAAGAGTACCTACCCAATTGTCAAGCGCAAACAATGTGATTATAAATTACTTAATTTTTAAATGAAAAATACAATACATATTTTATATTAATTCACAAAAACTCTTAATTGTTTAATTTTGTAATCAGGTTAAGTGAGTGTTAAACAAAGCATAAACATAACATTCATATGAAATAATATCGGGGTTTGTTGAGGATAGTGAGCTTAGATTTAGACTGTTCGGCCAGTCTTTTCCTAGTGTAAATTTAAAAACCCTTGGGTTTATCATGTTAACAAATTAGTGCACTTTAAAATAAATTATCAAATAAATAAAATAAATAAAATACGAATGCTTCAGTTCTGGTTCCAACTCTTATGTATAGAAGCGAATCATGCAACTGGCAGAAGAAGGATGAAAGCAGAATACATGCGGTAGAGATGAGATCCTTTAGACGTGTGTGTGTGTGTGTGTGAGGTAAAACGATGTATGATAGATTTTCAAAGAATCACTGCACTTGGCTGGAATGCATGGATGAAGAAAGTATACATTTACGATGTGAATGGATTGCGGAATCGAGGAAGACATTGCTTAATCAAATTAAAAAAATAAAGGTCGGTCATGTCAAAAGTCGGAAGAATTGGCGTAGGTACGTGTATGAAAGTTTCAAGGTCGCCCAACGCGCCATGGAAAGAGCCATGCTTGGAATAACCTTGAGGGACAGATTTAGAAACGAATTTATTCGACAACTAACCAAGGTAACTGAGGTGGCTCTGAGGATGGGCGGGCTGAAGTGGCGATGGGCTGGCCATATCTGTCGGAGAACCGACGGCCGATGGAGGAGACGGGTTCTGGAGTGGAGACCGCGTAAAGGATTTCGCAGAGTTGGACGTCCCCCTGCCCGCTGGACCGACGATCTGAAGAGGATCGCTGGACATGGATGGATGGGAGCGGCAATAGATAGGGGGCGGTGGCGTGCTTTGGCAGAGGCCTACATTCAGCAGTGGATGACAGGCGGCTGATGGTGACGTATGACTCGCTATATGAATGTGGAGGAAACTAGAGAGGTGTGTCAGGTTAGAGTATTGTGGCGGTTCATTCTTTCTGCCTGTCCTATCGGGGAAATGACGTGATGGTTTGATTGTTTAAATGCAACATGATGTAAGCAAACTATTTTTATACTTCACGTGTATTCTGTGTTACCTATGACGTCTGCTAATTTTAATGAATAATGTAATATACGATTTATTTATGAATTGCCAATTTCGTAACAACATTTATACCTATATAATGTTAGGCAACTTACAAACACGGTTCACAAATTTGGGAATATTATGAGGGTCGGGTAGGGTCACGTGGCAAGGATGGATGAGATGTGACCGCCCAGGAAAACCCTTAACAATAAGTCTATAGGATGGAAGGGTGTCGTAACCCAAAGTTGTTTCTGCGTGATGGTAGATACCGCATCTTTGAGTGTAGGAACTGTTGAGAGGCTGCACGCGACATGTGGGGCAGGTCACATTACTTTCAGACATTTATGACCCCAAAGGAATGCCGGTATAATGGCAAATTGAATGAACTGAAAATGAATACACTAACTAATAACTAACCAGAAATCATAATTAATACGAGTATAAATAGGCAAAAAATCGGAAAGAGTACGAGAATATTTTGAATACGAGAGAGCGAGAGAGGAATTCTTCGATTCTCTGTGAAAGTAATTCGTAATGCACACGATGCGCATGCCCGAGAAAGTTTCTGAATTATTTTGAAATTTCTTCTGATTATTGTTGTATGACATTAAACAAACAAACAATGAAACTTAATATGAAATTGGTTTACTTCCGTGAATATTTCACGGGTTGAAACTAGTCATTTATAATTTTTATTTTAGGCATTAAGTTCTTAAAAATAATTTTTTTTTTGTTAAAACGTTGGTTAGTAACGGTTATCTTAAATAGTTGATCCTTATACGAGTAGTACCTACTAGTGGTTTTCAATATCGCAATATCTGTGCAATATCGCCCATTAGTAGGCAATCAAAGTCGCTTGGGGGAAAAATAATAGTTAAATACATTAAGCAAATCTAAGATTCTATGGTTTGAAAAACTAAGATAAATCAGGCAGTATAATTACACTTTTTTCATTAATAAAACAAACAATTTGTCGTTTAATTGAAGGTAAAGGCGTTAACACTGTGGAGTTCCATTGTAATTTGGTTTAATTTTAGATAAACTTAAGGCGTGAATACTGTGGAGTTCCATAAAATACCCCCAACTTAAAACTTCCATAAAAAAAACTTCTCAAAATTTAACCCTTTGATATTTGTATTGTTATGTCCCTGGTACTCTTCCTAAGTTGTCTAACACATGTTATATATGTTTCTAGTTTCTTGCACTAATTTTGTAATCATTTTGGTTAGCTTATATCGTTCTCCCGATGATGAAGGTGTAAGCCTTCGAAACATATCGAGAAAAATAAACTCAAAAGTGGAAAAAACAGTGTTTAAATTTATAAAAAAAAAATTGGTTTATAAATTATTTACACCTGAGGATGGAGGTGGTCACCCCCGAAACATGTTGTGAATAAAATTTTTATTCTGTAAAAACATTTATTAAATAAATGTGGATTAAACAGTGTTAATAATTCTATTTAATTTTTTTTTCGTGTTCCAGTTCACATTAAAAAATAAAATATACCATTTCAAAGTCGACGATGGATCTTAAAACGTTGGGAAACTATAGTTTAGTTAGCTCAAACCAAAATTTTACCGCATCTCACGATTATCGATAGATAAAAAATAAAATAGTTTAGTTCGGCTGTGTGACTGTTTTGACAGGTACGAGTATATCCACAGATGCTATACTCGTATACTCAGCGGTTCAAAACATTTGCTTAGAAAGTGAAAGGTTTCGAGTTCGGGTTGAGCCGCTGGTAGCGTGGTGATTTTTATAGAGCATAGGTTCCCAAATTGTTTTGATCCGTAGACCCCTTGCCGATTTTTTCTGTTTTGTGTAGACCCCCTGCATTCCTAATATTGATTTTTTTTTTACAAATTCATCTATAACTATACATTTGTTTTTGAAGCTGACACAGAGCTAATCACTTTGATAAGGTTTACTGTAGAAAAAATCTTTAAAATAAAATATTTGTTAAGTTTTAACAACAACAACAACAACAACAACAACAACAACAACAACAACAAACCATCACGCCGTTTCCCCGCAGGGGTAGGCAGAGAGAATGGACCGCCACACTACTCTATCCTGGCAAACCTCTCTAGCTTCCTCCACATTCATACAACGAGTCATACACGCACGTCGATACCTCCGACTTCTAACATGACCAACCTTTAAAATTTGATTAATTTGGTCATGCCATGTTTTCCTCGGTCGGCCTCGACTTCGTACCCCATTTACATCATTAACGTATACTTTCTTAACCATTCTTTCTCCATCCATGCGTTCCATATGTCCGAACCAACGCAGCGATCCTTTCATAATTTTGTTCATAATACCTTCTTCCGCTCTGCATTCCTTTCTTATATCAGCATTTGAGATTTTGTCGTATATCGTTCTACCACACATATGTCTTAGGGACCTCATCTCTACCGCATTTATTCTACTCTCATCCTTCTTCTGCCAGTTCCATGCTTCGCTTCCATACATTAGGGTTGGGACCAGAACTCCATTGTGAACGGCCGTTTTCGCTTTCATTGATAAATTCTTGTTTCCAATAACTATTTTTAAAGCTCCATTCACTTTGTTACCCGCACCAACCCTTCTTTCGACGTCACTATCCGTTCGGGCATCTGCTGTGAACATGCTACCTAAATACACAAATTCCCTCACCTGTTCCAAGTTCTCTTCGTTCACACTTATATTACAAACTGTCATTTGCTCTTCCCTTTCGAAAACCATCACCTTTGACTTTCCGACATTCATCATTAAATCATTTGACTTGCATACCTCATACATTCTCGACACCAAGACTTGTAATTCGTCCGCACTATCCGCAACGAGAACGGCATCGTCCGCGTAAAGCAGACAGTTTACAGACATATCACTCATCTTAGCACCAGCATTTATACCTTTAAGTTCTTTCATACACTTGTCAATATACAGATTGAACAACCATGGAGACATCACGCAGCCCTGCTTAACACCCCTCAACAGTTATACAATTATAGTTACATATGCAATAGGGTGTCCCTTATTTTTCAAAGTTTTAATTTTACAATGCATAGGCTATTGTTTTATTCATTTGGGCCTAAAACATCCGAAACCAATTTTTTTCCTTATTCGGAACAGTGTAACCCGTGCCGACTTGCGCGCAAAGATGTCCCATACAAATTGCGTCACAGAAGCGGCGCGTTGTCGTTGTTATTAGCATTTAGTTTCGGCTTATCGGGTAGGAACCATGGATTGTTTTATATTTCGAAGATGTCAGTAGAACTAAAAAGCAATTAAAAAAGTATTTTCTTGGTTCGTGAAGTAAATCATCAAATAACAGGTGCAAACAACTATCTAATCTTCAAGTTCTCGCAGTTCTATTTTTCAAAATACGTGAATTTAATTTGACTGTTAATGAAAGCGCAAATCTTGTCATTCTGGAGTCCAATATATTCTGAAAAAAGGCTAGAATACCTACCAGAGCTGTTCGTAATTATGTTAAGAAGTTAGTGGATCTTTATCAGGTCTGACGAGAACTGCAAAAAATAGCAAGAAGATTCAGGGCTTACATAGGCGCCGCGAAGAGAACTTTCAACTTGAATTAGATAATTTATTCGATGCCGCACACGCCGATGCTCTTGAATGTGCTGTGATACGACAGCATCATATACAGGATACTTGAACGGAGCTTGTGTGCAAAAACTAGAAGCAGGTTTGTTATTCTTTGCTGGCCGCCATAATATATAAGAACTGATGCTCAAAAGTGCGTTTGAATCGCAAAATCGATTGTACGAGATGATTATAGGGAACTCATATTGAGCATGCTATTGTTTTTCTGGGTGGAAGCAATGAAAATAAAATAAACAGACCTGCTGGCCCAATGCATCAAACACGATGGATGGCAAGAGATATTTACTCCTTAAAAATACGTTTGATGGAGTCCCAGTTTAAAATGTGCGCTAAGGACAAACAAGCTTTACCAGATGTTTGTTTATTTATTGTGTCAGTTTATGTAAAACCCTGGCTTGAATGTAGTTTGGCGATAAAAGCTCCAAATGAAGATTTTTGTTTTTTAAAGACCTTAAAAGATTACGAAGAAGTTGACGATTTCCAAAGCGGCTTTAAACAAGTTCAGTCAACATTTGTGGTACTAGTCAGAGGAAATAGCCGTCCTTTTAATTTTTGATGACAACGTTGATGAGCAGACCAAAGGAAATATTGTAGATAACTTACAAAAATAAAGTTTTGGTGAATCGGGAAAGAGATATGTTCCATCGAAGGAACAGATGTCTGGCTCTCTTTATGGTACGTAAGTAGTGTTTAATCTGGTATTTAATTTAGAACTAATTTGTTTTATTTATAGGTACAACAAGTATTTATTATCTTGTTTTATAGAAATCTTTGAGTGATTTTGTTTCTGTAAAGAGAAAAGATTTATTTTCACAACTAAAACATGATAATAATTTCCTAAAAGAAATTGTATCTTCATAGAAAGACGGCGCGGCGTTTGTGGAAGTTAAAAAGAAGGTTACTAGCTTAAAAGCAGTAAATGACACAGCTGAAAGAGCTGTTATTCTTATGACAGACTTTCATGGTTTGACTACCGCAGATGAAGAACATAAGCAGTTCATATTATGTTGTGTGCAAGAACATAGAAAAATTTACCCAGACTGTGAAAAAAGAGATTTTGAAGAGAAAATATCTAAGTAATTAATATAAATTTGGATATTTTTTGATGATTACAAGAAGAACATTATATAAATATGTGTTTTCATCAATATTTATCTAACATAGTGGTTTTTTGTGATCATCTACAACTACATTTAAGAGACACTTAAATCACCTATTTTCTAAAACTTTGAGGGCAAGTCGGCACGGGTTAGAATTAACGTAGGAAGTTGAAATTCTGTATTTGGGTAACTAGTAGACTATTAAACATAATTAGGGGGTATGCGTTTCAATAATCCAAAAAAATTTTTTTTTGCTAATATAAGGGACACCCTAATATACAATAATTGAGACGAAACAAATGCAAATGCAAATTTTTTTCATAAAATAAATGAATAAAAATATCAATGTGTTAAGGGAATTTATATGTAGGTATTATAAGAAAGTATTACGTAAGAACTATCTGTGAGGTGGATTATTAAATTTGCGGAAAGCCACTCTCGTGGACCCCGTTTAAATCTCATGGACCCCCAATTTGTGTTTTCATTGACGTAGACTCCTCGTATGATAAATACCACTTTTGGGACTGTTATAGAGTTTTCGAAATTATCAGTACCACAGTGTTTCCTGGGAAGATACTTAGTAAAAAAATAAACAATAAAATTCGATATTTACCTTACTCCCGAATATAAGGCAAAGTAGCAGAGTAACAGTCAGCTGGGTGTGGCAGAAGAAGATGATGTAGAGTAGATCGGGGTTGGCTGGAGACTGCAGGAAAAGCCTGAAAAAAAACATTGAGGGAAATATATAATACTTAAAAATTACATATTTAAACAAACAAACATTAAATAATAATTAAATAAAACGATGTTTTTTTAACTACTTCCACTTTTGTCTTTATTTGAAATAAAGACAAAAGTGGAAGTAGTTAAAAACATCGTTTTATTTAATTATTATTTAAAATGAACTTCCATCAAGAGATTTCAGTAAAATCATTTGATTATATTAAAAACGAATATAATTATGAAAATTATTATTATTATTATTATAACTATTTTGTTGATCGCACTTTACATCATAACAGCATGAGCCAAATCGATGTAGAGGGTATTATAGCTATCATAGTGATTCTCGTGATATGTGATAGGTAGCTAATCTATCGCCATTTTATTGTCACGTGAATTCTACACCAGACCAAAGACAGTGAGACAACCACACTGCCCTCGCCGGGAATCAAACTCGAAACCTGCGAGGTGGCAGTCAATGCACTTACCACTCGGCCACGATGTCGGTCGGTCCCTAAATAGCATGGAATTTTATAAAATTAAATCTGTAATAATAATAATAAAAAAATGTTAATCTTCTTCTCCCTATTCTAGATTATTGATCTGTTCGTGGACTGGAGTCTTCCTCTTGGGAAGTGAAACATCAACTATCTTTCCATCTTTTTTGCGGTCTTTCAGGCAGGCGATGTCCCATGGGTAGGGTAAGGTACTCTAAGAGTGCGGATTATTTATAATGTACGTACAATATGTCATTTATGGCTAACTTCAGTTCCTAATCAACTATCTTTCCATCTTTTTTGCGGTCTTTCAGGCAGGCGATGTCCCATGGGTAGGGTAAGGTACTCTAAGAGTGCGGACTATTTATAATGTACGTACAATATGTCATTTGTGGCTAACTTCAGTTCCTAACCGCCAATTGTACATATTGTGGGCAACCGCATGTATCATTCTTGCACCGTCCATCCTATCCACTTGGTCTCTCTAGTACTACTGTCTTTTCATTCTCACGATGTTCTTTGTTTGACAGGTCTATCTTGTTCCAAATTTTCTAACCCTGTCCCTGAGAGTTCCCCCTACAGTTCACAGTAATCTCATCTCAAATGTCTGAATAAAAATTTTGGTCTTAGCCGTGTCATCTATATTTTACTACTTCGTCAGCTTGTCTCCATCCACTGCTGGACGTAAGCCTCTCCACCAGGTGTTCTCCAGGTCCTACCCACCGTCCGCACAATATTATCTCTCCACGTGGTAGGGTGTCTTCCGACACTTCTCCGGCCCATCCTTGGCCTCCCTTATTACCCTCCGTAATCCTTATTACTACACTTTTAGTAATACAACTAAACCAGGAATGTACAAATGTTTTCTTTAAATATCAATCCTAGTGGTTTTCAGCAGAGTCTAATATCTTTGATGGTTCTTGAAATACAACTTGGGCCTTTTAATGTGGTAGTTTCCCGTTGCTTTCCACATTTTTTTATATACAACAGGTTATTTGAACCCAATTACTGAGCACATTTATTTAGTTATTGATTCTCATGACATATGATAGGGAGCTAGTCGATCGCAATTTTTATTTTCATGTGAATTCTACCAGATGGCTGAAGCTAAGACCCTCATAAAATCTTTTGTAGTGTCACGTTTAGATTATTGCAACGGAATGTACGCTGGATTGCCAAATAATCAATTAAGCAGAATACAAAGCGTATTTAATGCTGCTGCCCGATTGATTATGGGGCAACAAAAATACTGTCATATCACGCCGCTCCTGAAGGACCTTCATTGGCTTAAAATCCGAGAGCGAGTAAAATACAAATTGTGTTTGACAGTGTTTAAGGCTCGACACCAGAGAGCGCCAGCGTATATATCGGCTGCGTGACACCCATGCCAACGGAAAGGCAACGTTCACTCCGATCAGTAGAAAAAAGTGCAAACAACATAATAATTCCAGTCAGCGTCAGTAAAGCAAGTTTCTATGATCGTGCTTTCAGCGTTGAGGGTCCGTTGGCGTGGAATAGCGTCCATGTTAGTATAAAGTATGAGGATAGTGACGTTAAATTTAAGAAACTTCTAAAGACTGCACTGTTCGGTCAGTCATTTCCTAGTGCGCCCTTGGAGTAATTGATTTTACAAAACGGCGCACTTAAAATACAAGTCATCAGAATAATTAATAAATAAATAACACCGCCGGGAATCGAACCCGGGATCTTCGGTGTGGAAGCCATAGCTGTTGCCACTCTTTCACGAAGGACGTCTATGTATGTGTACTTCAGTGGCGAATTGTAAGATCGTTGAAATAGAACAAAATTTAGATATCAGCATTAAAACGCCACGGTAGAAGTCGTCGAAACAATAATTAATATCATTGCAAACCATAAATTAATTGCGTAGATTTTCAAGGTTGGTAGCAATAAGTCGTTATGAAGAGAGAAACGTCGGCGTCGGTTAGAAAGACGAGCTACACGGATTCCTGGCGCTCTGTAGCTGCCGGACGTTTTTTCAAATAGCTCCCTATTTAAATAAAATTTTGAGGGTCTGAGTACTCCATTTGCGTCTATTTAACATCTATTATCACCTTTTAATGAATCCAAACAAATCTGTGTATCCAAAATTAATTATTTACGTATAGTTTCAGTGAAAAGAACAAATTAAGTTGAAATACGTGAAAGTTTTTAATATAAAGTGCATCGTGTAAACGTCTCTAAACGGCTATTTCCGAGTCGAGACCTCAAAGATGGTTGCCACATGTGTGTCCGAGTGTCCGAGTGTCCAGTGAATTGTGTGAAGTGCAACAGGATGATTTATGGGGGAACGCCCAAATTCTCGGAAATAATTTGTAAACTTTTACTATGTGCCAAAACATTAAGATTGATAAAACGGAGCATTTTCTACAGCGCCCTTGAGATGAGTAATTCATAAAAATGGCGCTTTATAAATTATCCAATTTATTATTATTATTATTATTATTATAATATCTTTTTGTAAAAAAAAAAAAAATTTGAGCCCTAATATTAAATTAATATTCACTTGAAGCCGCTCACGGCGAGCATGAAATTAGAACATGAACTTGTTTGTAAAACTATAGTCACATTTGATAATGCCTTAGAAGGGCGAAACATGTCATACCCCCAAAAAGTATAATAAAACTTCTAGAAAAATATAAGTTTTTTCATTCGTATTAATTAATTAATAATTTGTTTTGGATGAAGAAAATTAATTCGCAAACAACAACATGCATATAGCGGAATACGTGTAATTTAATTTGTTTCATATGCTACTAATGTATCATAAATTGTTAATGAACGGATGGTAATTTTCACGCTACCGGCTATCGGAAATAAATGATTTAAATGCATTTTAGTTTCCATGAATGGATACATAAAATGGCGTTTCGATTGCATTAAAAAATCCATGAATATTTCATATGAACCACTCACTTTGGGATCAGATATTTTTAACTTGAAGGTTTAAAATAATAAAATACTTTGTATTTAATCACGGCATGGTTATTATAATTTATGCCAATAACCACAATGTGGTTAAATACAAGGATTTTTATTTTTTTTGTATCTATAAGCTTAACATTTTCATTATTGATATATTTGTATGGCAAAGACGTGTCCAACATAAATTAAATGTTTTACAAATAATAACGTTGAAAAACAGAATATTTGAAAATTTAAGTATAACGCATTATTATTCACCTATTGAATGTGTGGATACTCCTTGTATGATACGAGTGTCGAATGAAAATATAAGAAGTGAATGCGGTGCGAATGATGGTGTTATGAACAAAATAATGAAAGGATCATTAAGATGGTTTGGACATATGGAAAGAATGAATGAAGAAAGAATGGTAAAAAAATATATGTTAACGATGTAAATGAAACCAGAAATAGAGGAAGACCGAGGAAAACGTGGCACGATCAAATAAATCAAATATTGAATGTCGGCCATGTGAGGAGTCAGAGAAATCGACGCACGTGCATGACACGATGTATGAATGTTGAGGAAGCGAGAGAAATATGTCAGGAAAGAAAAGTGTGGCAGTCCATTCTTTCTGCCTACCCCTTCGGGGAGACGCCATGATGGTTAGATGGTTAGTTAGTTAGTTAGTTATGTGCATTTATTTTTCCTTAATTACCTGTGCCCGCAAGGTAAGTCAACGTAAAATGTATTTTTTTAAATCAAGCTTTAGATTATTTGAGTGAAAACATTAAGTTAGTTTATCATTTAAAATTGTACGAGAACATTTTGTGTTTTAAAAAAAATCCCATTTTGAACACTGTAATGTATTAATATAGTGTAATATAAAGCCTAAAGTAAAAACTTATAATTTCACCGTTATATATTTGTATCGACCTCTTTCCGGAATTTATTATGACAGAAATTAAAATTATTGCAAAATAAATTCAAAATGTACAATGATACAAATTAATAATAAAAAAAACAGTGAAAAAACGTTTTTTTTAGTGTGTTTAATTGAGGAGTCGGAAAAATCGACGTGCGTGCATGACAAAATGTATGAATGTAGAGGAAGCGAGAGAAGTATATCAGGACAGAACAGTGTGGCGTTCCATTCTTTCTGCCTACCCCTCCAGAGTGACGGCGTGATGGTAAGTTAGTTAGTTAGTTTAGTTTAATATCAAATATCATAAATAATAAATGAATCTGTTTCGGTAAATTACACATTATTTTGGAACAAATAACGTATTTGTAAGATATTTTTTATAACTTAAAGTAAAATTGCCAATTCCATTTTTTTATGAAAAGAACATTCTTTATTACAGAGGCCACCGGCAATAATGTAAAAGGGGACTTTTACAATTCTGCCGCTGTAAACATGTTTCTATTTCTCTAATAATCTTCCTTTGAAATAAAAGTAACAATGGATTATTTTGCAGCCCTCGGGGCTTGTTTCGTCGATTTCCTGTTCTGGAAGACCGAGTTTGGGTAACTTTACGCCTTCAAATTTTCCATTGCTCAATGTTGAAAATTTGGTAATAAACCCTTGTCGTTATTAAAATAAATGTCCTCAGATTTACACAACATTTCATGCTGTGAATTTCTATTATTATTGATTGAAGGGTTAGAATAGAGGATGTCATCCCTCCTCTCAAACAGAGCAGGCAGAGAAATGAGAGAAAAGAGGGTCAACGAACACTGAAGATCGGGTGAAGCGATCGAAAGTGTCGATCGACGCTCCGTTCTTTTCCATCGCCGTGTACCTGACCTTACCTTCTGATTCCTTCAAGTCCATCGGATTAGAGTTCCACGCTGAATTCGCTTACCAGGACCACGTCGTCCACGTATAGCACGTTCCATGGGACTGGCTTTTGGATACATGCTGTGAGGTGGTCCATGACCAGGTTCAAGAGAAGTGGGCTCAGAGCTGATCCCTGGTGCACTCCCACATTAACAACAAAAGGGTGGCCTGTACCAGCTGGGCTACATACCGATGTGGTTAGAGCTTTTTGAACATCTCTCTAATCACATCCACAAAGATTTCGGGGATTTTTTGAGCCCTGATGGATAGCTACATCAATTCTCTGGGAACTCTATCAAAGGCTTTTTCCAGGTCGATATAGATCATGTGTATATCCTTCTTTCTAGCTTTATATTTTTCTGAGAGAACTCTCATGGTTTGTATGTCATCGGTTGTTGATTTACCCGCTACAAATCCATGTTGATTTGAAGTCAGTTCTGTCAGTTCTGTCAGTTTCAGAAGTATTTGGTTTATGATCCGTTCCCAGATTTTGAGTGTATGGGATGTAAGTTTAATGCCTATGTAGTTGCTGCAATCTCTGACGTCCCCATTATTTTTGTAGAAAGGCACAAATGTTCTTTGTCAGGTTTGGAACTTACTTTCTTTTCTTAGTAAACGACTTCTTGACATCTTCTTCCCACCAATGTGTCTCCTTTAATGATTGCAAGGCTCCCTTTGAGATGCCCAATACTTTTGTGGCTTCACAGATACAGTATTTCTCAAAATTGTTCCACGCCTCTTCAGTTTCAGACAGATTTTGCAGATTATTAATGAGAAAGGTTTTAATTTTCTCACTAAGTACTGTTCCTTCGCTTTCTCGAAGTTTATACCATTTAATGCGGGGCAAAGCTTGGATCTTTCGTTGTTTCAATTTAGATGGTAGGGAGGTAGGGTGAAACTTGCTACAAGAAGTCGGTGTCGTGTTGTCAGTGATTCTCCGGGAATTACTTTGCAGTCTTTGAATTCGAATTGATGGACAACGAATATGAATAGCTCTTGTGTAGTTTTACGACGTGCAAATATATCTTTTTTAAATACAAAACTTCAGCAAAGGATAATGAAACGCTATATATCGTCAGAACTCAAGCATGGAATAAAGAATTGAGACTGAAATATATTAAAGTATGAAGCGTGTGGATCCATCGAATAGCGCACCGTGTAACACTCAGTTAAGTTACTCTGGAGTCCTAGAAAGAGTAGGCACTACATAAAAGCTACCTCCAAGTATTAATATAGTAAGTTTATGTGCTAAAATATTTATTTTAATGGCCGAGTCATAGAGGGCTCCTTCCGCTACTTGAAACTGTTATAGCGCAGTGGCGCCTTTCGTCACCTTCGCTCATACACACCCTTGGTCCGTCCCCCGTCTATGCGGGACTTACGTTAAAAAACATTTGATACAGTATTTAATATTAAAAAGACTAGGCGTATAACGGAGCGGTAGACGGCGGTTGTCTTGACTGTAAACTTTAGCGAAGGGCCGACCTTAGAACTGTAAAGGAGCTGTTCCACGAGGTTTAGAATTGGAAGACTCTTATGTATGGAAGCGAAACATGGAACTGGCAAAAGAAGGATGAATGCAGTAGAAATGAGATCTCTTAGAATAATGTGTGGATACTCTGTGTATGATAGAGTGGCGAATGAAAATATAAGAAGTGAATGCGGTGCGAATGATAGTGTCATGAACAAAATAATGAAAGGATCATTAAGATGGTTTGGACACATGAAAATAATGAATGAAGAAAGAATATTAAAAAAGTATATGTTAACGATGTAAATAGAACGAGAAATAGAGGAAAACTGAGGAAAATACGGCACGGTCAAATAAATTAAATATTGTCGGCCACCTGAGGAGTCGGAGAAATTGACGCGCGCCCATGACACGATGTTAGGGAAGCGAGACAAGTATGTAAGTAAAGAAAATTGTGGCAGTCCATTCATTCATTAGTTGGTCAGTTAGTTTTAGAATTGGAAGGTTTTCTTTCAAGTGACAGTCAATTTCAGGGACGCCTGGCAAAACACAGAATGAAGAATGTCTTTTTACGATGTGCCTCCGGTTTAAAATAAATTCAATTGTCAGAATCTTTCGGGCTCAACCTTATTTGTCTGGAGGAAAGTTTTGCTTTTAGTGAATCGATAGCACAGACAGATGCGAAAAGTAGAACATTACTACGTGGGTCCGTGGTGCCAAATCGTATTAGCCCCCAAGTCATTACATTATCAAACTCCACAGATTTATCGAAAAACGGATGAACCGACCGCAGCAGGGGTAGCCAACCCTTTGTCCTGTATCGCGTGTACATAAACTAAAAGGCGTTTTCAATATACATACACATCTTTTCGTAAGCCGTTGAATTTTAAGAATATTTTATCAACCTAACAATTTCTTTTGAGTACGGGTCTATAAAAGATACACGTTTTTAACCTAACATAAAAACTCTCAGAACTTACGCAATACGGATTAAACTTATTTTTTAAAATCCAAAATTATTTTTATCAGACGACTTATTTCATACGTTAAGTTATATTTGCAATGAACATTTCAACTGCATTTATTTTGGGAATGCTCTGAACTAATTCTCTACAGCTTCGAAGAGATGGGCATCTAATAACCCATTTGTTTAGATTAATCCGGGGATTTTGGAGAACTTCACCGCGCTTGAGGATGTTGGGCTTTTTGTCCCTGAGATATCTACCACAGAATGTTTTACCTACCAACCGCCAGAACCAATCTGCCTCTGGTGACACCGGTGGGAAGATAAATTAGTCTGCTGAAAGCGGCTCCTCGGAGATCGACGTCTTTCATTTTAGTGGAGGTACGTTCAGGGGATAAATACTCTCGACTTTAGAAAGTATCTTGTCTTCCTAATGTAGAACCATCTCTAACGAGTTCCTGGTATTATATTGTATGTATATTTTACCTGTACTCAATAGATGCCTTAAACATTTATGCTGTTGTAATGTCTTTGAGTAAATAAACTGATTTGATTTGATTTGAACAACAATTTTAATTAATAAGCATAAAATCTTTTTTGAAAATTTATACTTGTATGTATCATGACATGTTACATATTGACGACCTTCGTGACAGAGTATACAGAGCTCTGACTGCAATACCAAAGGTCCCGGTTCGATTTCCGGCGATGGCAGTGTCACTCTCTTTGGTCTGGTGTAGAATTCACGTGACAATAAAATGGCGAAATATTAGCTACTTATCACATGTCACGAGAATTAACATAATAGCTAAAAATAAATTGTATACAATTATTAGGTTCAAACGACCTGTTGTATACAAAAATAAAAATATTAGATTAAATGCGGTCTGGCATCCCCATGCGCTTGATATATATTAAATGTAAATCACGGATGAATGGGGAAGAAGCCCAAGAAGTGCATGAGCAAGGTTGACGAAAGGGCGACGCTGCGCCCTATAACAGCCTCGGGTATGTGGTGGGAACCCCCTTGTTGTATACAAAAAACAAAAACCGATTAAAAGTCTTCCAAATAATCGGAACTCATTAAAAAAACTAACAAAATTTAATTATCTGTACTTAATTACGGATTTTTCTATATTAACTTAGCTATTATATTATATAATACGTATATATTTTACAATTCCTAATTCGATATAAACATGTTAAGATACTGACACCTTTAAGGATAATTGTAATATTTTAGGTTTCAGTGTCTAATATATAGTCTGAACGAGTCTTTAATTCTAGAGTTCTGATTATTTTTTATGGAAATTGTCAGCTATTACGGACTGCCGCCATGATTGATAATCAGAATCTGGTTTTGTAGAACACGAATGTAATTACAGCCGGTGATTAATTGAGTGACCGAAAACGTATTCTGATTCAACATGTAGTAAATGATATTATTGTAAAAACAGATTTCGATTGTACCAATGTGGTAATAGTGAGAATAGGCACGCAAATTTTTAAAGCGCCGTTTTCGTGAAGTAATCATCTTATGGACGTATTAAAACGTGTTTTAAATCTATAATGAACGCTGCATCTGATATTCGCGATAGGTAAGAAAAATAAATATATTAACTAGAGTGAACTAAAAAATGTGAAGATAGGCCCAGCATTCTAGCATGTATACAACTTCCAAAAAATTGTCAGACGTGGTGGTCGTAAGAAGGGCGGAATGGGGAATGTTGTTAAACATAAAGCAATCGCTCAACCCAACCAATGACAGGTCATAAGTCCTGTAAGCGCCTCGGCCACCATATTCTGTTCCCAGAAAACAATTTACATCTTCGTCTCTATTGAGATACAATTAATCCTTATAAATAAATAAAAAATATCCGCAATGGGTAAAATCCAGTATTTGTCTACAAGAATTTGTATACATTCAAAATGTTGTGGACAAGAAGACTGCTTACTTGGAGTCCGTAGACGGCAAAGAGAAGTGCAGCGCGACCGCTACGGTGGAAGGATGACCTGAACAGACATGTCGGAATTACCTGGATGCAGTCTGCACAAGATAGAGTGGTGTGGAAGCGAATGGAGGAGGCCTTTGTCCAGGAGTGGACGGAAATAGGCTTAAGAAAAAGAAAATGAACAAATATTCTTTGGATCTGTTTTCAAGCATAGTCAAGCACTCCATTATGAACATTTTTTATTTTAATGTTATTTGGGTAGAGATGCGGTGACAGAGAAGAGAAAGAAATAAAATTTATCTACTCACGTAGATGTGTTGGCACTGCTTACGATTTAAACTGACGTGTTTTCTTATACTCGGTAAACCATAAACCGTATGATTAATAACCACGTACAATGCTTATATACGAAATAATACGATAAAATAACTCTAGAGTTTTCATTTTGAAGCGCGTACAAAAGCACATCACGTAGATAACTAAATCGTAGCAGAACTACGAATAAAACACGCGGGAAATGGCGTAAACATGTTGTGATATAATGTTTGCTCACATACTACATTAGCGTAAATTGTTTTCACGGACGAAACGAAAGAAAACCCACCGCGCACTATTTGTATCTCGTGCCGGAAGTTTGCTACCCTCGGCCTCGACTTCCACGAACTAAAGGTCGAGCTCCAAAAGTGACGGGTGAATCTTTGGGGTCACTGTCTATAGAAATCAATACGAAAGCTGCTTCAAAGGTCGGATAAAAGGTCTCATGTTGTGATAGCGACCTTAAGAAATTATTTTCTCCCAGACTCAACAGGTAAAGGTGCTCAGAGCACGCCATCCTCAAATAAATTAGCAGTATCATTTGGTTGGGTGATATTCACATTTATTTATAAAAGCCCATTTCAGCCCATTACACAACACAACGAGAATGTTTACAGCACACTTAAAATGTGTATTATAGCTACTTCGCACTAATTCAGAACTAGCAATTTGTAGCTACTGTGCATTAATTCAGAACTTGGAATACTCGTATCCGCATTCATCATAGAATCGGCTCATATACTCTATACGGAATAATTCACACACGACTCGGGGTTTTAGATACGAAAATACATTGAATGAACGGGATTTTGTAATACGGGTGACATTGTGTTGTTCACTTAGCAGCGTAGAAATGTATTTATTCTTACACGAGTGAGCGGAGAGATTGTTGACATTTACAAGGAGTTGGTAACGCAAAATTAAGCAGAGTTGAATGACAGTTTAATTAAACTCGGAATAATTGTGGTAATCCAGTAATAAAAGCAGCCGCTGTAAAGGGTTCAAAGCTCGGGTCCCGCGGGATCTAAACCATGATTTTATGACATTGTTGTGTGTCGGCCTTCTAACAGAGGTTAATTGTAGCTGGGAAATGGTTTACATTTCGCACCCATATCAATTTCTTCAAACATTCTAGAAAGGCTACATAATAAAAAATATAATAAATAAAAATTTAAATGTAAGCTATTATTGTCATAAAAAATAAAGAATATTCTTCGATTTTAAAAAATATTAAAAAGTATGTTTACAAAGGATGGCAGAGTGGAGAAGGATATTGAAAGAAGGGTTGGGGCAGGCAATAAAGTAAATGGTACATTTAAAGTTATCATCGCTAACAAAAGCCTATCTACTAAAGCTAAGTAAAATAAAGATAAATAAGAATTGAAAAAAAGTACATTTCCAATAATACTCTAAAGAATATTTACTGTTTGCTCGCTGTAATTAACATTTATATTTATTTTTATTTTTTTATGTCAAATAACGTAAATTTTATATTCGAAGGTGTAATACCACATTTGCATCAGCAACAACGACAAATATGGATGAGATTTGAAAATTATGTAAAAATATATTGTATATATGTATTCTTTTAAACTAAAAGTTTTAGTTTAAGCCAATATTCATATATTAATCAAAGTATTATATTCAATGTAAGTTGTACTGGTTGGCGAAAAGTTTTAATTAAGTTATTCAAATGAATATAATTGCCGAAATTAGTTTAAAGTTAACGTGGGCTTATATTAAAGAGTAATAAATTATTAAGCACCTGTATCGCCTTGGGTAATAATATATTACATTGAGTTTGAAGCTTATAAATCCTGCCATATCAAGTACATCCTAAATTTCTCAACAATTCTATGAAGGAATTTTTCCTCTTTAAGTAAAATTTGAAAGCGGTACAGCCTAGACTTTATTTTAAAGATTCACGAACCGTTAGTAATTTAGATAGCATCTTTGTAAACTAAAGTATCGTCTCGAAAATCAAGTCTTAAACTTTTTTACAGTAATGAAAATATAACACATTTTAGTTATGGTGATAAGGTAGGTTTATTTTACAAAACTGTGTACCTAATAAATACAGCAACAAAAATAATTATGTTTGCCGTTAAATTGAGGTTTGTTGAAAAACATAAAAAATGATTACTTTGAAATTAATAAATTCGCATTAACTTTTTCATTGAATATTCTGCCTTTTTTCACAACATCGTTTCCTCAAAGAAAAATTTGGCACGTAATTAAATTATGAAAGATTAGATTCATCCCTTGAAAATCAGTGGAAAATATTTTTAATTTCGTTATGTATCACAATAAGAAAAATCGTTTCAAATTAGGCAAATTAATATTCGGTGATTAATGATGTTCAAATACCACCACCGAGGGCAAGATTTCTTTTAAATGTCAGGGAAATTCACAAAGAGCCCGTCTCATCAATTTTCTGAATTAATGACTTCTGTAATTTGGTTACAACTTCGTCTACTTCGGCCTTACCGAGGCACGATACTCGCTAATTGATTGAATGTTATAAGTTACCAAAGAATCCAATTTATTATTTCAGACAACGATAAGAGAAAAATCCGCCTGCGAAACAAGAATTTGATGCCCGCGCGATTGCTTGCCAGAATTTATTGACTACAGGCGGTTCATAATATAGCTCGCCTTTTACTCGGCCCAATGTAAACTTATGTTTTTCCGATGCGAGATACTTACGGGTGCGTCGTACGTATGTATATTAATCAATCTTGTGCCAGCAACAAACGAAGTTTGGTTGCGGGGTTTAACATAATAAAAATATTACTTCGAGATTTTGAAATATGAATTTTTAGCCACAATATGAAAACTTGATTTATTATACGAGTACATCATATTATGATAACAGCGTTACTAATGCTATTCATACATATAAGCGCCGATACTAAAGATACTGGGCTTGAGAAATCGAATCTTGATTATATGTTTGCTAAAGTAATATACAATAAAAAAATCATATTATCTTATCAAAGAATGCAAAAAAAAAACGAATAAAAACTAGTAAAAATTACTAGTTTTTATTAAATAAGTAAAAAAATCGTAGACACAAGGGGCTTTTGAAAAAAAATATTTGGCCGGCTTTATGACGTTTCCAAGGGCGTCGGGTGTTATAATTGACAATATATAATCTTGACGAAGCTCAGTCACATAGTAAAACCGGTTGGCCATTTTTAAATATGGGTATTTCCAAAAATAGTGAATACATTTTTAAAACTGACTAACTCACCATAACGCCGTCTCTCAGGAGGGGTAGGTAAAAATAATGAACCGCCACATTGTTCTTTCCTGTCATTCTTCTCTTTCTTTCTCAACATTCATACATCGTACCACGCATGCCCGTCGATTTCTTAGACTCCTCACGTGGCTGACATTTAATATTTGATTGATTAAATTGTGCTACACTTTCCTCAGTTTTCCTCTATTTCTAGTTCCGTTTACGTCGTTGACATATACTTTAGTATATTTAAGTAAATTTTTAAAATGATTGTAAATTTGAATATAATTTATACACTACAAAGTGAGAGGACATCATTGATAACTGTGAAACGACTAACTTGAATGTTGGCTGTAAAACGAACGAAGTATCTTCTTTTCAAGAAAACCTATTAAAATATCGCTTCTTTGGCACGACACAACGCATTATCGGGCTGGATCGTAAATTGGCTGTCGGTTTTTGCTCACACAAAAGGCAAATTTTGCCAACCAGCGAATAAACGTACATAGTGGAACAGAATTGATGAAACCTTTTCTAAAGGCTCTTGGGGTTAATATTAAAAAGTTTCAACGGAAATGTAAGCGGGTTCCTGAACACTGGAAGTCGCAATAACTTCATTCGACCCGCTGCGCAACGTTGTTCACGCAGCCAACTTGGCTTCAGGCTTTCAACCAAACTTGCATAATCATTTTATACTGTATATAAATAAAGTCAGGATATTTGATTAGAAATTGTTATTATTGTTTTGTTGAATCACTTTTTATAAAGCATGCGTAAGACTAATAATGACATTTGGCATCGAAGCGAGAGCAGACACAAAGACCAAGCAAATTTTGAGGACTTCCGAGATGAAGACACTGAGGACGATAGCAAGCAAGACACTGAGAGATCGCCTGAGGAATACCAAAATAAGAGAGATATGTGAGGTTGAGGATATTATAAGATGAAGCAGACAACGAAAAAGGGACTGGTACGGTCATGTTCAAAGAATAGACACCATCAGACTCCCCTATATTATACTACATAATCAGCTTCATGAGACTCGTCCTCGTGGGAGACCTCCTAAAAGATGGAAAGACAGCTGGGAGTCTACCACACAGGAGGAGCAACACTCTGGAGAACAGACCACATAGGTCTATAACAAGGAAGAAGAAGAATAAGCTATTTACATCATTACAGCGCGAACCAAATCGATGTAAAGGGTATACTTATCATATTGATTCTCGTGACACGTGATAGGTAGCTAAGCTATCGCCATTTTATTGTCACGTGAATTCTTCACTAGACCAAAGACACTGTGACAATCACACTAACATTGCCGGGAATCGAACCCGGGATATTCGGGGTGGTAGTCAAAGCACTTACCACTCGGCCACTGGTTATCTCTTGTCAATCTTTCGAAATGGGCACTTATTATTTTGTTGAATTAATCGACATTGAAAAGCACTTTTTTACAATTTTTGATTTTGTATACAAAAGTTTGGTTGAACCCAATTACTGTGTACAATTTATTTTATCTATTATATTGATTCTCATGACATGTGATAAGTAGCTAAACGAAAGGCGAACATGTCTTTCCCATAGAATCAAATAAATCTAAAAAAAACAAACGTTTTTATTTATATTAGTTAATTATTATATTGTACTCGGACATTTTTAGGTATTTTCTCTAGTTCCAATCCTGGGGATTGGTTTGAAACCAATCGAAATAATTATAAATCTCAACGCGATATGGTTTATCAATATGAAAATCAAGCAGGTTTTGGAAATTAATGTTTTAATATATTTTTGATAAATCACCAATAAAAATAATATTTGAATTCAAATATATTTCACCTCTGAAATATATTTGAATTTTTTATACATTTAAAAAAATAATAATGAAACGAGAACATTTTCAAATGAGCCGGTGCGCTGAAATTCCTCAAAATCACTATTGTTTTTTAATATTTTATCCCAGAACCAAATTTTGAGAATCACTGATTGTGTGAGAAGTACTTGTAGTACAGATGTATATAGGATAGTATATACATTCTAATAAATTAATCCAGAGAGACGATATCCATCGGATGAAGGGCGATTTACAATAAAATTCATATTTACTGACATTCACAATTCACGTTCATTTCCATTGCGAATTGGTAGGCAGCTCAGCGGTATAATTAATTCCGTTACACCCTGTTGACTGCGAGCATGTACCTTTCGGCGTAGCAAATGCTACATCGTGGCCATCGCTACGGCGTTTAGGTCCCTCCGTCCTGACGGGCTGCGGCTAACCGGGCAGTCGAGAGCTGTCGCCGGTACCCACTGTTCATGTGTTATAATAACTGGAGAGAGATCAGATGACGTGACTAAACCTAATTTAACACACGTTAAGTGATTACATTTACGTACGGCTAGGACGCGGTAAACCGAGCGTTGATGGGAAGGTTGGATACTAAAGTAAATTATGCTAATAAGTACCTACTCGTACGAAATGGTAATTGTTTGAATATTGCGTATAGCCAATGTCGTCTTAAGAGTATTTACCAAGCCGTAAGCACATAGATAATATTTGCAATATGGAGCTTTTCTGGGGCGTTAGTATGTGTCTCGTGCCGTGATCTCGTATTTAATTTCGATTATTAATGTGAAATTAATGTAAAATACGACAACGATCATATTATTACTCCTTATAAACGTGTAACAAATATTTTAATATAATACATTTGTGTTTCCGAAGTGCCTGTTTGTCAATTTTACTCTGCCTAACCTCTATCCTCATGCCGGACATTTGTAAAGTATGTATATGTATTTCCTCCAGTGTGTTTACTTTATAAAAATACCAGTAACACATTGAACTGTATAATATAGTTTGTATTCAATTTTGGTATGTAAAATGTTCAAAATAATCTTTCGATATAACCTCAAAATTCATAATACATTAAATTCAAAATTTAAAATATATAAACCTCAAAATCATAATAATAATACTACATAATACAATAAAATTGTACAAATGTTCATGTTCATTAATTGTTCCGAAAAAGTTGCGATATTTTTACCAAAATTGTTTGACATTTGACAGCTGTCAGATTGATTTGACCCAGATTTATAAATTTACCATTACGGCTTGATAAACATAGACTTCGAGATGGCATTGGTTTAGCTTTTTTCTATGGTTATTCGATAAAGCTTTGAAATTTTTTCGAATCTGACAATATTATGGGGTAAAATAAAGTATTCAAATTGTTAATTTTCAATCTATTTAATCTTTAATCTATCTGAGTTTATAGTGGTGGGGTATTATACGTACTGTTTGTGGGTATATTTATAATCTGGCGCTCAATGATCGTTTTAAATATAATTATATAATATAATTTTATTAACTGTTTGATTTCAAACGTTGTTATTATAAGATTTTAACTTTGACATCATAACAATTAAATAAACTGGCATGTTTAAAAAAAAACCTCTTTTCAATTGTTGTAAAAACATCCCAAGTCTATTTACATAATTCTTTGGGGACAGCTGTTTTGTCAACCAACATTGGTATCATCGGGTATTGCAATCTACATTTAGTCGATTACAATGTCTGATGATGCCTATATCAATTGGCAAAACAGTTGTTGCTAAAATATTATAAAAAAATTGAATAAAAAAAAAGGTGATTTAATTATAACGTTTCAACATATTACTTTGGTAAAGCCCTATCAGGGAAACACATTTTAAACTCAATAGAAACAGAATAAAATTAAATTTTTATATAAAACACTCACTTTGTGGTAGGACATTTTAAACTTATAGTTATATAATAATAAAATACTACACATTTACCGTGGTTAAATGCAACATGTTTTATTATTTAGAAGTTTTATTATATTATATTATATTTGATAGATTGATAAGTGTCGCCTTACAGCATTGCCAAATTTCAACATTTGAAAATGCCGACCCAAGGTGTTCTTATCATGAATGTTTTAACATATTTTCATTGATTCGAGAGTATGCGCTTGCAGAACATGAAGTATGTAATTATTTATACGTTAACAATCACAAAAAAATATAGGGGGCTTCTCCCTATCGAAACTTGATTCTTAAAACGAATTAATTCTGATGGATTCTTCTTCTTCTTCTTTCTGTGTCCTGTCAGGTCTCCCCAACGTTGACTATCACCCTTGAGTAGGTCTCCCTGTCCTGGGCAGCTTGGAACAGTTCCTCCACGGTCCTCAGCCCTGTCCACTCTCGGATGTTCCTCAGCCAGGAAACCTGCCTTAACCCAACACCTCGTCGACCCTCAATCTTACCCTTTAAGATCAGATGTAACAGTGCGTATTTTTCGCCTCTCAGAACATGGCCCATGTAGGACACCTTACGGACTTTGATGTTGGTCAGCAACTCTCTGTCAACTCTGGCTCTATGGAGAACGTTTGTGTTGCTGACCATGTCAGTCCAGGAGATGCGTAACATCCTTCGGTGTATCCACATCTCAAAGGCCTCTAATCGATTCATAATATTGACTTTAAGGGTCCATGACTCCACCCCGTATAACAGCACTGACCTAACATAGCATTTTAAATTAATATTATTATTTCTTTCTATAAATTAATATTATTCTTCTCTTTCCTTCCTGCTTTCTTGAGGGATACTAATCAACTTGAAAAAAAAAATTAATAGTAGTGTTTGTGTGATTGTAAGTCGCTGAAGGAACGTGAACGTTGATTTATCATTCGCTTCTTGCCTTTTCTCGAACCCTCGCGATAAAACTCGCCTTCATCGATCAATATTCCAAAGTGGAGCTGGTTCAAGACGGTATTCAAATAAATGGAAATTCGGTGTAGTGGCTCTGTGCTACATCCAAATTTTAAATCAGTGATGAATGAAACACATTTTTAAGGAAACAAGAAATTTCACTTCACGATCAAAGAAATATTTCAGAAATTCAGAAAAGGGAAATGATTCAATACACAAGTACCAAGCTGAATACACGCGGATATTTTAAATAAATATTCCGACCAATCTTACTCATTTTGTATTATGGCTTTGTAATTTAGAAAAATGATGATATTTGTGTTGGAGTATTGGATTTCATCAATATTTTAAGAAGCGTAATGTTTTGATCTCATATATTTTTCAATACAACCAACTAACCATAATGCCGTCTATCCGAAGGGGTGGGCAGAAATAATGGATGGCCACACTGTTCTTTCCTGATACGCTTCTCTCGATTTTTCTACATTAATACAACGCGTCATGCACGCACGTCGATTTCTCCGACTCCTCACGTGGCTGATATAAAATATTTTATTTATTTGATCGTGCCAAATTTTCCTCGTTCTTCCTCGATTTCTAGTTCCATTTACGGTTTTTCTATTCAGTATCCTTAAGATTCATAAATCGCCCACGCTTATCGATTTTTACAATTTTTTCGGACCCAAAATCTACAATATAATGAACACAAATATACATATACCCACAAGAAATGATAATAGATTCTACAAAAAAAAAGTCATTATTATTAAAAGAGTGTTACCATATCACATAAGACAATTAATATTAAACTAATATATGTTAAGATAATTTGTTCCCTCTGTTCCTCATTAGTTTCCTATTGAGATTGCGAAAAATGCCTCCCTAGAACGGGTTACCCCAGTTGGAAGGTATTAAAACGATGTACAGGATTTGGAACTGTTTTGAAGAAACATGATAAAAACAAACGTTAAATTATACCGATACATTTGTTAAGTAGACCAAATATTATTTCAACTATTCATATACTCGTAGAACACTTGCTTCTCTGTTTCCGGTTTTGAAATTCTGAATTGACGTATAAAATCTAGTTCAAATGTGAGTATAGTATACTCATACGTACGTTTTATGTACTTCAAAGAAAACGGTTACTACCCCTGGCTGTATCCAATTGATTTCTTGCTGGGTATGCTGGACTACCAATCATTGTAAATAAGACGAACTGTCCATTTGGGTATTCATTTTTAACTCAGATATTTTGAACGTCTTGAATTAGTTTGTCCCTAACAATTATCTGCGACAATGGCAACATAGATTATTTCGGGGTAATCAAATGATTTTACTGAAATCTCTTGATGGAAGTTCAGTTTAAATAATATTTAAATAAAACGATGTTTTTTTTTAACTACTTCCACTTTTGTCTTTATTTCGACAACGATCGGTTTCGCTAAAAAGTTAAAAAAACATCTTTAATTATTATGTTATATTTAATTATTATCATAGATTATTTCACCTGCCACTGGGTAGAACTAATCTATCTAAGGTAATGCCCGTACGCAGGGCAATAATCCTTCTAAACCGCATCTCTTCGGATGTAGACATTTTTCACGATAGTAAGGCTACCCTCAAAAAGCATCTGCTTCTTCTTCTTCTTCTTCAGCTAATCGCCGTCCACTATTGGACCAAAGCCTCCTCCATGTCCCTCCATGTTTATCTTTCCTGCGCAGTCTGCATCCATAGCACCCCAGCGTATCGTTTCAGGACATCCCTCCACCTTTTTTCCCCCTTTTTTTCCCAAAAAGCATCTAACTAACTAAGTAACTAACTAACCATCACGCCGTCTCCCCGAAAGGGTAGGCAGAATAATGGACTGCTACACTTTTACTGATGCGGCACTCCATCCTTCTCTTTTCGCCCCGCGGGAGACGCGGTGTGATGGGTTGCGAACCTCATCGCCACTAGCATCTATCTCTTATAAATCAAATTTGTATTTGCCTTCATAATGATTTGGTTTAAATTATTATTATGTTTTAAAATTATTTTGAATTGTTTTGAAAAATGTAATTATCGGGTGGTGGTCTAGGGGATAGAACGCTTGACTCCTAATCTAGGGGACTTGGGTTCGAGCCTGGACACGACCAGATTCCTTCTTCATAATAATGAGCTATTTTCTGCTCATATTGAAGATTGTAAAATAAATTCTAATATCATTGATTTAAATCTTTGATGTTAGTCTTTAAAAAAAAAAAAAAAAAAAACGAATTGGAAATTGTAATGCTTGCAATGTTTATTCTTAAAATAAATTGAAATTGAATATGAGTACGTTTCGTAATAAAACATGGTTTTGCTTGGCGTTGAATTGTTTATATTGTGAAATTTGCCGTGAAAAGTTTAACATTGTTTATTAATCGGAGGATTTCGTATGGACAAAGCGGATAGTTTAATAGCGATCAATAACGATGTTGGGATAAAGCCATTATTGGTCATAAAATTAGTAGTAATACATTGTCTATGGATATTCATTAAATATTTCGATTTAATTCTGACGGTTGCTCCCGGCAGATCTCCGGATATATTTGGTCGGAAACAATATCCATAAAAGTAAACGAGGGCGTTAAAAGCGATGGCAATTTAAAGGCAGATATTAGCCGCGGCTGCTCGTTTCTGTTTTGGTGAATCGCCATAAAGTATTTTGAGTATTAAAATATGCAAAAAATAAAAAAGGAGCAATTTTCATACACGTTGTGCTTAAACTATATTTAAACAATTAAAATTTGAAATTTTTTACAAATTAAAACAACGCGTCAAATAATTTATTGTTTCTCGATGTAAAACTCCATATTAAATAAAGTTTCACATATTAAATCTGTTTTATTACATTTTACGTGAATGACATGTTTCGCCTTACTAAAGTATGATTCATCTACGAACATATGATTGGATTATTCACTGATTTCAGAAAATTATTATATATTTACACAGCCACACGTGTTTCTACCATATATCACATTTGATAATGCATCGGTAAAACGAAACATGTAATTCCCATAAAATATAATAAAACTTCGAATCAATTATGGTGGCTAATGTAACTATTTTACATTTTATAATAATATATTAGGTCCTTACATATGAAATTGGCATTTTGCCGTACTGGCAACTTTGATCTCAAATATCTTCTCTTTGGTTAGGAATTCCAAATTCAAATTTATACAGCTATTTACACAAGTATTTGTGTTTCGAAAATTATAATTCATTTGTTTTTTCCTCAATTGTTTTTTTTCTTTGCGTCACTCAGTTTACAAAATGGAAAACTTGAAATATCGCGTTATTTACGAGTACGAGTTCCACCGTGGCACCAGTGTTGCAGAAACGGCTCGAAGGATTAATGATGTGTATGGCGACGGTGCCGCAAAAGAAAACACAGTGCGTTTTTGGTTCCAACGTTTTCGTTCTGGAAATTTCGACCTGCAGAACAAGCCCCGTGGACGGCCGAAGACCAAAGTTGATAATGAAGAATTGAAGGCTATTGTGGAAGCGGATCCATCGCAAACCTGCCGAACCAGCCAAACCATGCCCCAAGCGAAAATTGACTCCAAAAAAGTTACTTGTGAGCGTTTGGTGAACTAGTGCTGGTGTCGTTCACTACAGTTTTCTTAAATCTGGCCAGACGATTACGGTAGATGTCTATTGTCAGCAACTGCAAACCATGATGGAAAAGCTAGCTGCTAAACAACCGAGGCTGGTTAATCGCTCTAGGCCACTGCTGCTTCATGATAACGCTAGACCACACACTGCACAACAGACGGCTACCAAATTAGAAGAGCTTCAATTGGAATGTCTAAGACATCCACCGTACTCTCCGGACCTTGCCCCAACAGATTACTATTTTTTTCGAAATTTGGATAACTTCTTGCAAGAGAAAAAATTCAACTCCGATGGGGCAGTCCAAACCGACTTCAAAGATTTTATTGATTCCCGTCCGAATGGTTTTTTTAGTAAAGGGATTGATGAACTACCTATGAGACCTGTGCATAGATAGCAATGGTACATACTTTGATTAAATAAATATATTATATTTAAAAAAAATCAACTTTATGTTCCTCCCATACAAAACGCCAATTTCATATGTAAGGACCTAATATTATAATATCATATTCAAATGATTTTACTGAAATCTCTTGATGGAAGTTCATTTTAAACAATAATTAACTAAAACGATGTTTTTTAACTACTTCCACTTTTGTCTTTATTTCGACAGCGACCGGTTTCGCCAGGATCGCTGGCATCGACAGACCAGTCTGTCGATGCCAAAAAGACAAAAGTGGAAGTAGTTAAAAAACATCGTTTTAGTTAATTATTATTTATAATATCATATGATAGCGGGTCTACAATATACATTTGAATGAAAATGATTATAAATGGAAAGTTAATAAACTTATAAAATACATTATTTTAATACGGATTATTCTTGTTGTTCTTATCCTATAGGAGGTTGGACAGCATCGTGGCTATTTCTACCCTTGACGCAGCAGCTTGTTCAGGGATGTTATGCTGCAATTGAACCATTCTCGAAGGTTTCCTAGCCCGAATTTTCTTATCCTCCGATATTTCGGTAAAAAAACTAAAATAAAAAAATAATTCGCAGTATCCAATAATGAGTTTCATATCTCGATATCTTTCGAAGATAAGGACAGTATTTTCTACGTGACGGGTCGTGAAATTTGGATATGGTACTTTTATTAAACCATTTATTTAAATAGCTTAATTATAACTGGGAGCAGTGCAAATCCAATTAGGTATAAATAAAGATTGGTTTGAACGTAGAACGTCTGTTTAGGGGGCAGAAGCATTGATCGTTTCTTATGAAATACTCTCCATTTAAGTAATTTTATTCGTACGAGAAACAGCTGGAATTGATTTATTAAAATATGCATGTTTTTAAGAAAATCTATTGATTTTACTGAAATCTCACGATGGAAGTTTATTTAAATTGAAAAACAGTAACTGGTTCCGCCAGGCTGGCTGGCATAGACTGTTTTTTTTCTATTAATATAGATAGACCAGTTTGTCGATACCAACCAGACTGGCAAAACTGGTCGCTGTCTAAATAAAGACAAAAGTGGAAGTTGTTATAAAAAAACATTTAATTTAATTATTATTTACATAAAATGAGGACTGGTCGACAGACAACATACAGATTAGGGGGAATCCGACATGGAGACACAACATCCTCAAAACGTTTCACATTAGCCCTCGAATAGATTTAAAAAAATCTGAACTGGGAAACTAAGGGGATCCGTGTTGATGGAAAATATTTAAACCATCTGCCGACGACATCGCACTCGTGAGCACCACTCTCGGAGGATCTAGCTGAAATGCTGAAAGAATTAAACGATGTATCTTAATCTGTAGGTTTGAATATGAACCTGGCAAAAACTTATGTGATGGGCACGGAAAGGCTTGAAATCAACGTGGACGGCAACAGAATTGAGAATGTCCAAGAATATACATACCTTGGACACAATATTCGATTGGGCCGAGATAACCAAACTGCAGAGCTAAAAATAAGAATTGAACTAAGCTGGGCAGCTTTCGGAAACATAAGTTACATCCTTAAAAACCGGAAAATACCGATCAACCTGAAACGAAAAATCTATGAAGCCTGCGTTCTGCCAGTTGGTACTAATGGTCTGGAAACTGTTACACTGTCCAAACAAAGTGCCGAGAAACTACGAGTGAGCCATGGAAATAGCCATGTTAGGAATAAGCCTAAGAGTCAGAGTCAGAAACGACACGGTGAGAGAAAAAACAAAGGTCACTGACATCATCCACCGGGTGGCGACTCTAAAATGGCAATGGGCAGGTCACGTAGCTAGAAGCTCAAACGAAAAGTGGACCAGAAGACTGCTGACATGGAGATCGTGGACGGCAAAGAGAAGTGCAGGGTGACCGCAACTACGGCGGAAGGATGATCTGAACAGACATGTCGGAATAACCTGGATGCAATCTGCACAGGATAGAGTGACATGGAAGTGAATGGAGGAGGCGCTTGTCCCGGAGTGGACGGGAATAGGCTGAGAAAGAAGAAGAGAAGAAGATGTGAATTGGAAATATATCGTTGATTCATGAGACATTCGTTTAAAATCGCAACTGATCATGAAACACGGTGTAAAATATTGTCTCGCTGGGCAAAGGGTGAAAGTTTCCCGGGTTTACAATGTTTGGTTGAAATATTACACCGCGGAAAAAATTCACGATTTAACGTAATCGTTGGTGCGAAATGTGCGACGTATAATATAAAAAAAGTTGTATAATAATGACGGTGCGGATTCGCGAGGAAAACATATGACAGCGATATTCTTGGACACTAAATTCTCCCTCGCTACGGAGAAAGGAAGTAATTTGGCGGATAATCTACATAGGAATAGTGCGCGGGCTAAATTCACGGGGCGTTTGCTGTTTCGAACGAAAGTGACAAATTACGAGAAAAGCTCTACGCGGTTTGTGGTATTCTGAGATACGAAAAAAAAATCTACGTGTTTTGTTGATTTTCAATTTATTAACTACAAATATACAACATTCAAAAGACTTAAAAATGATGAAAACATTTGATTAACTAACTACCTAACCATCACGCCTTTTCTCCGAAGGGGTAGGCAGAAATAATGGACTGCCACACTTTTCTTTCCTGACGTATTTTCCTCGCTTCCCCAACATTCATAAATCGTGTCATGCACGCGCGTCGATTTCTCTGACTCCTCACGTGGTCGACATTCAATATTTGATTAATCTGATCGTGCCACGTTTTCCTTGGTCTTCTTCTATTTCTACTTCCATTTACATCGTTAACATATACGTTTTTTACCATTCTTTCTTCATTCATTCTTTCCATGTGTCCAAACCATCTTAATGATCCTTTCATTATTTTGTTCATAACACCATCATTCGCACCGCATTCACATCTTAAATTTCATTCGACACTCTATCATACACAGAGTATCCACACATTCGTCTATGTCTAAGAGATCTCAATTCAACTGAATTTATTTTTTTTCCATCCTAAATATTTTCATTTGACTACAATATTTTGATGCATTTTTAAATATAAAAACAAACCACACAAAACATCTAAATACTCGTATATTGCTTATATGTTTAATAAGAATAAATGCAGTAGAAATGAGATCTCTTAGACGAATGTGTGGATACTCTGTGTATGATAGAGTGTCAAATGAAAATATAAGAAGTGCATGCGGTGCGAATGATGGTGTCATGAACAAAATAATGAAAGGATCATTAAGATGGTTTGGACATATGGAAAGAATGAATGAAGAAATAATGGTAAAAAATTATATGTTAATGATGTAAATGGAACCAGAAATAGAGGAAGACCGAGGAAAACGTGGCATGATCAAATAAATCAAATATTGAATGTCGGCCATGTGAGAAGTCAGAGAAATCGACGCGCGTGCATGACACGATGTATGAATGTTGACGAATCGAGAGATATATGTCAGGAAAGAAAAGTGTGGCAGTCCATTCTTTCTGCCTACCCCTTCGGAGAGACGGCGTGATGGTTAGTTGGTTAGTTATGTTCAATAATTTGTAAACGATTTTAATATTAATTTATGGAAAAAACTATTCTTTCCATAACAAAGCATGGCGATCCATCTGACAATTACATATAAAGAATTTTGTTTAAGTTTCCATCCTAGAGATTAGTTTGCATCAGAATGATATTTTTTGCTGGTTCATGAAAAGCCACTTGGGCCTTTAATGTGGTATTTTCCCGTTCCTTTATGATTGTCATATAATTTTTGTATACATAAGATTATTTAAACCCAATTAATGTATATATTTTTTACTATTGATTCTCATAACATGTGACAGGTAGCTAGTCTATTACCATTTTATTGTCACGTGAATTCTACCAAAGAGAGCGGGATTTTTTTCACATCGTCATCGCCGGGATTCAAACCCAGGATCTTCGGTGTGGCAGTCTTAGTTTCTTTGTATCCACTCTGTTACGAAGGGTGCAGAGAAATATCTCATTAAAATAAATTTGTAGATATATGACTTTACTATATTTGTAAGTATTGTAGATAGAAGTTTTCGCATCACGGACTGATCATTACATTGCATTTTTCCTCCATTAATAAGCGCATATCTTGTGTCTGCTGCTATGCAAGATGCATCCAACGTATTTTATCTTCTTCAACTTCACTATTTATTAAGACTCTTTCGTTGTGAGCTTCGATATGTATTGTGGTATTTCCATCAGATGGCTAGCATCTATCCGTGCATTTATTTCCGTGAAATGTCCAGCTTTAGCTTTTTTAATGAAATGCAGGGAACACGTATCACCACTGTAATTGAATTATTTGAGGATTACGCACCGATTAAATAATTTTCAATTGTAAACCGACACCTTTCTTACCATTTGAAAATGGTTGAATTAATCAAAGTTAATTTATTTGTAGATAAACTTTAGGCGACTTTTAAGTTTATTTTCCTAAACATGTTTTGAAGGCTTTACATCTTCATCGTCGGGAGAACGATATAAACACTATATAATATAATTTATATCGTTCTTCCGACGATGAAGGTGTAAAGCCTTCGAAAGATGTCAAGTAAAATAGAAGTGAAAAAACCCAGTGTTTTATGGTAATTCATAAAAAATTCGTTGAAGTAAATTTATTATTAATGTTTTTGTTTATATCAGGCTCTTTCAGGATTTATTAATCTAGTATAAACATATGATAAAAACATGTTAACTTCTATATATGAACATGTATGAAAAATTTAATCAGCACCAAATAAATTAAACATAATTAACATATTACAATTACATAGTTAATGCTGGGTTTTATTAATCATTATTAGGTAGAACGTACGTTATTAGGCATATCAAAATGATCTCTATAGTTTTCCAACTATGGAACAACTGTAATAAAATATATTTTAATTGGTAACTGCGCCGCATGCATTATGATAGAATAATTAGTACAGTTTCGAATTAAACTACTTTCATTTTACGAGTAAAATCATTAACAACAAATTATTGAAACATGAAACTTGGGTATATGGAATCGAATAATTGGTTAAATAAAACCATAACTTAACGTTTCCCGGAGGAGCAGGGAGAGATATTAGATCGCCACATTACACTTGCCGAACTCCTCTAGCTTACTCCACATTCATGCAGCGATTTATGCACGCATGTCGATTCTTCAAACTTTTAACCTGGTCTAACATTAAAATTACGTCAATTTGGTTTTTAAATCAAATCAAATCAGTTTATGTCATCAATAGACATAACAAAATTAAGGTCTAAGGCATCTATTGAGAACAGGTAAAATAATATATTTTATATATAAAAGTATACTACCAGAAATGCATGAAGCATGATTTTGACACGTTTACTCGGTCTTCCTCGACGTTGTTCTCCATTCATATCGTTAACGTGTAATTTCATTACTCAGGCGTCCCATATGTCCAAACCAGCGCAGTGTTCTTTATTCATAATATTTTCTCCAATCTGAATTCCGTCCTATATCATTAATTGAAATTTTCCCATGCATCGTTTTACTATATATACGTATAAGGAATCTCGTCTATAACGCATTTATTCTACTCTCATCCTTCTCCTGTCAGTTCTATGCTTTGCTTCCAACGTGTGGATAAAAACCAGAACTCCATTATGAACAGCCGTTTACGTTTTACTTGGTTTAAAATAAACGTTTCCATATTAACTCATTCGCATATCAGTTTTGAAATATTATTAACCCATTCATCGCCACATACTCGTATTTGTAGAAACAGCGCGCCGGTACGCCACGTATTTTCTCCCAAACTATCAAAAATATTGATCCTTTTTGGTTTGTTAATATTTTAAAATATTCATAGATGTTGTTGTGAGAAAATCGGAATTAATTTTGAAATACATCTTTCGAATATTGCGAAGCGCGCACAGCTGCGCTTATGGCGATCGTCTACGTAGAGCGCACATGTGTGCTTACGGCGATTGTCGGGTTAAGGGGTTAGGGGCAGTCAGAGGTATGAAAAAACAAGTATTTTCAATATTTTTTTGTCAGATTTGCGAAATTCCTCCGTTATACATTTATTCATAGAATAATTAAATAATAACTGCATGGGCAAAGAATCATTATAACATCGATAATCGAGGATAAATCACTAACATTTTTAAACGTGTCCCACGGGACAGTCCAGCTAACTCTTTACGTATCAAGAATATGCCGTGTAGCGATGACAGATAGAATAACGTTTGCTTATCAGTCTAAGGGTTAAATAATATATGGGGACCTTCGTTGCCGAGTGGTAAGTGCTTTGACTGCCACACCAAGGCCCCGGGTTCGATTCCCGGAGTTGGTAGTGTGATTATCAAACTGTCTTTGGTTTGATTTAGAATTCAGGTGACAATAAAATGGCGATATAATAAAAATTAATATGATAGCTATACACTTTACATCGATTTGGCTCGCACTGTAATGATGTAACGAGCAATTCAACAAAATAATACTTATAATAATATTTCGAACTGAATCTCGCGCATCATTTTCTCATTCTCTATGGTAAATATTTGTGGAAATATAAAATATATTTATATATCAAAGTAATCATGATTATTCTGGCAACGGTAATGGCTAATAATAACTTGCCCCTATTATCATTATTTTATTATATGAACAACATCAAAAATAATAAGAATGACATTAAAACGCAGGACACCATTAAACGTGAAAGCATTACAAAGCATGTACTTTAAACGACCCAAATATCCTGAAATTCTAGTATAATATCATTAAGCATTTCGGTCAAACACTGTAAAAGCCACCCTTGACCATAACGCATTAGTATTTTCATTATGTTACATGGTTTGGTATAAAGGACTCATCAAGTTTCATTGAAGTAGAATGGGATAAAGATGTATTATGAAAAAAAAACCCGGATACTTTATGATCTATACAATCAGTCTGAGTGGGATGTTATAATACTTCAGATCAAATTTTGCTCCTGGATAATTAATCTAATTTTATAAATACTCGTAGATGTTAATACGTAAAACAAAATTACTTTGAAGAATTATTGGCAAGTTATTAAGTTATCAAGTTATTACATTTAGGCAAATATTATGGCTACATATTCAATTATAATAAAAATCTATATTTTCTAGAACTTTATGGGAATGACGTATTTCATCTCGCTAGGGAAATATCTAATTATAAGGGCTTAGTAAGGTGAAACATGTCATTCCCATAAAACATAATGAAGTTTCTAGAAAACGGACGTTTTAATTAATTTAGAAACCATAAATTTCTAAAAAATTACGTATTTTTTATTGCTTCTTTACTGAGTATGGTATTCACGCCCCAGTCATTTATTTTAAAAGTTTTGTACTAATATGTTAGGTTCTTTATTACCATTTTATTATTTAAACAAACAAAATATCTGACTTATTTTTCATTAAAATTTATTGAAATAATGGAAAATTTGATAATATTTTAACACGGCGAAACATGTTTTTACATATATTTTTATTCAATAAAGATTTTTTCTTATACTGTAAACATTTCTTTTTCCAAATAATGGAATATTTTTCGAAAGCTTCATTAGTTAGAAAATCTCAATGGAGCAGATTGTTTAACCTTACATTCTTAAAAAAATATCTGACTCTGTTTATGATAGTGTGAAGTGCAATCAAACTGCGGAATATCAACTTATTTTATTTTACTGCAGAAATTTTAAATACACATTATTATTTCTATGGAGAATTTTGTCTGCTTGATGTTGGAATATTGCTGTTGTGTCTTGTTTTGGTATTAATTGTATAATAATATTAATTAATGTAAATGGTTTTAGTTTAGATAATAATATTACAGTTACAGATATACTTACATAGAAATATTAAGGAAGACGGAGAGAAGAAACTCGTTGTAGATAGCCATGGATATGAAGCGACTTTCATTGAATTCTGAAGGTGCTTTCCTCACGACGATGCAGAGGCGGATTCCCCAAATTAGGAATATTACTTCAACTGAAACAATAATAACCAAATATTAGGTAAAGACATTTTCTAAAAACATATTAACATTTATTATAATATTGTTAATGAACAATTTGTAATTATTATGTATAAGAAAATGTAAAAGCCAGAACACTGTTATATTCTTTGATATACTTTGGTATATCGTATATTGTGATTTAATACATATTTCAATGAATTCATACTGCCAGTTTTAAATGTGGCAATAATAAGTTATAATAATAGGTACGGCCTGTATAATTTATTTTTATTTTTTATGTATGATGGATTGAACCAAGTAAATTAGGATTGATATTATGTTTAATTCAAAAGGGTAGTAGGGCTACGATGCGCGACGATATGACAGCGAAATCTGCAGAGCGACTGGATACTTTTGAGAGAAGGGTGCTGCGCAGAATTCTGGGTCCTGTGAATGACGGTGAAGGCTGGAGAGTGCGGCATAATGACGAGCTGTACAATATTCACAAAGCTCCCAGTCTCTCCACACAGGTCAGGCTGAATAGACTGAGATGGGCCGGTCACGTGCAGAGGATGCCGTCATCGCGAATCCCAAAAAGATTGCTGGAGTGGCACCCAGGTGGTAGAAGACCAATTGGACGACCAAGGCTGTGATGGGAGGATGAAGTTGGGAGAGATGGAGCAAGATTGTTAAGAGTGTCAGATTGGAGGGTCAAAGCGGAGGACAAGAGGAGTTGGAGGCGAAGAATACTGGAGGCTAAAGCTCGATATGGGCTGTAGGGCCATCGAAGAAGAAGAAGAAGTAGGGTTACGATGAGGTATATTTTGCTGGAAAGTATGCCTCTACAAAATGTCGTAAGGCGCCATGTTGCATTAACAACAGCAACACTACTATCAAGTCCAACTCTCTAGCGTCCACGAGAGGTATTTTAAAGACCCCGCGAACCCCGGGCAATGTGGCACATATTACTTAGTGCCATAGCAGATAGAGAGAGGACGAATGGCGAGCTTCCAGCGCCATAAAACTGGATACACCCAGCTAAGGGAAGGTAACTCCGGCAGAAAATCCTCCAGAAAAGGCAAGGGGATACCACTCGGGTTATTTTTCCCCAGGTCATCACTATAAGGGTGATAGTCATACGTTAGGGAGACCTGACAGGACACAGAAAGAAGAATAAGATTTTGTTTATTGTTTTCAATTTATGTATAACGTTTAATCTTCTTCGACTGAAACTATTGGAAATCACTGGAGTCTTCATCTTCAAAACTACCCTGAATATGGAGATTATAAAGATCTCTGAAACGTCAGTCGAGGAAGACATCACTTTACACGGATATTCCCCAGATCCAAAAAAATATGCACTTATATATAACAAAATACCGGTCAAGGGTGCTGGTCTAGGGGACCGAACAATTGGATTCTTATCATGGGGACATGGATTCAATCCTGAACATGACAAGTATCATTATTCATAGGAAATATGTTTTTAATTCGACTCGTATTTTCATACTATTTATTAAAGTTTTTGGTGTAAGTCTTAAAAAATACACTAAAGGTTAAACATCTATGAAAAGCGTGAAAAATAATTATTCAAGTTACTAAAAAATATTTATTATATCTTAGAATAATGAAATATTTAATATTGTAGAATATATCATTTTTTCAAGTAGTTTTATTCAATTTGTATACAAATAGTGTGAATGGAAAAATAAATCGAGGAAGGCGAAGGAAGATATGGCATGACCAAATTAATCAATGACCGAAAGACGGCCATGTTAGAAATTGGAAAAATCGAATAGCGTGCGTGTCACATTGTGTGAATATATAAGAGGTGTGAGAGTTATGTCAGGATAGAACTAGGTGGCGGTCCATCCTCTCTGCCTACTCCTACGAAGAAATGGCGTAATGGTTAGTAAGTTAGTTTTTAATTCAATTTTATATGAAAGCGATATCAAGCCTCTTATTTCTTAAAGTCATAGCACAGTGAAACTTGCCAATGTATTAAAATTTATGTTTCCATAAATATCAAATATTTAATATGGAGTTTTATGTCATTGCCTAATAATCAATAAATATTCCAAAATGATTTTATATTTATCATAAGCATTTATTTTTTATATTGTACTCGTACATCTATTTATATATTTTTCAAACTCTACCAACTTTATTCTATATCAAATGTTTCCTAGATCAGAAGATCATACTAAAAACATCTGAACCGATGAATTAGTAATCAACTTATTTTTTTATGTATGATTTCTCAACATATATAGACTCGTATAATATAAAATATACTTTAACAATAATTGTTATTATTTATATATTTTTTATTTTATAATAAAATTTTTATTTTCATTCCAAGATAGGATTTTAAGCTCTAGAAAAAATATTTTCATTAAAACCATATTTTTCGAATACAAACAAATTTTAATCACCATGTAGTTTTTCACCAGTACCCTGAATATTGTATTATACATCAAGCTTAATAATATAATGTTATATTTAAATGAGTAATTATGTGATTTTTATTTACTTAAATTTAAATAATACCCTTGAATTCAAATTCTGGAATGTGAGAGTATTTTGCAATCAAAATGGAGAAAGAAGCCTTTAAAATATTTGTGAGCTTTTGAGAAAATAGAGTTTTTCTTGAAAATTAATTTTCCCGTATTTTAATAGAACATTAGAACATCACTAAGAACCTCTACTCAAATTTATAATGTATTAAAAATGTCTAGTACCTGTTTAATATTCTTGGAAGAGGTGAGTGGAAGCACGAAGTGAACATAATAAAAACCGTTAAATTATAAAAGTCTACATAAACTTAAGGCGTAGTATTCCATAATGACGAATTTTTATGAATTAAAATACTTTTTTTCTACTTTTGAGTTTATTCATCGAGAGAAAGATATAAACTAACCAAATTTGGTTAGTTTATATCTTTTTTATAGCAATTTTGAATATCGATAGTTTACATCAAATGTACTAATTTTGGTTAGTTTATATTATTTCTCCCGATGATGAAAGTGAGCCTTTGAAACATGCCGAGAAAAATAACGCAAAAGTAAAAAAAAAACAGTGTTTTAAATCATAAAAATTCGTTATAAAACTTTGTTTTTTATGTATCACAATTTTATTATTATTTTTTGCGACAGATGTTGACATCACCAGGCCAAAATAGCCAGGTGATGTCAACATAGCTTTCGCAAAAAGTAAAAATAAAATTGAGATACATTAAAAAAAAAGTTTTATAATTTAACAGTAAAAATGGCGCTCTATAAATCATCCAATTTATTATTATTATTATAGTTAATAATGTTGAAGAATCATAGTGTTTCGGCCAACACTATGGACTGTAAAAATAATATTATAATACGGGGTGGGTAGAGAGAATTGAGAAAAATTTTATATTAATTTTTTATAGGTAATAGTAAAAATATAGGTTTTAATAATAATACAAGTTTTATGACTGTAAGACTGAATAAAATTGTATAATTCTTCTTCCCCCTCTCTATGCAGATCTAGGGATCTGTTAAGACAGCATATCAAATTTGGTTCTGTGATAATGACGTCCAGCTTTTTTATCCATTTCTTAAATGGTCATTCTGGTGGTCGGCGTCTCTAGAGTTTCTTACATCACGACCTTGGGAATCATCACAATGTGGTCCCTCCAAAATCGTTTTCTCTGCCTACTTCATATCACTATGTCATCAATTTCTGCGAATATCTTCGATAGGTATCTTCCCTCTTAAGGTACTTTTTACCCACGACATTTGGTTGAGGCTTATTTTAATTTTTGTAAAACGTTTGAAATTAATAATCGATTTGTACTTCTAGGACGGAAAGTCCACATTCGATTTTTTTCTTCTAATAATAATGAAATATACATGAATGATATAAAATATCCATTAACTTAAAACGGAGAGTATTCAAAGCCTGTGTTCTGCCAGTGTTCACTTAATATAGTCACAACGTCAACAAAAGTGCCAATAAACTGAGAGTCACACGAAGAGCGAAGGAGAGAGCCATGTTGGGTATTAGCTTACGGGACAGAGAGAGAGAGAGTCTGAAATGAGGATATGCGAGCCAGAACAAAAGTCTCCGACGTCATCAAGTTGGCCGCAACCCTTAAGTAGCGTTGTGTAGGACACGTCGCTCGTGACACAGATGAAAAGTGGACAAGGCGACTGCTGTGCTGGTGCCCGAGAACGGCAAAGCGTAGAGTTGGGCACCCACAATTTCGTTGGCGCGACGATATCCGAAAGAGTGTGGGAAGTGCTTGGATGCGGATCACTCAGGATAGAAGGGAGTGGAAAATACGAGAGGAGGCCTACGTCTAGGAGTGGACGGCCACGTTGGGAGGACCTGACACGGTACAATTAGATTAGAGAGATTGATAAAAAAAGTTCGTTTTCTAGAAATTTTAAAACATTATATTTATGTGGGATATGTTTCACCTTACTAGGGTATTATCAAATGTGAAATTTGACGATTCTTTCATACAGCACTGGATAAAATAAAATATATAAAATGTTTTCCGTTAAAGTTTGCGAATTTCCTCTAATAACCTTGGTGGCCTACATTAGCGCCGAAAAGCTCCGATACTTGAAAGAAATGTCTATTGGCTGTAATGCTTATGCCTTCTACTTAAAAATTAATTTCGGTCATTAACACAGAAACCTTTATTAGTATTACGACCGCCGAAACAAAATTTTCAATGGAAAAGGTTGTTTGTTTACTGGAGGCAAGCACACACAGGCTTTGTGAGATGTACCCTCCGTTAGAGCTTTATAAAAAATAATTTCCAACGAAACTCTCGTGCGTGAGTAACAAAGGGCGCCGTCTTTTCAGATTTATTTTATTGTGAAACTAGCTGTTTCAAACTCTTCGTTTGTAATTACCTCTGTTTCAATGTGACATGATTCATATAAATTAAACTTTTGTTGTTTAATGATTGCTCGCTTTATTGCTTAATTTCTTTTAAGAAGCAAGGCACGTTGTGCCAACTATGTCAACAAAGGGCGCCGTGTTTTCAGATTTATTTTATTGTGAAACTAGCTGATTTTAACTCTTCATTGGTAATTACCTCGTGTGACATAATTCATATGAATTAAACTCGTGTTGTTTAATGATTGCTCGCTTTATTGCTCACCTTCTTTAAAGAAACAATGCGCGTTGTGCCAACTATTATAACAAAGGGCACCGTTTTTTCAAATTTATTTTATTGTAAAACTAGCTGTTTCAAACTCTTCGTTAGTAATTGACCTTGTTTCAATGTGACATGATTAACTATGTAATTGGAACAAAAAATAGAGGAAGACGGAGGAAAACGTGGCATGATCAAATCAATCGAATATTGAATGTCGGCGACGCGACTACGTGCGTGCATACACGATGTATATATATGTTGAGAAAGCAAAAGAAGCATGTCAAATTTAATAATAACAGTGTAGCGGTCGATTCTTTCTGTTTACCAATCGGTGAGTCGGCGTGATGGTTATTTAGTTATCCCTTTTTTATACGTCAGGTCGTTTGAACCTAATTAGAGTTAATTTGTTTTTAGCTATTGTGATAGGTAGCCAATCTATCCCCATTTTATTGTCACGTGAATTCCACACCAGACCAAAGAAAGTGTGATTATCACATAGACATCGTCGGGAATCGAACCCGGTACCTTCGGTGTGGCAGTCATAGATCTTGTCATTCTGCCACGAAAGTCGAAATTAGTTTTTTCTCATAAAATACGTTTATTGTACGTGACAAAAGCCACCATCACAAGCAACTTTATATTTATAATGTAAATCTGCGATTCTTTAAAAACGCGTTGTTTTTATTCAGAGATCAGATAGATATACTTGTATAGTCAAAGTAAAGAATATTTTATTATTTTCTATTGTGAACTCGGAAAACAATTTTCTAACTTGCCAACAATACTGACTTCCGCACCGATAATTCAAAGTTCCCTCAACCAAATAAAGCAATCTAACATTTTTTTTCAACTTACATTTTCATTATTAACTTACATTCATTTATGTTTTTCCTACAGTAATAAATTGCTGTCACAAATACCAAAAAATAGCTTATTAAGATTATTACAAGAAAAGTTAACGTAAGAACTTAATTACTTTTTATATATAGTATTCCAATTCTGCATATTGAAGACTACAAGATCTAATAAGCACAATGCTTTAAATATACCAACAGTAAATTCACATTTTATTAAATCTAGTTTTCAGTATTCAGACTGTATTTACTGTGTTATTGCTTTACGGAAAAAAGGTTCATGGGTGAAATAATAGTGTAATAAAAATACTTTTATTTAGAACTGTGTAAAGGCGATAATAAAATGGTGGCAGTTGTAACCGGCCAAATAAAAAAAAGTTGTTTTTGTCATAAAGGAACATACACGTTTACAGGATTTTTCACGGAACATAACAAAAACAAAAAGATTTTCAAAGAAACAAATATTGCTATATTATCCTGGATTGACAAAATGTTAGTTTGTTGAAAAGAGTGATTTGTAAACAATTCTGCGATTCCAAAAACTTATCATTTTTTCTTCTTATAGTGCCGTGTCAGGTCTCACCGACGTTGGCGATCACTTTGGTCAATGCTTTCTAGCCACTGTTATTTCCTGGGAAGCGTTACTGGAGTGGTTTGTTGTTGCCTTTTCCAATGATTTTATGTGGAGGCTATCTTTCTTTAACTGATGGGTCTCGGTTTTGTGGCACTGAAGATATGCCGTATCCCGTATCCCTGCTATGACCTTGATGGTAAATTCAGTAATAACATTGCCGGGACTTGTGAGATCACAAGCACCACTCTAGGATACCAGGGAGTTGGATTTACTGGAAGTCTTGCTGCTTACAAGGTGGCGTTTCGCGGCTTTTTGTAGGTACATACCTTCCAGCAGGGTATTTTACATCGTGGCAATTCTAGTCATTCGAGTCCCTTCATTATTGATCACCGTAAATTGTGACAACTCAAGGTACCTACCTAAAGTTGTCTGCAAGAGTTGATTTCATCGCTTTCCGTCTAATGGGATTACTTTCCAATATGCTTCGTGTTGAAAGCGGTAATCTGTTAACACTCAATTTAACTTTCAGAAATAGTTGACATTACATTTTTTGCTAGTTCTTGACTATCACGCACCATTTTTGATATAAAACTTATATGAAACGAATAATAATTATAAATGTGTTTGCCTACATTATCCAAATTAATATCAAGGTTATTTTTTAAATTACAGGCGTAAAGAAAAATAACTTATCCTTATGGATAAGTTATTTTTATAAAAATAACTTATCCTTGAAATTAAAAAAAACCCCAAATGATCGGGTATTTTAAAATAACAAGTGATCATTGTGTAAGTACGTAGTGTATCTAGGGCATAAATTGAAAATTACATGCATATAACCCACACCTACGTTTTTTTATTTCAAGGAGTGTTTTTTCTATCGCTATAGACATAACAAGTAACTCAATTATCTCAACGGTTATTGAAACTTTAATTCACTGCGGGATTTTGTATTGATTTGTTTATCTTGAGTTCATTTGAGTTCTCTCGACGAGTCTCTAAAATTATTATATTTATGTTGTAAAGCAATAAGTAATCTATAAACATTTGTTATGTGTTATAATAAATAATAAATAATTATAATAACACATAAAACATGCTTATAGATTACTTATGTGGGTTAATAGGCCGAGGAAGAAGAAGAAGAATATTTTATTGTTTCAGTAATGATATAATGTATTTAGTAATCAAAGTAATATAGGATACAATTTATTTATTAAAAAAACAGTTGGACTTCAAACTAACTAATCATCACGCCGTTTCTCCGGAGGGGTAGGCAAAGAGGATGGATCGCCACATTGTTCTATCCTGACATAACTCTAGCGACTCTTCTACATTCACACATCGTGACATGCACGCTCGTCGATTGTTCCTATTTCGAACATGGCCGCCTTTCAGTAATTGATTAATTTGGTCATGCCATGTCTTCCTTGACCTTCCTTGACTTCTTTTTCCATTCACACTACTTGTATATATCTTTTTAACCATTCTTCCCTCATCCATGCGTTCCATATGTCCAAACCATCTTAGTGTGACTTTCTTGATTTTATTTACCACGCATTCATCCGCTTTACATTCCTTTCTTACTTTATCATTAGATATTCTATCATACATTGTTTTTCCGCACATCCTTCTTAATGACCTCATTTCTACGGCATTTATCCTACTTTCATCCTTCAGTTGGACTTCTATTAACAATAATTAACAATGGTATTAGTGTGATTAAAAATCGACACAACAGGAATGCGAAATTACTATAGACATCGAAGAGATACCATATGTGTTTTTATTTGTTGAGAATTACTGAGCCAATTTCATTAGTCGTAAAATATTTCATTTATTTATGTTGTAGAACCAACTGTGTTCACGGACATGGGTAAGTTTAATAAAATAATGTGTTGAAACCAGAAGGCATTGAACATGTAAAGGGGGATTATGTCATGAAGGAGGCGAAAGCTTTGTGATAGTATGTACTGTCAAAACAAAAAATAATGTTCAGAAACACTCCAGGCAGCGGCATTTATATAAAGTTACTTAATTTGTTAGATGTTTAAACTCTAGTTAGGTAAGTAATAGCTCAGCGAAATTTTTAAACAAAATTAAATCCGCATTTCAGCGAAAGCACGTGAATAAGTAAAAGTGTTTTCGGGATGTTCCACGTTAGCACTAAATCTTACGATTTACCATTATTAATGTAATAAGTTTAATATTGTAATAAAATATTAGTTTACCTCCAGAAGCAATTAAACGGTAGTTTGTCGGGATAAGCCGGTGAAATATGTGCGTGAGTTCACAGCGAGTATTTGCGCGGGAGAGAAACGAGGAAAGATTGCGCGGGAAAGGCGATAAACAAATCCGGGGATCAAATAAAACGACGCTGAATAAAATTGAAACATAGAAAATAGATACAAGTAACCGACAGATATAAATCGCAGAAGCTTCGTATATTGCGACGAAGGGAAAACGTCGTGTCCAGGACGTGTCCAAAAAACATTTGGCGCGCGGTGTCGGAGATTATTTATGACGCTAATCCGCCTTTTTAAGACGCAAATTATTATTTTAAAAAGTGCTGACGGAAACCATTCTATTTAAAATGAAAAAGTATAAACATTTTACCAAGATACAAAAAGTATAATTAATTCAAATCAGCTTTAGTTTGAAATTTGTAATAATATGAGATAATTATGTACTACTAATGTTAATCGCTAATCATGTAATTTCAAATTAAAAGGCACTTTTTAAATAATGTTGTACACTATTATTTAGATTTTTGGTTTATTTTTTATGAATTTAAACACTGTTTTTTCCATTTATGAGTTTATTTTTCTTGACATGTTTCGAAGACTTCCACATTCATCATCGGTAGAACGATATAAACCAACCGTTTATATCGTTCTTCTGTAACACATCGAGAAAAATAAACTCAAAAGTGGAAAAAACAGTGTTTTAATTCATAAAAAAATCGTCATTATGGAATTCCACAGTGTTAACGCCTTAAGTTTATCTAAAAGTGTTCAGTTTAGACTCATGAAACTAACGAATGGAGATAATAATGGTAAAAAAAGTAGGTGTAAACGACGTAAACGGAACTAGGAACATTGGAAGACTGAGAAAAATGTGGGACGATTACATTAATCAAATATTAAATGTTAGCCACGCGAGGAGTTGGAGAAATCGACGAGCGTGAATGGTACGATGTATGCCTGTTAAGGACTCGAGAGAAGTATGTCAGGTAAGAACAGTGTGATGGTCCGTTTTTTCTGCCTATTCTTTCGATGAGACAGCGTGACGGTTAGTTAGTAAGTTGTTAATCATTAAAATGTGAAGGTTTATTATTTAATAAAATGATTTGTATATTCAAGATAAGAAAACATTATCCTTCTTTACATTTTAGTGCTTTAGCCCCGTAATCGTGAACAAATGTGTGTTTTTAGGTAAGTTGATGACCTTTGTGGTAGAGTGGTAAGAGCTCTGACTGCCATACCGAAAGTCGCTGGATACCGGTGATGGCAGCATGATTATCACACTGTCATTGGTATGGTGTAGAATTCATGTGACATTAAAATGGCGTTAGATTAGCTACCGATCACACGCCACGAAAATTAATATAATAGCTAAAAACAAATTGGATACAGTAATTGGGTTCAAACGACCTGTTGCCTCCAGAATGTTCCGCCTTCCTCATGTAAAAAAAAATAAAAAGTTTGTCTTCACTGTGATACCTAGGTTAAGTTCAATAAATGTTAGCTATAAGACTACAGTGTAAGTTTACACGTGTAAGTGTGCGGGAAATAGAAGGGGAAAAAATATATTAGATTAAATGTGGTCTGGTATCCCCTTGCGATTGATATATATATTAAATGTATGTCCCGGATGGATGGGGAACAGGCTTAGGAAGGCTGACGAAAGGGCGACGCTGCGTCCTATAACAGTCTCAGGTATGTAGTGGGAACTTCCTTCTCTGTTGTTTTTTTAAAAAAAAGTTATTAGAATAATTAGAATTAAAGCTGCGTCAAGCGCTCGGGTTACCTAGAAGATTTCGATAGTGGGATGAAGCCGGCCCTGGCGGGAGCTCAGGGAGTCCATGCCGGGCGACCGTTTCGCGCGGTTTAAGTATAAAAAATCGATTCCCGCCTAATGGGCGAAGGAGATTTAGGGACCCGTAGGAAACAAAAATGGAGGCGGAATAATATTAAAACGTTCTATTCCGCGGAGGATGCTCGACGTCAATAGGATGTTTATGGATAATTTTCAATTAAAGTACGTGTTTTTATTTTCTCGAGAACAACGCCGAGAATTTGAATAAGAAGCGCGGGCTGAGAGTAAATAAGAAATGATTTTATGAGCGACGTTCCTAATTGAAAAGAAAAAATAAATTAAATTGAACAATGCCGCTATAAATATATTTTTAAAAACATATAGTCAAAACGAGGCGGGGATTTTAATAATGAGGTACTAAGCAGTACGCAACAATATTATCTTATTTTTTCTCTGAAACGAGAAATCGGTAACACGATCTCGCCAGCTTCTAGGCCTTCGGTATGAAACAGAATAATTTAGAAGGTACAAGGACTTAATCACTTAATCTTGAGTAAAATGGGTATATTTTAAGAAGATTTATAATATTTTCACAGAAATACGTGTTTCACCTCTTAATAGTAATCCCAGATACTGAAAAATATGTAGTCTTTAAAATTATAATTAAAGTTATTTTAAAAACATACTTTTCTTCTTAAGGTAGTAATCTGGTAACTTAAGCCGACTTTCATGTCATTTTTGAAGGGCGTTTTTTTGTAGGAAAATAAAAATGAATCGTTTTGTAAATTTAGGATGTATTTATTTACTTAATAAAGATACAAACAAATATTTTAAGAATTTTTTTTATAGTTTATTATTATTATTATTAATCGAAGTTGGCACCTCGAAAAAAAAGCGCGTGGGTGGCCCGGGTGATTTTGGCTCTTGATGTTATCTGAAATCAAAAATTCTTGAAAATTCTTAATCTAAAGACATGTCATTCTCGTCGGAACTACCGAGACATTTTTTCACCCCAAACATTTTATTTTACAACCCCTTCTTTGCTGACTTTTTTTTTCAAAGTCCGCCATTTTGTTATTTATCCATGAAATTTAACTTCTGTAGTTCCGACCAGAATGACATGTCTTTAGATTAAGAATTTTCAAGAATTTTTGATTTCAGATAACATCAAGAGCCAAGATCACCCGGGCCCCCCCCGCGCTTTTTTTTGAGGTGCCAACTTCGATTGATAATAATAATAATAATAAACTATTAAATTTTTTCAAAAATTTTTTTTTTTGTATCTTTAATATGTAAATAAAAACATCATTAATTTCCAAAACGATTTATTTTTATTTTCCTACAAGAAAACACCCTCCAAAAAAGACATGAAAATCGGCTTAAGTTATCAGACTACTACCTAAATCAACAGTTTTCAATTGTAATATTGCGTTCACTATGATTAAAATGAAGTGAAAATGTTCTTTGGAAAGAACATGGACTAAATTGGAATGGCCATGTATGAGAAACGTATGTCTATATTGTGATAAAAAAATTCCTTTCTAAGCCCTTCAATTTTGAGAGATTTTCAAGGACTAAAGTTTTCTATAAACTGATACTCCCAAAGCGAAATATTTTCAGTGAATCGAACCTATTGTATCCGAGAATGCCGAGTCAGCATTTTACCAATTGGTAAGACATTACGGAATAAAAGGTATCCCGTACTACAGCAAAGAAAAGAATTGAAACTTGTAGAACATTAATAGGAAATCCGTTCTGAAATCTATAGTATTTTTCTTCCAAAGTGCGGGTCAATCAGTTTTTGATGACTTAGTGTTCATGGGCTCGCCTTAACAATAGTTCTCATAACGTATAGAGGGTGGGTCCGATTTATCAGCGGTTATATACAGAGCAATCGAAATATTGATATAATAGCTAAGATTTTAAGTAAACTAGTAATAAAAACTTAAACTGATTTAATTGTAATTAATGATTCGAAATACCTGATAACAATAATATAATAAAGCGAACATGGAGCATAATACAGTTAGTTTAAGAGTATATATACAAAAATCACTCATTTTACTAGGTATTATAAATGATTGGAAATTATTCATTTATTTTTCTAGATTTGCAGAAAGATTACCCATACCATCGGATAAATGACTTAGAAAGCTTACGTAATATATATCTTCTTCTTCTTCTTCTTTAGCCTGCATTGACCGTCCACTCCTGGACGTAGGCCTCCTCTCACATTTTCCATTCCCTTCAATTCTGAGCGATCCGCATCCAGGCACTTCCCGCACTTCTCCGGACATCGTCGCGCCAACGCAACTGTGGGCGCCCAACTCCACGCTTTGCCGACCTATTATATATGGTAACGGGAAACTACCACATTACAGGTCCAAGTACCATTTCAAGAACCAGCAAAGATTTAATTAGACTCTGCTGCAAACCAATCCCAGGATTGAAACTTAAAAATAGTAACAGAAATATGGTTGTAATTAACGCCGATGAAATTGTTAACATTGATGTAAAAAAATCTAGTACATGTCTTTTCTTTTTGCTTACCCCTTTGGGAAGACGGCGTGATGGTTAGTTAATTTAAAAAAAATATATATATACATACTTCTTTTTCTTTATCTTTCAATATAATCTGACGATCCGTGGCACAGAAATTATGTCTTCAGATGAGGTCTAGCTGTCCCTCCATCTCTCAGATGGTGTCACATGTGGACGGTGTTCGGAGAGTATTATCTATACAATTCAATAAATGATGTTATAGTTGGTATAATATTACATTTTCACATTAAAATTACTCGTTATTTGAAATATAAGGGGGGAGCAAAATAGTTAAATTTTTAAGTGTGATTTTAAGAAGACAGCTTCTCGATTATTTTCATAATCTACTAGCAAAAATAATACGTAAAAATAGACATCTTAATTCATATAAACGAATTTGGATCTCGCCCCTCAATTTAGTTAAGAACGTTAAAAGAGAAATTAGCGTTAATTTTTAAAGGTGAATAAATGATCAAAAATCTTTTGATAAAAGCATTCGTTAAAAGAAAACCTACTTAAGAGGCAACTCAAATTGATGGCGAAAATATAAATTCTCGTTAACTTTTCCTGCCTTGAGGAGATTATGTGGAGTGGCTAATAAAAACGTAATTGGGGTGGAAGAATAATTTGTTGGTGTCTCTTTAATTTCAATTTTACGCTGTGCGATAAATCAGCGAAGACAGAGCCCAGAAGCGAAGTAAAGAGCGAAAATCCTTTAAACGTTGTGAGTTTTATTGTATTCCGATTAACCCTGCCGTTGCCACCCTTAACGAGCAGCTAGAGTAAACTGTGCATAATTGAACGGAGGCAGGCAACTCGAGCGTACACTGGTAAGCAACGGGTTAACGGCGCGTGATTCCGTGAAAAGTCTTACATACATTAGGGAGAGCGCTTCGGATTTTAAATGAAAAACTAAATGGAGCAACACTTTGATCGACCCTTTTTATCAATATACTTGTTCTACTTACACAGCTACTTAATTTTTTATTGTAATGTTTAAACCTTTTACTTCTTTCGGGATCTTATTCGAACACACAAATTTTGAATGTTCATCAGGGAGAAAATATGATTTTCTTCAGCCGTGTGTCCCTATTCTTACACTGTTGTTTTGGAGCCAAAATAAAATGCGACTCTACAATATGTCTAAAACTTTAAAATAAGATTTGTTAGTATCAATGAGTATTATTGTCCCTAAGATTATGTATATTGAATGTAGGCCACGCGAGGAGTCGGAGAAATCGACGTGCTCGTATGACAAGATGTATGAATGTTGAGGAAGCGAGAGAAGTATGTCAGGAAAGAACAGTGTGGCGGTCCTTTCTTTCTCAAAAATCTGCTAAATATTATAAAATTCCATACTTCGTGATAAAGAAATATTAAAATGAGTCATATTTTATGATATCACAATTTACATTGCTGATCTGCGGGAAGAAATACATGCCCAAGTAAACAAGGCAGCTGCAATCTCTGGTGCTCTAAAATCCACAATATGGAAAAACAAAGACATGGCCATTAAGAGTAAGATGAGAATCTATAAAGCGTGCGTAAGATCAATAATAACATATGGCGTCGAAGCAAGGGCAGACACAATAAGGACCAAACAAGTTTTGAGGACTTCCGAAATGAAGACACTGAGGACCATAGCAGGCAAGACATTGAGAGATTGCGTGAGAAACACCAGAATAAGAAATATATGTGAGGTTGAGGATATTATGAGATGGAGCAGACAGCGAAAAAGGGACTGGTACGGTCATGTTCAAATAATGGACACCACCGGACTCCCCTATATTGCATTGCATATTTAGCATCATGGGACTCGTCCTCGCGGAAGACCAGCTCAGCTGGGAATCTACCTCACAGGAGAAGCAACACTCTGGAGAACAGACCACAAAGGTCTACAACAAGGAAGAACTAGAAGACGAAGATAACGTTATGATAGATTTTGCGAAAATTCATTTGAAGAGGGATTCAACTAGATTTTTCAATTAAAACAGTCTGGCCTGCGGATCGTCCCCGGGTCGACCGTGACAAGGATGTACCTCAGTTCTTAATATTTAGTTTCACGCCAATCGTGACAACACCTGGCGCCAATTTAGGCCAACCCCGCTGCCGGATAACTTTATATCGACAGTACGCGGAGGGGTGGCCGCCTGGTCCGCAAACACCGAAAGGGTAGGGCACCCATACAATTATTTATATTAACATCTCATTTACAAGAATAATTGATGGCAATTACCAAGGGTGAACGGAACTAATTAGAACAAATTAATACAGGAGAATGAGGGATAGCACGAGGTGAGGAGAATGTGGAAGAGGTTCAATTTTGTTTGAGATGTTAACTTAATAATGAAAATAATATATTAATCAAGTTGAAGATAGCTGTAAATGAAATTACTATTCAATAAATATTCTTCTTCATTAGTTTCAATCCAAGGGATTCATTTGCAACAATGTGTAATGTTTTTGATGGTTCTTGGGCCTTTATATGGTAGTTTCCCGATGCTTTTTATATGTGTATATAGCAGGTTATATATATTTAACCTGCAATAAATATTATTTTAAAAGAAATGTAAATTAAAATTACGATATGTGTTACCAGTCTGGTGTTATTTGTAAAAAAAAATAAGAATTAGAGAAACTGAAGAACATTTATGACAAAGATTTATAGTAAAATAAGCACCAACTTTACAATGATTTCTAACTGCAACTGAGGAGTCAGAGAAATCGGCGCGCGTGCATGACACGATATATGAATGTTGAGGAAGCGAGAGAAATATGTCAGGAAAGAAAAGTGTGGCAGTCCATTCTTTCTGCCAACTTCTTCGGGGAGACGGCGCGATGGTTAGTTAGTTAGTTAGCTCTTCTTCTTCTTCTTCTTCTCCTTATAGACCTTTGGTCTGTCCCTGAAATCAGGCTGGCCTCTCTTGGGAGGTTGACTCCCAGCTATCTCTCGATCTCTTCGGCGGTCTTCCGGGGGGACGGCAGCCGGCAGGAATCTGATGCGCCACAGCGTGTGGGATTCTGGTGGGATTCATCCTCTGCACGTGCGCATTCCAGTATCTTCTGCGTTGTCTGCCCCATCTCACGACATCCTCCACCTTGCAGATCTCGCGGATGGCCGTATTCCTCACCCTATCGCGAATAGTCTTTCCTGCTATCATCCTCAGCGTCCTCATCTCTGCCACCCGTACTTTAGCCTTCGTTCTTGTGGTATCCGCTCTGGTCTCAATGCTATATGTCAGTATAGGCCTTACGCAGGTTTTATATATTCTGACCTTACTGTCAGTTCTCATATACTTGTTTTTCCATATTATATCCTTGAGACAACCTGATACCACCGAAGCCTTGTTGACTTGTCCTATTGTTTCACTGACAAGATCATTTTGACTGAACAGATCCACTCCCAGATATCTAAACTTTGCAACCTGTTCCAGCATTCTGTCATTTAAGGATAACCTGCATCCTAAGGGTTCTTTTGAGAATGTCATGGTTTTAGTTAGCTCAATAAATAAAATAAGTAAAAGGTACGTAGAAACCAAAAAAGTAGATTCCAAAAGAGCATCATAAAATAGATTTAATATCAAGAGTACTCACACTTAAATAGATTCGCACAAACATAAAATATGTAAAAAATTTCACAAAATACTTCAAGACAATTTTCTAAGGCTTCTTATCTTTTAATAAAATATATTTTTTTCTAAATATTTTTTAAACGTAGATATTATCGTCTTACTAAGTGAATAATGAAAGTCAATTAATTTTTTTCCGGTGGGATTTTTAAGGTTACATATGTACAATGCAATATAAAAATATACATAAATTATATAGGTATAGTGAGAAAACTGAAAGGTTTCTTCATTTCAGTGGTCGTTCAAATGTGTTTTTTCGCTTTAAAAACTAACAAAAAAATATATTTAAGGGATAAGGGATCCCTATATAAAAAATATATTTAAGGGATCCCTTATATCTATAGAGTATTATTTATTCATTGGAAAAAAGACAATTTTATGTTATAAAGTGAAAATAAATTAAATTTTGTACACATTGGGGATGTATCCATCAAAGTTTATTTGCTTATAGTAGGTACAAGTAATGTATATCCATTATAATGATATTAAGTTACTCAAAATTGTTCGTCATTATAACAAAATTTTAACAGAACAAATTTCAATACAGTGAGTACATACTTCTTGTTTCCCAACCCTTAAAAGTTTTCAGTTGTTATATTGATATTTTATAACATAATTACTTGTTTTAATTCTTACTCAAATATATTTAAACGAAAATGAACTTTATTAAAATAGTTTTCACAATTGTTTCCGCAATTGTATAACCACAAATTAATTTATGTAAATCTTTTTCTCCCATTTATTCATACAGTCTTAAGAGTACAAAAATAAGTTAACGGAAAATCATTATTTCCTTATTTTCCCGAAAGATATGGTCGTATCAAAACCCATTGTGAATTGTTATAAGTAAATATTTTTGACGACCTTCGTGGCCGAGTGATAAGTGCATTGACTGCCTCCCTGAAGGTTTCGGGTTCGATTCCCGGCGAGGGCAGTATGATTGTCACACTGTCTATGGTCTGGTGTAGAATTCACGTGACAATAAAATGGTGATAGATTAGCTACCTATCACATGTCGCGAGAATCACTATGATAACTATAATAATGCCTTTTACATCGATTTGGCTCGTGCTGTCATGATGTACGAGTAAAGAGCGATTCAAGAAAATAATAATAATATTAATAATAATAATATTTGGTAATCTTATGATTTTACTGAAATATAATGATGGACGTTCATTTCACAAAATAAATAAATAAAGCTAGCATCGATAGACTCGACACCGGGCGCTATCAAAATTAAGACAAAAAGTGGAAGTACACAGTTAATAAAAAAAACATCGTTTTATTTAATTGCGACAAAATAAAATAAGTTTTTTGTTAACAATATGTTGGTATAAACTTTAAAAATAAATAATTTTGAAAGTACAATAAATAGTTATTTTTATAAATAATTTTTTAGATTAGTACATATAAAACTTATACAAATTATTTTCGTTATTTTTCAGCACCCGTGTTGACAATTGCTTTGTTAACTCGAGCGAATTCAATAGGTACTTTGAGACCATAGTATTATGATAAATTATCATGGTAATATTTAATATTTAACTGAAAAAAGGCTACTTGTGACGTATGTTATAGTTAAAGAGGATTAGTATTATATTCCAAATATCAAATTTATATCTATCAGTAGTTAATATGGGTTAAACGTTTGTTAACTCTCGTTTTTATAATGTTCTCCAATTAAGTTTATAGTCGAACACGACCGATGAGGAACTAAATCCGGCAACTTTCGACAAAGAAGCCACATATTAAGTTACTTATAATACAATAATACATAAACTTCACCGTATGTTACACTATTGATACACCGATTTGTGTAAGTTATTTTATCGTTAATTTATTTAACTTAAAATGAAAAACCTGTTTTTTATAAAAATACGTAAAAACTTTAAATTCCGACATAAAATCTTATGGAAGTCCATGAAAATAATTGTAATGCTAAAAGTGTAAAATGTAACGGACATGTCTGAAATCTCAAACTTTCGGTCTAATACGTTTACTTTATGGTGATGTAAAAAGGCTTTGTGAAGCCAACACGCCGAATCATTGAATGGATAAAGTTGGCGTAAACATATTTCTATTCTAATTGAATATGTATGGTCTAATGCGAACATATTGAAATCTCCGGCTTGTTTACTCTCCCGGGAAACTTGTCAATTGTAGTAAGTTTGCTTTAACAAAATAAGCAAAGGGCCTCTCCTCGCGTAGTTAGTGCGGGTGGTATATTACGCAGCGGTGGCAAGGGTCGTTATTCATATATTTTATTGCCCGGCATGGGACCGGGGATAAACCTTTATCAAATTGACCGTAACACTTGTAAAGGCGTGGAAAATTGAAAGAAATAAACTTCTGGAAATGGTGATGTATTGAGATCGTCCAACTGTTTGTGTTAACGATGTCATTTAACAGAAATTGAATTTTCGGGATTTCAAAAATTCAAAAAGGATAACAGAAAACTATTTACGAAATAAACCTAAACTAACTTTCTATCTAACCATTACGATGTTTCTCGAAGTGATGAGCAGAAAAAAATGAAGGGGAAGGCAGAAAGAAAACCGCCACAGAAACCGATTAAAAATATTAAACAAGTACGAGTCGTATTTTTTAATTTTCGTGTTCCCAACGGAGTTTCGTATGCGGAATCGTTGCAAATGTTAAAAAAGCTTATAATGAATAAGTTTTATGAAAAACTTAAGCTTACGATTGGTACAAAGCATTTACTGACGGTCGGGAGAGCGTTGAATATTTGCCTCGTCCTGGACGACATTAGACTATTGACACTGACGATAAGCTTGAAAAAGTGAAAGAAATTGTGTTCAAAAATCGTCATGTGAGTGTTAGAGAGGTAGCACGAGGCCTTAAGATCTCTTGTGAGTCTATTCGTTTAATTTTAGAATTTTGTATTTATGTAGGTATTTTGTTATTTTTTAAAATGTTATTTTGGAAATATACGAGTATATATCTAATTATGTAATTTTGAGGTTGCAGACGACTTGGATGCATCGGTAATATTTGTAATCTTTATAAATAAATACATGAAAATGAAATGAAATGAAAATTTTGGTAGAAAATTTGGGTATGAGACGCGTCGCTGTTCGACTGTTCGTTCCGAAGCAACTGAATTTTCTTCAAAAAAACAGTACCGTGAACAGGTCTCTTTGGTTGATCGTGTGAATTCTAATCCAACGTTCATGAAACGCATCATAATTGGCGATAAGGCATGCATCTATGAGTGTGACATGCAAACAAGTCACCAATCATAGGAATGGGTGAAGAAAAACAAGCGAAAATCACAGTGATGCTCATCGTTTTTTTTTTTCGATATTCGCGGTGTGGTCATCATGAATTCAAATGAATTTATTTCAGAGGGACAAACGATCAACACGGAATACTATTTGGCCGTATTAAGGCGTTTGCGTAAAATAATCTGTCAGAAACGGCCGGAATTGTGGAAAAAAAAATCAATGGATTTTGCCCGACGATAATGCGCCATCGCACAGAGTCACAATCGTGACTGAATTCAACGAAAAAAACGCGATATATACCAACAAATAGCCGTCATATTCTCCGTATTTGGCCCCGTTTGACTTTCATCTGTTCCCGAAATTCAAATGGCCGCTCCGTAAAACCCGTTTCCAGTCGATTGAAGCTATAAAACAAAAATCGTGAAAGGAGCTGAAGGGCATACCAGAAGTGTTTCAAGGAGTGGAAAAAACTCTGGCACATGTGTATTGCATCCATTGTTTTAGATACAATTTCCGGGTACTTTATTGTCATAGTAGTACACTACCTAGCTTAATCATTTTTTCTTAATACATTCGTTTCATGTTTCCAAACCATCTTAACGACTCATCCATTATTTTGTTAATAAAATTTCCATACGCACAGAATATATTTCTAATGAAAAATTTTATACAGTACTCGTACACATTATTTTATTTTATTCCTTAGATGGCAACAAAAAATGCGATGGAAACTCGGGACTAGACCAAGTGGAACAAAACTTAAAATGTACAATATTATGAAGATATTTTTAATATTACTTCATTCTGATTATTTACAATGAACATTCACCAAGATATTTCGATAATTAACAGTCGTATATACGATAACATATTATGTCAGCCGCCTATAAAATAATTTATGTTGTATAGAGATTGAAATGAAAGTTTTGTATTATTTAATCATCATTGACTAGCTAATTCCGTACGCGTCATTAAAACAGATGATACTAGCGTTGAATTCTAACTAGAAAACGTCAATTTGAGCAAAATTCTAGTTGGAGTGAAATAAAGGGACGTGCTGAACACAAGCTTACTTAACTTTCATTTACAACAAAAACCTATTTTTTCATTCTAATTATTATTTTAAGTTGTTTACAAACATAATGTACTTAAAAAAAACTGCAACCGTACTTATTCAAAACGTTAGCTGCTTTTCACTTCCATTAATCTGTTCTATGTCTCTTTGAGAATTATGACTGATCTATTTTAAGAGGGAAATAAGAAAGCGCCGTCATGAAAATAAACACAAAGAAACTATGTATTATAGAATACTTAGATATTCAAATATGGAGTAATATAGTATATGCAGATAGTCCATTCTTTCTGCCTACCCCTTCGGGGAGACGGCGTGATGGTTAGTTAGTTAGATATTCAAAGAAATTTACAAACAACGAAAAATTCAATATTAACTACACTAATGACACATATTAGAGCAAACAAGTATAATCTTGAGATAAAAATAAAATACCTCAACAAATCTGAATTCGATAATTTTTTTTAAAGAAAATATACAATTAGTTCACCTACAAGTCTATTTAAATATACGTGAACGGTCTTATATAATCTTCTGTAAATATCATAAAAAATGCAGAAAATATCTAATATATAAGCACTGTTATTACGTATCGTGATTTATTTAATGAGTCTGTCACGACAGCTGTTTCGCCAACCTTTGTTGACAACAAGTGAGAGTTAACGTAATCACAGCATTTTAAATTAACACATTTTTCAACTCATTTTAGCTTAAACTTCTTCTTCTTCTCAGTCGTATTGCTCATGATTGATGGTCGCGTCCATCCTGTAAACCATTGACCATGGCACGCCATGCGCCCCTGTCACCCGTCAGTCTCCAGGCTGCAGCCAATGAGAGACCAGTCAGATCCCTGATTTGATCGGACCAGCGGCTCGGTGGTTGTCGATCTCTCCGGTCTATGTGTCCAAAATATTTCAGCACTCTCTGTGAGTACATCCGCGAGAGTCTTAAAAACCCCAACAATAGTTTTTTTTAACGATTGTCACGTTATAAACTAAATCCTACCCGTTAAATTATGCATTATTATACAGCAAAAATAGTGTTGATTTTTTCTTGTATTTCGTAATAGAATATTGTACATACACGTATAATTAACACACATATTTATTGTAAATATATAATAGTTAAAATGACAACAACATATTTCTTTTCATCGTCATCATCATTATCACTGGCGCTACAGGCCACTATGAGCCTTGGTTTCTTCCAGAATTTTTCGCCAATCTTCCCGGTCCATCGCCCGTATTCTCCAACTTACAAGTTCAAGAACCCTGAGATCCCCCTCCGCGCCATCCATCCACCTTAGTTTGGATCTTCCCACACTTTGTTTTCCAACTGATCGGGTATCGAGAATCTTTTTTGGAATTCGGTTTTCTTCCAATTGTAAATTGTTAAATCACAATTATAAATTGGTAGTTTAAATATATTGCAGTTCTAGCAATAAGTTTCCAATATGAAAAAAGTTGTAAATTGATATACACTTATATTATATTGTATAACACTAGAAAAACTAGCGACAGGTGGACTTTATAATAAAACATTGAATAATGCGACGCGTTTCTATAATTTTTTTATTTATTCATTAAGTAGGTTCATTAAAACCTACTTAAAAAGCACTTGAAACAAGACATCATACAAAGTTTTAATGAGATTTGTGTATTTTCTAAAGAACGCGAGTTTTATATTCCTTTGAGTATTGTGGATTTCGAAGAGTAAGTTTAGGAGTTCTATCAAGAAATCGGGCTGTGTTTTATCAACTTTGTATGTATATATGTGTGCATAAATATGTATGTGTGCGATTTATCGGTGGAGGGTTTTTCAATTTCACCGTGTTATTTTCCTTGTACTATGTACCATGAGGGATGGTGAATTGAATTTAAAAAGAGGATGCATTTATTCGAAAAAATGTCGCCGACGAGGGTCAAAAAGAGGTACCCTACATTTTAAAACACACATTTCAAATTATTTTCATTTTTGTTTTGGTTCATTATAGATTTAAAATAGGTTGGCTTACTTTTGAGAAACCTAAAAATGTCTAAAAAAATGTCGTAAAAATCCATTTTATACATCATATAATAAATGAAAACGACCGTCATCTAGAAGTTTTATCATATTTTATGAGAAGGATAGTGTCGCCCTATAGCACATTATAATTTTTTTTAATTATTTGATAACTAACTAACTAACTAACTTACCATCACGCCGTCTCCCCGGAGGGGTAGGCAGAAAGAATGGAACGCCACACTGTTCTGTCCTGACATACGCCTCTCGCTTCCTCTACATTCATACATCTTGTCATGCACGCACGTCGATTTTTCCGACTCCTCACGTGACCGACATTCAATATTTGATTGATTTGATCGTGCCACGTTTTCCTCGGCCTTCCTCTATTTCTAGCTCCGTTCACGCCGTTTACATATACCTTCTTTACCATTCTCTCTTCACTCATTCTTTCCATGTGTCCAAACCATCTTAATGACCCTTTCCTTATTTTGTTCATAACACTTTCATTCGCACCACATTCACTTCTTATACTTGCATTTGTCACTCTATCATAAACAGATTTGCCACACATTCGTCTTAGAGATCTCATTTCTACTGCATTTATTCTACTTTCATCCTTCTTTTGCCAGTTCCATGCTTCACTTCCATACATAAGGGTCGGCACAAGAACACCATTGTGCACTGCCATCTTAGCTTTTTTGGATAGGCTTTTGTTTGCGATGACAACTTTAAGTGCACCATTTATTCTGTTGCCTGCCCCAACCCTTCTTTCAATATCCTTCTCCACCCTCCCATCCTTTGTAAACATACTTCCTAAATAAACAAATTCATCCACTTGTTCCAGATTTTCACCGTTTACACTAATGTTGCACACTGTCATGCTTCCTTCTTTTCGAAAATCATTACCTTAGACTTATTCACATTCATCATCAAATCGTATCGCTTGCATACCTCATACATCCTAGACACCAGGGCTTGCAGTTCGTGCTCGTTGTCTGCAAGTAGCACAGCGTCGTCCGCATACAACAAACAGCTTACTGAAACATCTTCCATTAATTATTTGATAATGCCAATAATATTATATATTGAAAAATGTTGCATAGAAACAACAATTCAATGGAAATCTATCATGAAATATATGTGATATTAAACAAAAATCATATTTCCTATTATAACTTGAATAAAATTATAGAGATAATGTCATTCCATACATGCGTAGAAGAAGTAAACGCGTAAACAGACCGAAGAGTTGAGGATTTTTTCTGTACACCATTTTAATTTTTATCAATAAAAATGAATGAAAACGTGTGTTATCAAGAAGTTTTGAATGACATGTTTAACGTATTTAAAGCATTATCGAATATACACATTTGTTCAAGAAACAATAACAAAATGAATATGTTTTCTACGAACTTTGCCAAAAGAGGACTTTCTAAAAAATAATATATTGTTGATTTTAATTTGTGAATGTATACTTATACCTGTATACAAATCCTGGATTTACACCAAAGGGTGGTTAATTCAAATTTTTAATTGTATCTCAATAGAGACGAAGACGTAAACTGGAAACTGAACATGGATGATCAAGGTGTTTACAGGACTTATGACCTGTCATGACTTATGACCTGTTCAGTTTCCAGTTTACGTCTTCGTCTCTATTGAGATACAATTAAAAATTTGAATTAACCACCCTTTGGTGTAAATCCAGGATTTGTATACAGATATAAGTATACATTCACAAATATTTGGTCTTCAAATATTCTGGTCAAAATTCTTTGGCATATAGAATGGAATAATACTCCTAGCGGCTTCTAACAATATGTTGGTTGACAGCCTTCACATTGTGTTAATAAGGTAGTTTGCTAAATGCCGAAAATCATTCTCCATAGATGGCGTTAGTGGGTCGGTTGTATAGGTTAATTCTTGAAAAAATTCACTAGTGCAACCAAATCTACATAGATGGCTGACTGAAACTGCCACGTGAAGATAAATATGGATTTTGAAGTATATATACATCTTCCAAAAATTTGTCATGCATGATCACAAATAACAAAGGTGGAATGGGGAATGTTGTAATTACATAAAGCGTGCGCTTAACCCAACCAATGACAGGTCATAAGTCCTGTAAACACCTTGATCATCCATGTTCAGTTTCCAGTTTACGTCTTCGTCTCTATTGAGATACAATTAAAAAAAAAAGTTGATTTTAATAATATTTTTATTATCTTTTATGGAAAATAAAAATAATCATTTAATAATAAAACCAAAAATTTTGGTTGCGGTACTCTCTCTTGATTTATAAAGGGGTACAGAAAAAGGCGTTAAAAAATGCTCTCTCCGAAAGTAGCCTTCTCTCAACGCGGAGTTTGGTGGTGTAATGAAATCGATAATGTAGCCGGCTACGAATGAAGTCGGAATAGAAAAAGAAAAAAAATGTATATAAAATAATGGATAACCTTTTTAGAATTTCGCATTATTTTCTTTCACAGTTCAGTGATTGCGTGTACCTAGAATTTTTAAAACGGCTTTCATAAAATCGTACACGTTTATAATTTTACAGTTGAATTCTTTCGCGGGGCCTATAAAATGATAAAAAGCGTCCGTATCGGGTTTGTATCGAAAAATTTTCTCTACAGATTTTAATAAAAGTTTCGTGAAATTTCGGAATTTCAAGATTGAGAATAGTCGGAGGAAGCAAAAAATGTTTTGAACTAAACTTGGCCATTACGTGACGTTAAGAACCGTGAAGCCAAAATAGTTTATAAGAACACACTTGAAAATTACTACGATAAATAATAATTATTATGTTACGGATTATAATTTTAGTCTAAGAAAATGTCAAAGTTTCGTTTAAAGCATATACAATATTTTAAGATAAATATTAAAATATAAAGATAAGGTGCCAAAACGGGCCGGTGTTCACATAAGTATATATTAAAAATAATATAAGTTGATATTAAAAAATATATTAGATGGTCCATTGTTTTGGCCGAAACACTATGATGCTTTAACATTCTTCTTTCTTCTTTAACAGCCGTTGTCGTCCACTGCTGGAAACAGGCCTCCCCCATACTTCTCCATGTATGACATGTCATACGGGGGGTGGTTGGCATTACAACGCCACGCTTGCCAGACGGGTTGGCGAGGTGTCCTTCCACGTTAGCCTATGCATCAATATTATCCACCGAGGTTATTCACACTCGATCTCTACTTTAACATTTTTATTGTTTTTTACTTTAACATTACTACTGTTAAAATTTAAAACACTGTTATAATATCACAAACAAACAAACAAACAACAAACAAACCATCACGCCGTTTCACCGCAGGGGTAGGCAGAGATAATGGACCGCCACACTACTCTATCCTGGCAAACCTCTCTAGCTTCCTCCACATACATACAACGAGTCATACACGCATGTCGATTCCTCCGACTTCAAACATTAAAATCTGATTAATTTGGTCATGCCATGTTTTCCTCGGTCTGCCTCGACTTCGTTCCCCATTTTCATCATTAACGTATACTGTCTTAACAATTCTTTCTCCATCCATGCGTTCCATATGCCCGAACCAACGGAGCGATCCTTTCATAATTCACGTCACATTTATTTTTATTCACTGAGAGTGTCGCGACAGCTGTTTCGCCAAATGATGTTGGCATCATCAGGTGTTACAATAAAAACATTTGACGATGCACACATCGGATGGCGAAACAGCTGTCGCGACACTCTCAGTGAATAAAATAAATTGTGATATTATAGCAGTGTTTTAAATTTTAACAATAAAAATATTAAAACTACATTTGTGGTAATATGTACATAATAACAATCATAAAATAAATTAAAACAAATAGTTTGTTTCATATACTAGAATACTAGCCGCAGGGATGAATAATAAATACTGAAACAAGATATTATGATGATTATTTAATTATGAATGTTGGAAAGTCAAAGGTGATAGGTTTTTGAAAGAGATTAGGAAATGACAATTTGTAACAAAGTAAACCTAAAACAGGTTACCGAATTTGTATATTTAGGTAGCATGTTCACAGCGGATGACCGAATGGACAGTGACGTTGAAAGAAGGGTTGGTGCGGGTAACAAAGTGAATGGAGCTTTAAAAGTCAGAAACAATAATTTATCATTGAAAGCAAAAATGGCCTTCCAAAATGGAGTTTTGGTTTCAATCCTTATGTATAGAATCGAAGTATAGAACTGACAGAAGAAGGATGAGAGCAGAATAAGTGCGGTAGATATGAGATCCCTTAGACGAATGTGTAATAAAACGATGTATGATAGAATTTCGTAGTAGAGTGGAAGTTTATATTATGAACGAAATTATAATAGTTAAAAATATTAGATAGTCCATTGTCTATAGACAAGACAAAGAGCATGGTTACATCAAGGCAACCAGGACAATGCAAGCTTGCATTAAATAATAAAATAATAGAACAAGTGATGCATTTCAAGTACTTAGGTGTTGTTGTATCTAGCAGCAGTGACCTCTACGGAGAAGTAAGTGAACTAACAAACAGGGCCGCCGCGGCTGCTTGACGAATGCTGTTTGGAAAAATTCAAATATGCTAAAGGAGAGCAGAATTCGAATCTATAAGACATGCGTACGTGCTATAATGACATATGGAATAGAAACGAGAGCTGACACTATCAGAACAAAAAGTCTCCTAAGAACCACAGAAATGAAGACTCTCCGATCCGTTGCGGGGACGACACTCCGAGACAGAAGAAGAAAATCTGAAATAAGAAGATCTGCAATGTAGAAGATGTCGTGCGATGGGGAAGACAGAGAAGACGCTACTGGAAAGATCATGTGGGAAAAGAATGTTCTGATTGAGTGATAAATATAGCCGCAAATAAAGTACCAACAGGAAATCGACCTGCAGGAAGACCACCTAAAAGATGGCGAGACAGTTGGACATCTGCATCCCAGGAACAGGCTCCGAGAAATAACAGGACACAGTCCTAAATAAAGCAGAAGAAGATCGAAATTATAAAAGGATTACTGTGTTGGTTTAAATATTTGGAACGCATGGATGAATAAATAATGGTTAAGCTTATTATAAAGGTTAAAGATATTAGATGTCGGAAAAATCGACGTACGTGTTTGATTCGCTGCATGAATGTAAAGGAATCTAGAGAGGCGTGTCAGGATAGAGAAGTATAACGGCCCATTTTCTTTGCCGAGCCTTTTGGCGTGATGGTTTGTTATTGCTGTTGTAACAAGATATGTACCAAAATAAATAATTTTAACATCTGTCAAAACTGACCACATTTGTAATTTTTTTATAGTATTTAAAATTTTTATATTTATATAATATCATTGATGAAGGGCTCGTTAGTCCGAGACAAGTTTTGTATTTTTTTTATAAAGTGAGTGTTGTATACTAAGTATATAAAAAGGAACATTAAAAACATCTACAACACAAAGATATGGCGAATATATGCTAGAAGAGATATTTACCAGCTTGGAATAATAAGTGTTTTTTTAAAGGATAAAATAAAAATAAACTGGGATACAAAATAAAAAGGTTTTATGCATTATATACGATAGGCCTTAACTAATTCACTTTATCGACCAATGACATGGCTGTTCAAGTGATAATTCCATATACATTATTGGATAGAGCCCCCCACACGCATGCCACACCTGCGGAACACGACAGTGAAAATTTCGAAATTGATTTATTGCCCGTAGACACCATCTTCTGAATAATAAACGATTTTTGGTATAGCTAATCTGGAATATTCATCAAACTTTTATATTTTTCACTGCCTGCTCACCAATGTTCATATAACTTATTTAAAAATCAATCGTAAGGAAAATATGCTACAATAATTTTGAATTTTGAATAGATTTTTGCTATAAATTTTTTTGACTTGAAAGACACAATATGTAAGTGAGATTATGTACCATAATGTTACGATTTTCATAATGACGAACGCTATTTTTGTTGTCTTTAATATAAATATATCATACAAATATAATATATTATGTGTACAAATTAAAAAAATCTTCTTCGTCTTCTTCTTCTTAGTGTAGGCCTTGTGGCCTATTTCTGAAGAGGGATTGGCCTCCTGCGTAGTCGATCCCAGCTGTCAATCTATTTCTTTGGTGGTCTGCCGGGGGTCATCTATCTTGGGATTTACCGTGCAACACAATGAGAGGGAGTCTGGATTGATCCATTCTTCTCACTTGTGCATTCCAATATCTTCTCCTTAGGAGAATAACTAACTAACTAACTCACTAACCATCACGCCATTTCCCCGGAAGGGTAGGCAGAGAGGATAGATCGCCACACTGGCCTGTCCTGGCATACCTCTCGAGCTTACTCTACATCCATACATCGTACCATGCACGCACGTCGATTGTTCCGACTTCGAATGTGGCCGCCTTTTAGTAATTGATTAATTTGGTCATGCCATGTTTTCCTCGGTCGTCCTCGGCTTCTTTTCCCACTCACGCTGCTTGTGTACAACTTTTTAACCATTCTACTCTCATCCATTCGTTCCTTATGTCCGAACCATCTCAGGGATCCTTTTTTAATTTTATTCATGATGCAGTCATCTGCCTTACATTTCTTTCTTATTTCTATCATACAACGTTTTCCCGCACATTCTTCTTAGTGATCTCATTTCTACGGCGTTTATCCTGCTTTCATCCTTCTTTTGCCAGCTCCAAGCTTCACTTCCATACATAAGGGTTGGCACTAGAACTCCATTGTGTACTGTCATCTTTGCTTCTATGGATATATTTCTATTTGCAGTAATGACTTTGAGTGCGTCATTTATTTTATTCCCAGCACCAACCCTCCTTTCGATGTCTTTCTCCATTTTTCCGTCCCTTGTAAACATGCTTCCCAGATACGTAAATTCAATAACTTGCTCCGATTTCTCGCCCATCACACTTATATCACAAATCGTCATACATTCTTCTTTCTCGAAAACCATCACTTTAGATTTAGACACATTCATCACCAAGTCACTCTTTTTGCATGCCTCATACATCCTTGACACTAAGACTTGCAAATTTTCTTTACTGTCAGCGATTAACACAGCATCGTCTGCATATAACAAACAGCTGACTGCCAAACAATTCATCGTAGCACCAGCGTCTATGCCTTCAAGTTCTTTCATACACTTGTCCAAGTATAGATTGAACAGCCACGGGGACATCACACACCCCTGTTTGACACCTTTGGTGATGTCAAACTAAGATGTGACAGCCCCATTAACCCTGACACAAGCGGTGCTTCCCTCATAGAGGGATGCGACCGCGCGAATCAGTTTTGTGCCCACTCCATACTCGGCCAAGACCTTCCAAAGTTTTTTTCCTATCAACTCGGTCATACGCTTTCTGCAGATCCACAAACGCACAGAAAAGTTTTCGGTCCTTGGCCAAAACCTTCTCTGTTAGACTGCGGAGTGCGAAAATCTGGTCCATGCATCCACGTCCACTCATAAAGGCTCCTTGTACATCCCAAATCTTTCCAGATGTCACTTTCCTCACTCTTTCTATCAGTATCCTGCCGTATAGTTTGCCAACGGAGCTCAGCAGACTGATGGCCCTGTGGCTCCCACAGTCTACACGGGCTCCCTTACCCTTGTAAAGAGGCATGATAACTGCTCTCCTCCAGTCCAGCGGAGTATACCCCTCCTCCAAACATTGGTTAAGGAGTCCACAAAGCCATGCAAGAACCACCTGGCCACCACTCTTGACAAACTCTATTGCAACGCAATCATATCCAACTGCTTTTCCACCTTTCATCATTTTCAATGCATTCTTCATCTCATTCATGCTTATCTCTTCTGTACTACTTACTTCATTTGTGTTCACAGCACTTACATTTTCTCTGGCATCCATATCAGCTGTTACGTTACTGCCATACATTTCTTTAAAATAGTTCATCCATCTTTCTTGTACACTCTTATCATCTGTCAGCATTCTTCCGTCTTCTCCCAGAATTGCTTTAACACATCCGCTTTCCGAGGAGTTCCGAGATTTTTTAACCTCCTTCCAGAACATTTTTATATTCTCCTGGAAGTGGTGGGTGATTTTTTCTCCCTCTTCTATTTTCATCTTTTCCTTGCACTCTTTTACTCTCACTTTCACATTATTCTTACAAACCTTATATATTTCTTTAGGAGAATATCCTACTAGGAGAATATATTGGTAATAAATCACTTCTAAATAATATACATTTTTATTGAGGTTTATACTCGTATACTAATGCATACTAATGCAGACTAAGATGTAGAGATAAAATGGAGAATTGAGGCAGGAATAGCTACATTTAATACAATAAAATCATTCTTCTGCAATGATAACATAAATTTGAAACTCCGCCAGAGAATGGTCAAATGCTGTGAAACGTGGACTTTAAAAGTCAACTCAATGAACAGACTGGAAGTATTTGAAATGTGGCTCTATCGCCAAACGCTCAAATTTCTCTGGACAGACATGGTTACCAATACCGAAGTCCTGAGGCGAGCTAGAATTGACAGGGAGCTATTATCAACTATCAAGCTTCGGAAGATTTCACATCTGGGTCATGTACTGCGTGGGGAAAAGTACGATCTTCTCCAACTGATATTTGAGGGAGAAATTAAGAGACGCCGAGGGTCCGGTTGGAGACAAATGTCCTGGCTTTGAAACGTGAGGCAGTGGACTGGCATCTGAAGTGTGGAGGAGTTGTTCCGAGCGGCGCAGGACAGCGACAGGTTTGCGACGTGATCGCCAACGTTGGGAGGACCCGACAGGGCACTTGAAGAAGAAGAAGTTTGTTTAGTGAATAATCTTTTCAGACTTATTTATTGCCATGGATTATACTTTTTGGCTTGTTATTCCCTGCGTCAAGGTCCTTCTTAAAAAGTGGACTGTCAGCTGTATTTTCATATTTTTGGAGGTTGTTTAAGTTACCCGCCTATTGCTGCTCTTACGGACCTCGAATCTGCCAATCTGCCACAAGTTCATTCCAGAACCTTCTACTTTGACGTCCCCATCTTACAATATCCTATATATAACATAACCTTAGGATATTTGTGTCTCGTATTGTTACAAAGCATTTTGCGAGAAATACTTTTTCGAGACACAATCAAATAATAAAAAAAGAGTTAGAGGCAATCAAAAAATGTGTGCGCCGCGCAACTGTATTTGGACCAAGTAAACGAAACGGTAAATTTTTGAATATTTACAGTAATTAACAGCACTCTATAATGTCAATTAATTTATTCACAGATGAGCGTACCTTATATCAGTTCTTGTCCTCACAGTTCTTCTCATCCTAACGCAGGTGTAACTTTCGTGCGCTTTGTTTTAATGCATTTGCGCGCGCACAGCTTAGAATGAACACTGGTTAAAAGACCACTTGGAGCTTGTTTAGTGTATCACTAAAAAAACACCCTGGTTATAAGTAAGATAAACGAATTATTTTAAAACTCGCGAATTCCTGTTTTCATTTGAATCAAAAGAACATGGGGTCCGCTTATTAAATTTAATCATAAAAAGGTCAAACCGCTGCAAAGCTTTAGTGTGGTAGAATAATACACGCGGATAGATACTCGTATATGTACGCAGAGTTCACACAAGATTTACCAAAATAGATACACGAAGAATCCAATGTACTGCGGGTATTGCTGTCGCCGCAGTACAATAATGTCGAAGCAATAAAGTTTGGGTTACTGTAGTATGCACGCGTTCTTAACAATCGGCAAAGATCCAAAAATTCTGATAAAACTTCTCATTTACTCGTAGACGAAAAAATGATTTAAAACTCTGAAGACCGTACCACGCGTATGAAACTAAAATTAGTTTTGCAACGATATTACACTGGAGTTGGCGATATTAAAATATCCAGTTTTATTACATTTTTCCTAAAGCATACAAAACTCAAGTGAACTAGAATTTTTCATATATCTGTACTAATGTCAACAGTACGATATCAAATTCATTTCTACACTCGATATTTTCTTTAGATAGTGTTTCTGATTTAACTTTCAATAGTTATGGGATTTTTTTTTCGAAAGCCAGGGGTGCAGTTAACCGTAATAAAATAAAAACAAAATATAAAACTTAAGTAGAAAAATTGAAAAAAATATATAGTTCAATTGCGCTTTGAAAAAATATTTTAAATTATCTTATAAATTCATTTTGGCAATTATTTGTCTTATCATATATTCTTAATAATTAGAATCTTTGAACCTTTTGTTTTTAGCGTTTCTTCATATTTCAGCTGCATTCTAGCTAATGAGAGGAAATATTTAGAAGCTACCTACTAATCATAGCTTAAATTAGAAATAATAAAATAAGTATGGTGCCCGTTTCTCTGAAGGGGTAGGCAGATAGGACGGTCCTTAACATAGTTCATTCCTGACAAACTTCTCTCGCCACATCAACATTCATTAATCATTTCAAATATCCACGTCGATTTTACTGAATCCTCAAGTGGGCGATAAATAACATTTTTGAAAGTACCATGATTTCTTCATCTTTCATTCTTTCCACGTGTCCAAACTATCGTAGGGTAATTAACCTTTCATCGTTTGAACTGTATTGACTTCTTATAACTGCATTTGGCATTATAATATAAAAAGATTTAACCTACATTCGTCTAAGATATCTTTTTTTTTTTTTTTTTTTTTTTTTTTTTTTTTTTTTTTTTTTTTTTTTTTTTTTACATATACAACAGGTTGCTTGAACCCAATTACAGTACACAATTTTTTTTTAAGCTGATATATTGATTCTCGTGACATGTGACAGGTAGCCAATCTATCGCCATTTTATTGTCACGAGAATTCTACGCCAGACCAAAGACAGTGTGACAATCACACTGCCACCGCCGGGAATCGAACCCAGAACCTTCGGAATGGGAATCAGAGCTCTTACCACTATGCCACGAAGGTCGTCCTTATTCTCACTGCATTTATTCTATAATATTTACATTATTAATTTGTCATGAATAAGCGTGTATTACGTAGAGCCAATGCAAATAGAGAACTGTTCACTGTTAAGCTCCGTAAAATATCATATTTTGGCCATGTTATGAGAGGCCAAAAATACACCGTACTTCAGCTCGTCATGAAGGGGAAGATCGAGAGCCGCAAAGGGGTAGGTAAAATACAACTCTCCTGGCTTCGAAACATTCGAGAATGGACCGGCGTCAGAACTGTGGGGGAGCTGTTTCGTGCCACCCAGGACAGGGAAGCTTTATCCTAAATGGTCGTCAACGTCGGGGAGACCCGGCAGGACACGTGAAGAAGACGAATAAGAAACATGAACCAAATCAAAAGCCTTATTATGACGTATAATGATGTATAATGGTATGTTATTTATTGTTTCGGCATTCACTTTGTGGTAGGACATGATTAAATTGTAAATAAAACAATCAATGAAGCATCTGTAGCTTCCGAAACTAGTCGTGTAAAATATAAAACTCAAGTGGTGAAAAACAAGCGTTTTACGTATAATGGTGTTATTGTACCGACGTACGTATGAAGGTGAAACGTGAAACGAGCAATAGAAGGATGAAAATAGAATAAATATAAAATAAATGTGTAGCAATTCTGTATATGATAGTGTCAAATCCAAATATATAAAAGAAAATGCAGTGCGAATGAAAGTGTTATGAACGAAATAATGAAAAAAACATTAAGATGGTATGAACACATGGAAATAATGAATGAAAAAAGAAAGTATAAGTAAACGATGTAAGTGGAACAAGAAACAGAGTAAAATGTGACACGATCAAATCAATCAAATATTTAACGTAAAGACCGCGCGAGGAGTCGGAAAAATTCACATTCGTGCATGACACGATGCATGAATGTTGAGGAAAGGAGATAAGACTGGCAGGAAGAAACGGTGTGGCGATGGCGGTACATTCTTTTTTGCAAGTTATAAAATTGTTTACCCCCTATATCATTACTCCAAACATTTCCTTCACATATAAATAGAAAAGTATATTTATATGAAAACCAATTTGCCGATGTCAGCGGCGTTGAATAAATGGGTCACCATAATAATAACCGCGGAAAAAATAAAAAATCTATGAATATATAATAACATTCTTTGAGACGATGAGTATCTATTGTAATATAATCAAAATACGATATAGAATAATCAATCATTTTACTATTTAATAAAAAAATGGATTAAGTGTAATCGTGGACCTTACAAGTCAACTCAATGAACAGACTGGAAGCATTTGAAATGTGTCTCTTTCGCCGAATGCTCTGAATTCTCTGGACATACATGGTTAACAATACCGAAGTCCTAAGGTGAGCTAGAGTTGGCAGGGAGCTGTTGTTAACTATCAAGTTTCGGAAGATTTTAATCTGGGTCATGGTACTGCGTGGGGAAAAGTACCATCTTTTCCAACTGCTATTGGAGGGGATAATTGAGAGACGCCGAGGGCCCGGTAGGAGACAGATGTCCTAGCTGAGAAACGTGATGGAGTAGACCGGTATCCGAAGTGGGGAGGAGCTGTTCCGAGCGGCGCAGGACAGGGACACGTACCCCGAGGTGATCGCCAACGTTAGGGGGATCCGACAGGGCACTTGAAACAGTGTAAACGTGTACCTGTAACTAATTGGGTGGTGGTCTAGGGAAAGAACGCTTGGTTTCTTATACACGGGACTTGGGTTCAAGCCTAGACACGACCCGATTAATTTTCATGATAATTTTCCAGAATTCAAAAAAATGGTTGGAGCAACCTTTCCCCGCGAATAAAATTTACTTGTATTAAATATACATATATGTGTATAGGTGTTTTGTATGTATCTATGTATATTAATTTGTGTAAATATATATGTATATGTATGTATATTTTTTTAACTCTCTACTTTACTTTTGCTTAAATCTAGTTTAACTTTAATTTAGATTCACTAGTATGTAATGTTAAATAATCCTATCATAAATACTTATTATAGCATGTAGCTGGCCTTATTTCATTGTTTCTGCGTGTTTTATTAATGTGCTTTATTTGCTGTTTGTTACCTCAAAAAAAAATAATAAATAAAAAATGACTCACATTGAAGATTATAAAATAATTCTAATAACATCGAAATAAATCCCTGGAGTTATGCTAATAATGCTATATCTCAAAACGAATGTAGAAGATTATTGTATTTGTGAAGACACGACGCATGACGTGAGATGAAAATTATTTTGCCTGAGTAATTTGAAAATCTTGTGAAATTAATGATAAAAATATTCCTCTCCCGAAAATAAAAGGGAAGATTTTCATTCCTTGGCATCCTGTTGAAAATAATCCATTGTGTATTTTTTGTATTATAGATTTTCACATCAGTCAATTCATCAAAAACAGATTCCCTCGGGTAAAAAGTAATTTGTATAATTTTATTTTTAATGCATTAGAAAATATTGTTTGTCTACATAAAGCCATATTTTTAATGTTTTATATTGTATTTATTAGGATAATGGAAAAGAGTTCAGAAAATAATGTTAAATACATAGATATCCTGGCGGCGATGGACCAAGCGGGTATACTCAAGATATACAGCCCTAATCCAAAATATATATATAAAAACGCAACTATTTAAGTAAAATTCACCGAGAACTGGTCGACAGACAAGATACAGATTAAAAGGGGAATCCGACAGGGAGACACAATATCCCCAAAACTTTTTACATTAGTCCTGGATTTTCAAAAATCTGAACTGCGAAAATAAAGGACTCCGTGTTGATGAAAAATATTTAAACCATCCACGTTTGGCCGATGACATCGTACTCGTGAGCAACACTCCGGAGGAACTAGCTGAAATGCTTAAAGAACTAAACGATGTATCCAAATATATAGGTTTGAATATGAACCTGGCAAAGACCAAAGTGATGGGCACGGAAAGGCTTGAAATCAACGTGGATGGCAACAAAATTGAGAATGTCCAAGAATATATATACCTGGGACACAATATTCGATTGGGCCGAGATAACGAAACCGCAGAGCTAAAAATAAGAATTGGACTAAGCTGGGCAGCTTTCGGAAACATGGGCTACATCCTTAAAAACCGGAAAATACCGATCAACCTGAAACGAAAAGTTTATGAAGCCTGCGTTCTGCCAGTTGGTACTTATGGTCTTGAAGCTGTAACATTGTCCAAACAAAGTGCCTAGAAACTATGAGTGACCCAAATAACCATGGAAAAAGCCATGTTAGGAATAAGTCTAAATACAGAGTCAGAAACGATACGGTGAAAGAAAAAACAAAGATCATTGACATCATCCACCGGGTGGCGACTCTAAAATGGCAATGGGCAGATCAAATAGCCAGAAGCTTAGATGAAAAATGGACAAGAAGACTGCTGACTTGGAGACCGTGGATGGCAAAGAGAAGTGCAGGGTGACCGCAACTACGGTAGAAGGATGATCTGAACATACACGTCGGAATAACCTAGATGCAGTCTGCACAAGACAGAGTGATATGGAAGCGAGTGGAGGAGGCTTTTGTCCAGGAGTGGACGGAAATAGATTGAGGAAGAAGAACAAGATATCCTTATTGTATATTTTTATTTTTTGAACGATTAAACTCAGGATTGTGCGATGTGGCATGATTAAATCAACCAAATATTAAATATCGACCACGTGAGGAGTCGGAGAAATCGGCGTGTATGCATGACACGATGTATTAATATTGAAGAAATGAAAGAAGTACGCCAGAAAAGAGCAGTGTGGCGTTCATTCTACCTACCTCTTCCGGGAGACGGTGTGATGGTTAGTTAATTAGTTTAGTCCATTACTGTATACTATATAAGATCATAATTGGTATTGGTAATTTTTCATATATATTTTCATTATAACTATGTCGAATAAGTTTATGGTTTATAAAAACGTCAAACTGGAGAGTTTAAAAGTAATTATCCACCAATAAACAATAGATTTCAAAATAGGCGTTTTCGTAAGTTATATTTGACAACAATTTGAGTGATTGAAGATGATTGATGATGAAAACCTAATCATGAACTTTTTTAAAATTAAGGTTACTGTTTATAAAATAGATTTTCTTTTGAAAAACAAAAAAAAACTGCTGAAAAGTAAAACAAATTTTTAATCACAAAATACCCATATTTTTTCAAACAAATAATTAATCGCAAAAAATCCCTGGCCCGAGATGCATGAACATTCTTCGTAATTAGCCTCCGGTGAAATTGACAGTCAGAAGGAACAACATACCATCATTCTGTTTTTCCAAGGAGTGTTATGAAAAAATATTTTGACGGAATTTCCCCTTCATTTCATAATAACTCAAAAATTCTCCTTGAAATCTGTAATAAATTCTTTTGATATGTCTCTGATGTTCGCATTCCAACAAAATAATCGATCAAAACAAATTTTGAACGCATTTTTTAACAAACGCTTTATCGTTAGACTCCTAAATCATACTTGTATTGCTGTGAATAAAAACATAATTAAATATTGTTATATTTTCTACATATAATGCTTGAAGCCGATGAAATGGCTTGTTGTAATGTACACTGCAAAAAAGTTTCTTGTTGTCGTTGCCGTTATATCTGAATAATTTCCTGGAAGATGAAGGTATTGGTAGGTGTCTGCGCTGTTTATCTTTGCCGATAGGCTAAATTGGGTGCGATCTAATCCCTCGGAAACCTTAAGGGAGCATCCTAAGGAACGAGCGTATATTAGCGACACCGGAAATGGAAAGGAAGCAGAAGCAAAGCCTTCCGATAGCTTGGCATAGCGCTGGGCTCATTTAGATATGGAAATGCATGCAAATAGGTTAAGTAATTCAATACGTTATATTTCCTAACTCATAACACAACACACTTGGGTAGGGTATATATTTTAATATTGTACCTATTTATGTATTTTGCTTCGCTCGTGGAATATGTAATTGAAAATAAATGCATAATTACGAAATAAAACAATTATATAAGTTTGATATATTATGTACATGTTAGAGAAAACTGCATAGCCCCGAAATGAGGATACTTAGATGGGCGAGTGGAGTGATACTGCTCGAAAACATCAGGTTCATCCTCATTCGGGACAGTTTAGTGAGGCCAACCACTGATAAACTTGTTGTCGGAGGAGAACCATGAGAGATGGTACGGCCACGTCATGCGGCGCCAAGTTAATCATGTTACACGAAATGTGATGGAAGCGGACCAGCAACACAGAGGACATGGTAGGCCCAAGTTGACGTGGATAGGACTCATTTAAAGGAGTTTCAGGAGCAGGTAAGATAGTCCTTGAGACGCTATGCGAGAAAAGCAATCCACATCCCACGAGGACGGACATATAATCAACAACTGATCATCAGATCTCCAAGAAGAAGAATATAAACTATCTACATATATCTCACTTGGATTCTATAGATATTTAAAATATTAGTGTATGTTTGTAAGTAGTTACGAAAATTAAGTTGAATATTTCGCCACAGAAAGAATACACATAATGCGTAAAGAGGAGCAGCCTATCTGTCTCGATATACAATCACCGTCAAAAAGATGAGGCGTCATAAATTTTCATAACCTTCTGTGGGGCTAATTCGCCCCCGCCCCCCTCCCGCGGTAGGAGCCCGCCCTCCCTCCCGCGCGCGCGATATAACCCAATCACCTATAATATTTAACACATAAAATACACAGATAAGGTGATGCCAGCAATACGGAGCGGGACAACGGAGATATTTGTTCACAAATTAGCAGACCGTAGGGTTCTCCGCGAATATAAAAGCTAAATGTTATCGGAAGTGTTACGGCATACCTTTTCCCGCACAATGTGCCGGAAGGCCGGGAGATAAAATGTAAATATATTGGACCGGCCAAATTAAGTGAAAAAACTTGTGAAAGGCGAACGCAATTACGTTAAATTTATAAGGGTTCAAAATGTGTTTTAAATATATTCCGAATAAATTAATTTTGGATTGCGTAGTAAGAATTTGATACAGAGGAATAATTAAATGAGAACAAGCAAATTATAAGCGCGATGTGCCGGCGCTTGGCGTTAGCACGAAACACGTTCCCCTTATCTTTATAGAAGGCTTACGGCCTGATATTCGGGCTGTTTACAGAATACCATTCCTCTTCTCGTCTTTAATTACCGCACGCCCCAAAAAAAGAAGAATAACTTTTCCGAATAGAAGGGAAACAACACATTTTGTAAATAATGTATTAGTCGCATGAGAAAATTCGATACACACATTAAAGGAACAAATAAAGAAGGGGTTACGCGAAACATAAATAATGTCCACTGTAGAAACGAAATTTATGTAGGCACATTATTATTATACCCATTCACAATTAATTATTTTTCTGTAGATATATGTGGGTAATTTTCTGCTCACAGTTATTACAAAAGAAAAGTAACCGGTTCAATATAAACTTTGGCAATTAAAAAAGTTTCATAAAACATTATTAAAGTCTAAGTTTAAAAGATTTAAAGTTTTAAAGAAAATCTCTTGCCAAGGGAATAAGAAAGTAAATTTCTTTGTTAGAATATTTAAGCTTTGTTAAAATAATGAGCGTGTACACGTATGTACTTGTAAGGTTATCCGAAGGTACACGATACGTTACGTCAATCGTGTCTGAACCAACCGGTACTCTTCAAACATGAATTGGAAATGAAGAAGATGAACATCTATTTATGTATTTGCACTAATTGCACAAGAAGTGTGAAAATATAAGTATTTATTGTAGGGAAATTAAGAGTGTTTAAAGAATCAGATTAAATTATGTAACCGTAATTTCTCAAATTGGATATATGTTATCTATTCTCGGGATTTATGCCTTTCTGACTGAACGAGCGTGGGAAATATTCAGGCATATATACAAAGATCGAACGTAGGAGTTGCTCCCGAAATTGTAAAATAATTTATTTTGCCTTCGTTTGAACGGTATACGAGCAACAAATTCCCGATAAAATATGTGCGTAGCTAGCAGCAAGCGGCGAGCGGAGAGCGCCACGAGCCAAGCACCAAGGACCTAGCCAAGGGTGAGCTCACATGAATTATGTTTTTGAAAGGAAGTTCCCCGCGGTCTCGTGGTCTGCATACGTAAGGATTACACACAAAACTTTCTCTACTATCTATTTAGGCGCTTTGTTATATTACACGTCCCACATCCCGACCGATTTAGCGACTGCGTACCCAAAATCAATTAATACCCACGCCTATAAAACATGTCTAATCTAAACATTCATTAAACAACCCGTGTTTGTATAATATAATATTACATTTCAAAATAATGTTAAAGTTCAAACAAAATTCCAGAATGTTCTCCATTTCTATTAGTTGGGATCGGTTTTTCGGCGGATCTCAGCTGATTTACTATTTAAACACTAATTAATACGAAGCTAAACCCAAAACATACATGCGAGAGTTCACTATGGGAAATCTAAAATTTCCTAAGGGTTAACCCTCGGGGAAATCTAATACTGTATTATTTAAGATAAGTTGGCACGTTTTTATGTAAGCTTTTATAAACACAATGTTTTATGAATCATAAAAACGAAAACATCAAGTGCTTATTAAGCGTGAATTATAATGTTGTTAAGGACCGCAGAGGAACGAAAGAGTAATGTTATTCCTTACACTAGAAGCGACTAAAAAGTACTAACTGTTTCCCAAATATATTATTAAGTGTTACCCCCGATGTTTTATGATTGCTATAACAGTGGATCCTACGATACGGGCTTTGCTCTCGGTGGCATCCACGGAATTACCTAACAGGTGGCCAATAAATGATTCTTTTGTAAATAATTTAGAATAAGTGCAAGAGAACCGAACGTGTCAATGTATACTGATTGTTATAATAGAACCCTAGATAATTGCTATTAGAAAATATAATGTATACCATAATACGATAAAATAAATGTGGATATTTAAGTAAAAAAACTAACTAACTAACCATCACGCCATCGAAGGTGTAGGCAGAAAGATTGGACTGCCAAATTTTAACCGAAGCGGGACTCTATCCTTCTCTTTTCGCCCCCGCGGGAGACGCGGTGTGATGGGTTGGGAACCTCATCCTCACCAATAGGCATCTCCCGCGCACACTTGCTAAATAAAATGTCCAGAAAATAAATCGAAAATATATGATGTAAAATATAATGGTATAAAATAAAATATATGTTGATATTTACAACTCCTAATTTAAGACAATGGTTCAGAAGAAGCACCGCATCGCTGTTCAGGGCCGCAGTCAACAAGGTGGAATAGCCCTGATGATCGCCAAGCTTTGCAGAAGAGACGGCACTTAGAGAAGAAAAAGGATGTTTATTATAATTATTTTTTTAATTCCTGTAATTGAGGAAAATAACTTTAAACGTTATAGCTTAAGAACAAAAGTGTATTTTTGGTTTCTAAAGTCAGTTTCTAAACACAATCTCTTGACCAAGATGTAGAGATAAAATGCAGAATTGAGGCAGCAAGAGCTTCATTTAATAAAATGAAATCACTCTTCTGCAATGATAACATAAACTTAAAGCTCCGCCAGAGGATGATCAAATGCTATGTGTGGTCTATTTTATTGCATAGATGTGAAACGCGGACCTTAAAAGTCAACTCAATGAACTATTTACTAGAAGCATTTGAAATGTGGCTCTATCGCCGAATGCTCAGAATTCCCTGGACAGACATGGTTACCGATACCGAAGACTTTAGGCGAGCTAGAGTTGACTGGGAGCCGTTATAAACTATTGAGGTTCGGAAGATTTCACATCTGGGTCATGTACTGTGAGGGAAAAAGTACCACCTTCTCCAACTGATATTGGAAGGGAAAATTTAGCGATGCCGAGGGCCCGGTAGGAGACAGATGTCCTGGCTGCAAAACGTGAGGGAGTGGACCGGCATCCGAAGTATGGAGGAGCTGTTCCGAGCCGCGCAGGACAGGGACAGGTTCACCGAAGTGATCACCAATGTTGAGATTCACCAGAAATTTAGAAATCACCAAGATCCAACAGGGCACTTTAAGAAGAAGAAGAATATCAAATGTATTTTAAAGATATCAATATTAAAATGTACGTTAATAATTTCGCTTAAATTAACGCTTTTATACTTAAATTAACGCTTTTATACTTAAAAAAGGTAATTTATAGTATTATATTTTTTGCCTAAAAACAATATGCATTTATAGATGGTCCCAAATTCCGAAAAAACCCAAAATACGAACTGTAAATCATTCACGACTTCATTGGAACATTTCACCCGGAAAAGTTGGGCATTAAAAAAAAACTTATAACTCTCATAAGTTTATACCACAGACATACTTATTTCCTTTGATAAAGTAACGACAAAAACTGCATCGAAATTTCCGACAAAGTTCGTGATTAATTCGTTAGCAGATATTGTTTCGGATCGACATGGAACTAGAAATGGGCGATCCAAATACAGAAAACTTTTCCTCGACTGTACACGTTTTGGCAAAGTGCAATGTTGTGGTAATTAAAACGACAAAAGTTTCTCTGTCAAATTTGAAACGAGAAAATGAAACAAAACCAGATTCCTCGACGGTACATATTAAAAATTAGTTTATATTTTGAAATAGTTATATGCTCGTTGTTCTTTTAAGATTAATTTCATACAAGTGTGTTATATATTTTTATAAATATTTACTAGGCTTTATAAGAAGTAAATAAAAAAAAGTGATTTCAAAATTAGTGACCTAACAATGTATTATATAAACATCTTAAATGATAATATTTTTAATTACACGCAAGTTTTTAGTATAATAAAACTTCTAGAAAACAGACGCTTTCATTCGAATTAATTGGAAATTAAATTCAATAATAATATATTTCAATGAATTTATTCTAATTTTAATAAAACGACTGGTTTCGTCAGCTTGCCGTCTTAATTGTTATTAAATTTTTAGTTTTTTTTTATAATACTTACGTAGATTATTAATGAACGTATCATTTCCATGTATTTATGTATTTATGCGCCCTTGAGGTGATTACATCACAAAAACGGCGCTTTAAAAGTTAGCATATTATTATTATTATTATTATGAAAAGTGATAGGTGGTTAAATAAAAAAAATTAAGGGAAATTTCTGATAATTTTTTTTATGGTGTTTAATAACTAATTAACTAACCAACCATCACGCCGTTTCGCCAGAGGGGTAGCCAGAGAGAATGAACTGCCATAGTGCTCTGTCCTGACACAGCTCTTTAGTTTCCTCTACATTCATACATCGTAACATGCGCGCTTGTCGATTTTTCCGACTTAGAATGTGACCGCCTTTTAGTATTTGATTAATTTGATCATGCCATGCTTACATGGTCTTCTACGTCCTCTCTTTCCACTTACACTGCTTGTATACAGCATTTTAACCCATTTTTTTATGCAAAAAATTTCAAAGATCCATTTTGATTGCGACGCAATCATCTGCCTTGCATTTACTCCTTATTTCGTCGTTCGGTATTCTATCACATCGATTTTCCGCACATTATACGAGTATTCTAAATGATCTCATTTCTTCGGCATTTATCTTAATTTCATCCTTCTTTTGTCAGCTTCAAGCTTCACTTTCATACATAAGGGTTGGGCACTGGAACTGCATTATGTACTGCTGCCATCTTTGCTTGTGTTTAATAAACTTTTGAAAAAAAAATTGACTTAAATTTTTAAATAAAATCGCAAACACATTTTTAATTGGATATTTAGGATTTAATGTAAATAATCCGATTACGTTCATTATTTTATGAACAATGATATAAAACTCCATATTAAATTATTTATATTTATAAAAACGTGTAGCATTATCAAAATGCACATTTGATAATGCCATAGAAGGGCGAAACATGTCCCTCCAACTTAAGTATAATAAAACTCATAGAAAACAAACGTTTCGATTCTTATTAATACGATAACGATTTTAAGAATAGTACGCTCTTTTGTATAGGTGTATTCGGCGTAGAGTCTACGCCGTACTCTACGCCGCGGCGCCGTAGACGTTTCGAAAGCGTAACGTTCTACGAGCTTAAAGGAAACTATTTACTCCACTAAGGAACAATGGACGTTTCTAGAATAATTGATAACAATGGGTACTTCTAATATTCTAAACCATCATCAAAACGAGGTTTATTAGAGTAATTTTTTTATCCAACTCATCCATTGATAATCATTAATCTTCTTCACTGAACAATTGCCTATCGATAAGCAAGTAATAGCGAGATGATATTTGCTTTAAGCGCCTTATGTAAGGAGAAACATAAAGAAAGTCTTCCTAAGCCACGATGATATTCTAATTTTTTACCGGAAAAATTCAATATTAATACAAATGAAAAATTTCTTAATAAAGCGTGAAGATTCACTAAATTGTAATTCCTAATTCCAACCCTTATGTATAAAAGCGAAGCATGGAACCTGCAGAAGAAGGATGAGAGCAGAATAAATGCGGCAGAGTTGAGATGTAAATGGAGTACGGAGTCAAGGAAGACCGTGGAAAACATGGCATAACCAAATAAATATTTTTTTAAAAGTCGTAAGATTGGCACACCGTGAGGCAAAGCCATGTCTGCATTGAACTGGACTGATATCCTGCGGGTAGAAAGAGAAAGCAAGGTGGACATGAAGCCACTCGGCGGAGAATTTTACAGGGCGAGGTTAAAGCTGCCGGGTTTACTTGAACTGGTATTAAGCAAGCGCACGATATATGGTGGAAAAGGATCCTCGTAACCTCATGCATCACGAAGGCGTGATAGAACTAGAAACAAACATTTTTGTTTTAATATGATACTAAAGGACCTGGCAATCCTTTGCTATTGCTATATTCGAGTATATGCATATTAGGGTGTCCCTTATATGGGCACAAATTTTTTTTTTGGATTATTGAAACGCATACCCCCTTATTGTGTTTAATAGCCTACTAGTTATCCAAATACAGAATTTCAACTTCCTACGTTAATTCTAACCCGTGCCGACTTGGCCTCAAAGTTTTAGAGAATACCTGCTTTAGGTGTCTCTTAAATGTAGTTGTAGATGATCACTTAAAACCATTATGTTAGATAAGTATTGATGAAAACGTATATTTATGTAATACTTTTCTTGTAATTACCAAAAAAGATCCAAATTTATATTTATTTACTTGGATATTTCCTCTTCGAAGTCTCTTTTTTTACAGTCTGAGTAAACTTTTTTATGTTCTTGCACACAACATAATGTGAACTGCTTATGTTCTTCATATGCGGTAGTCAAACCATGAAAGTCTGTCATTAGATTAACAGCTCTTTCAGCTGTGTTATTAACTGCTTTTAAGCTAGTAACCTTCTTTTTAGCTTCCACAAACGCCGCGCTGTCTTTCTATGAAGATACAATTTCTTGAAGGAAACTACTATCAAGTTTCTATCGTGAAAATAAATCTTTACTCTTGACCGAAACAAAATCACTCAAATATTTCCAATAAACAAGATAACAAATACTTGTAGTACCTATAAATAAAACAAATAAGTTATAATTTAAATACTAGATTAAACACTATTTACGTACCATATAAAAAGCCAGACAGCTGTTCCTTCGATGGAACATATCTCTTTCCCGGATCACCAAAACTTTCTTTTTGTAAGTTTTCTACAATGTTTCCTTCGGTCTGCTTATCATCGTTGTCATCAAAAATTAAAAGGATAGCTATTTCCTCTGACAAGTACCACAAATGTTGACTTGTTTAAAGCCGCTTTGGAAAATGTCAACTTCTTCGTAAGGTCCTTTAAAAACAAAAATCTTGATTCGGAGCTTTAATCGCCAAACTACATTCAAGCTAGGGCTTCACATAAACTGCCACAATAAATAATCAAATATTTTAAACTGGGACTGCTGTAAACGTATTTTTAAGGAGTAAATAGCTCTTGCCATCCATCGTGCTTGATGCGTTGGGCCAGCAGGTCTGATTTTTATTTTATTTTCATTGCCCTCACCCAGAAAAACAAAAGCAAGCTCAATGAGTTTTCTATAATCATCTCGTACAATTGATTTTGCGATTCAGACGCATTTTTGAGCATCAAATCGTATATATGATGGCGGCAAGCAAAGAGTAACAAATCTCTTTCCAGTTTTTGCACACAAGCTTCGTTTAAGCATTCTGTATAAGATGCTGTCGTATCACAGCACATTCAAGAGCATCAGCGTGTGCGATATCGAATAAATTATCTAATTCAAGTTGAAAGTTCTCTTCGCGGCGCCTATGTAAGTCCTGAATCTTCTTGCTATTTTATGCAGTTCTCGTCAGACCTGATAAAGATCCACTAACTTCTTAACATAATTAGAAACAGCTCTGGTAGGTATTCTAGCCTTTTTTCATAATATATTGCACTCCAGAATGACAAGATTTGCGTTTTCATTAACAGTCAAATTAACTTCACGTATGTTGAAAAATAGAACTGTGAGAATTTGACGAATAGATGGTAGTTTACACCTGATATTTGGTGATTTACTTCATCAACCAAGAAAAAACTTTTTCAATTGCTTCTTAGTTCCACTGAGATCTTCGAAATATAAAACAATCCGTGGTATTACCTGACAAGCCGAAACTAAATGATAATAACAACGACAACGCGCCGCTCCTGTGACGCAATTTGTATGGGACATCTTTGCGCGTAAGTCGGCACGGGTTACACTGTTCCGAATAAGGAAAAAAAATGTTTTTGAATGTTTTGGGCCCAAATGAATAAAACAATAGCCTATGCGTTGTAAAATTAAAACTTTGAAAAATAAGGGACACCCTAATGCATATACAAAGCTAGCTCCACACTTGGGAGAAGACGAGACATTTACTTGGATGTTCACTTCTTTCGACTGATGTAGTGGCAGTTGTATACACAATTCTGAATGATTTATATCTATTAATTATCTTCGAAAAAAGAGCCACATATTGTTTTATCTCCCACGATGCAGACCCAACCTGCCAATGGTTATGCTGGTAGGTAGAACAATATCTTTGTTAAATCGTGCCACCTCGGAGACGTTTTTGTGATAGTGTAGTTTACCCGAGAAAGGCGCTGTCTCTGCCTTTGTTATAATTGTGAGTTCATCAATCTTTCATTACGTATTATTATTATTTTTTATTTATTTTTATTTTCCTTGTATACAATAATTTGTTTGAACCCAATTACTGTATACTATTTATTTTTAGCTATTATATTGATTGTCATGACATGTAATAGGTAGGAAATCTATCGCCATTTTATTGTCACGTGAATTCTACATCAGACCAAAGACAGTGGGACAATCACACTCCCACCGCCGGAAATCGAACCCGGGACCTTCGGTATGGAACTAGAGCTCTTGCCACTTTGCAACGAAGCTCGAAGTTATTAATCTTGTGTGTCTCAAACTTTTAATTAATAATATTATGGAGTATTGGAATATTATTCTGTGATGCTTTTGATATGTTTAAATAAATAAATGAAAATGAAATGTCACAATATACGAATGTGATTTGATAAATTATAAATAAATCATTTGATATGCGATATCAATTAATTTATGCCATAATGAAAGAGTTAAGAAGAAGCCTATATTCAACATTGGTCTAAAATTGGCTGAAAAGAAGAAGAAGAAGTTTCAATGGAATACATCCATCAACATGTTTCTCCAAATACATGACGTTTAATAATTAATTTTTTTTCTTGAATACACGCGCAGTAATGTCATGACGATATATTGACGATTGACTCGAGCGCCATCATTCATTGAATCAATTCAGACACAATTAAACACTGACATCAAACAAAATTAGTTCAACAGAATATAATATACTGTAACATTCTGGCTTTAAAAGATTTATTTAACTGTCACACTAAAAGTTCATTTACATGCATGTTAAAGGTATCAATTAAAGATATGCGCTATCTCTCAGTGAATCAATTCAGACACAATTAAACACAGACATCAAACAAAATTAATTCAACAGAATATAATATACTTATATCCTGGCTATAACAGATTTATTTAACTGTTACATTAAGAGTTCATTTATATGCATATTAAAGGTATTAATTAAAGATATGAGCGCCATCTCTCAGTGAATCAATTCAGACACAATTAAACAATGACATCAAACAAAATTAGTTCAACAGAATATAATATACTGTAACATCCTGGTTTAAGAGATTTATTTAACTGTCACACTAAGCATCATATGAATGTTAAAGGTATCATCAATTAAGTATATAAGTCAGTTTGTTTATTTTTTTTAAGCTTTCGTCGAAGTACTATTAATAAACAGTGAACATTTCGTGAGAATCGGTTAAATATTTGTCGAATCTATCGGTCTCAAAGCCACAAATACCACCCTTTATTTACATAGATATACCATAGCTTGAAATAATAAAAAAAACATTGTTTTGTAGGATATACCCCTCAGCTAAAGGAAAATATAATCTTATTGGAACATTTGTTATCTTATGACTTTTCCTGAGTCACCACTATTATATATATTTGATTAATAAAGATAACATTGTGTGTATACTGTGACATCATAATCAACAGACTGATTTTTTATTCAATTATTCTTTTTCGTTTTTATAACTCACAATATTTATCTTTAATATTACGAATCTATGAGCTCAATGAAAGGTTAAATCTTTTTATATTTTGAATATAAACTTCACTTATATGTGTCAAGTTATCTTGAAAAACTATACAAGTATAAGTACTTTTAAATATATGGGGCTACAGACTGATTTATAATACACTCCCTGTAATTGCAACACTAGATCGTCTCAAATGGTCAGATAGTATATTACTGTGGCTAAGCGATACAATTAATTTTCATTTCAATTGATAGCAAAGAGATAAAATATAAATCTTGAAACCCAATTTATTGCTTAAATATCGGCTTCGTTATAAACAGGGTTAGTATTTCATTTAATGTGCGATAGTGTATCAAATAATACTGAAAAATAAAAAACAGGAACACTTCGTTTCTTGATTGAATGTAAACAAAATTTAGATATATATTTATATTTATACGGAAGTTACATATTTCGCCTTTCTAGGATATTATGAGGTATCACGAATCAAATGCATATCCGTTCTCTTCCCTCACCGATTGTCATCCAGAGCGCACGCAAAGGCCGGCGCGCTTTTCATATGTCTATCAATTTTCATCTCGATAAAATTTATAAATATATTAATAACTCCCCTTTCCTCATTTCTTTGAAATTTAATCCCATTTTCGACTTTCATATAAATAAGTACAAAAATTTAAAAATACTAATTAGTTTTTGGAGTAGTTCTATGGCTTTATTATCAAAGTTCAGTTAATAAAAAAAATCGCTAAGCTTAATTCTGTTAAATCTCTAACCTAACCTGACCTTATACTCATTGCTATATTTAATTGTTTTGATATCTAATTCAAAAGACACAAAAAATAATTGAGGGTTCAACAAGAAGTTTTTGTAATGGAAATTTATCCTTGTAAAAGTTTTTTTTTTCAATTACGTGTATTTTGGTAATCAGACAAAAGAGATGAAAAGCCTTTGAGTCCTCCGAAAAAGAATATTAAAAATTGTTTTAATGAATTTGTAAAAAGAAAAACTTTTACGTTTTCATGTAGTCATCGAGTTGATCGACTTATTGAAGAGTTTTCATGTTTTCTTATGCGAAGCTGATATTAAAGATGAAAGTACAATTCCCAAATTTTGAGTAATTCCAGCATACTCGTAAGTCCTACAAAGTAAAAATAACACAGAAGACTTTGATTGAAAATCAAAAGGGGGTATAATATAATATTTGAATGTCATACAATGATTTACATATTTATTTTTAGTTGTTTGTATACTTTGAATGAATATCTTTTGTTTAATCTTATCAACATTGTTCATCACACCAAAACCATCGTAAATATATCATATATAATAATACAGAGCAATAAGGCGGTCCATTCTCTCTGCCTACCCTTCCGGCAAAAGGGCGTGATGGCAAGTAAGTGAGTTAGTTATAATAAATTTTAATTCTTACCATTAGTAAATTAATCTTAAGCAAAGGTGAACAATTTTTAATTGTAATCTAAGGATTCAGAATTTTTACAAAACTCTAAATACGAAAATCAACAAATGTAATTACTACAAAGTTAAACAAGTGTCTTGTCCAGGTACGAACCCATGTCGTAACGATTAGATGTTAGAAGTCCACTGTTATGTTTCCTAAATTCAATATAACTGTTGTAATGAATTTTTCAAAATATTAACTAATGATTACATTTTAACGTTGTTTATATAAATTTCTTCGTAAAAGTTCATTGCGTACAATGATTTTTCAAATTTAAAATTTTTTTAAATTTGTACCTTATTTAGTTTCATTCACCTTGACTTTTAGCTTTGATCAATTTTGGCAGCTCGCTGCCATCTACTGATTGCTGCCAATTGAAGCCGGTCGAAGCTAAAAATCAAGTGGAATAAAACTAAATACATATAATACATGATTTTTTGAATTAATTTAATGATTATATAGATAGAATTTCAATAAAAATAATCCTAGTTGTAAATGAAAAATAAATTAATGAAATATTAAAATAACAAAGTGAAAAAAATGTTATATTATGTTGGGAAATTGTAATCGTTTCATAAAATATCCTCGCTTGTTACCTTCATAGTTAATAGATTCAAATAATGATACTAATAGCATAATGGAGGTATAACCATTAGTGTAAGTAACTATTCCGCTGTTTATGGTCTTTGATTAATTTAGTGATCGATGATAGTGTATTAAAACAGCACCGTTCGCACGAGCTTCACTACGTGAACTATCGCGGGTGATGCAGATAGCGTGGTTATTAATAGACCGAAGACAGGAACAATCGAAGGATAGTATAATGCTGTTTCCTAGAGCCAGGTTAGTAATTTTGAACAACAATAGCGGTCACGGCCTACCCACGCCGGCCACCTTTGTCAAGGAAGTACCCTGCTGTTCGGAGTAATCACTACATTTTAGGGAAATTACGAGTAACTCCGTGGAAGAAGCAATGGCGTGACGTGACTGGGCGTGGAACAGACATGTTTTGTCATAAAAAATCGCAAGCGTGAAGTATTTCTAACCGTAAATTCAGGTACTAAATATTCGAAAAAAATAATTATGATGCTCGAGGAATTTGTTTTTATAGAAAACTATTTTGTTTTATCGAACCAACCGTTTTGGCTCGCGCCGGAACATTATTAGGATTACAAAACGAACTTTTAATAAATTTAACGAAATGACTTAGTTTGCTTTTGTATCAATGGCGAAGCTTGGGCTTGGGCGGGAGCAAAACCGGTTATGGTAGTTCGATAAAACAAAATAAAGTGGTGTAAAAACAAAGTATAAAAGTGTTTTGAATTATTTTTAATAATGCCACACCACCATTAAAGTGTTTCAAAATGAAGTGTTGGCGTCGCATGCTGAGGATACCGTGGACTGTAAAAAGGACGAACCACTCAGTCCTTAATGAATTCAAAATACCAGAAAGACTATCTGTAATATGCAGTCGCCGAGAATTGAGTTGGTCACATTGCCAGAAGAGAACTTGGTGACTCGGAAAAGAGTATTATCACAGGAAATGTTCCAGGCAAAAGAAGTAGAGGCAGATCACCTGCGCGGTGGTAAGACCAGATTAAGGAGATGACTGGAGGAAACTTCTATTCGGCGATGAGGGCTGTGGATAACGGAGAGGTTTGAAGGCATTTTGTTTTAGCCACGGGCAGTTCACGACCCCCCAGTAAAGAGGAAATGAAAAAAGAAGAGAACGAAAGTATACTAAATTTGATTCAACGATTTTGTCGTATTATAATATAATGTCATAATATAATCACGGTATAAAATCGTATAATAATACATCACGGTATAAACTAGACTGAAATAAAATTCTATAAAGAAGATCAATCATGGCAGGATAACTTTTGAATAACTTAGGTGGTTCGACGGTTTCTCATAAAAAAAGTTTCTGATATCATGTCACTCAATATTGTTTTATCGAATGGTGAGTATAACCAGCTTTGAAGATGGAAACTGCAACAATTTTTGAAACGCCAATCACAGAAGCAATAATTGAATACGATTGACTTGATGAACACAAATATAATCATTGGAAATGATTATGAAACTAATAAAAGTAAAACAATTTATTCCATTTAAAATATAGAAAAAATACATATTTTTGTATTTGATTGAAGGTTAAGACTTTAATACCGTAGAGTTTCACTGTTAATAAGAAAGTTTTTTTTTAACACTATTTAATAATTTTTTTATTAAATTTCAACCAATTTATAAATTAGATAACATGTTTCAGAGGTGACGTTATTCATCTTCAGGTGTAAATATAATAATTGCTAGATCAATTAATCAGAGGAGATCATTTCCGAAACATAAAGTGTCAAATATTAATATTCTTATACTTAAGAAAAATATATATACTTTTATACCTGAAGATGGAGGTATCCTCCGAAAAATGTCGTGTTTTTAAATTTTTTTTTTATAATTAATGGATTTAACAAAGTTATTTTCAATTTCTTAAATATATTACTATGGAATTCCACAGTGTTAATGCCTTAGCGTTCAATAAGTTGATTAATATTCTTATTCGAAGTTTCATTGTACAAGTTTAGTGTAAATAAAGAAGAAGGATATTTAATTGAAAAATTGTTTATAGTAAATACTTAATTAAATTCCACCTAGGTTTATGATGGCGGCGAAAGGTCTAAACAGCTTGAACTTATAAACATAAGTAGAATTTAACTAAATATTTAATATGCACATTTAAAAAAATATTTTTAATGTATTTTCATTATCTAAAATATTTTTATTTTGTAAAAATATTTCAATTGGCATTGGGAACGGTAAGTTTTTTTTACAAGTGCTTTTACCGACAGAATTTCCGATTCCAATATAAAACTGAATAAAAAGAAGTCAGACGATTTTTTTGGTGTCAAAGAAATCAAGTAAAACGTGTACAAGTTTGACAAAGCAAAAATGTTCGGCTATAATAAAGCATTCCCTTTGCCTGGAAATAACTAAGGTAATTTAAAAACATTGTGCTAGATTTTTGGACACAGACACAGTCGGTCCGAGGGCACAGGACACGTCAGGCCGCTGGGCGGGAGAAGGGGGAGGGGCCTTCGGTGGCACGTGATCTGGCGCTACACATTCCTCAACTATCAATTATTCCAGAATACACCACGTGTGAAATATCAGTTTGTCTGAAAAGTTTATGGAATTGTTTTCACAGTGTCATGTGTCTAATTATCATTTTGTTTGTACTATCATTTCGTGTAGTGAGATATTTTAGGAACTAACCAAGTTTTATTATACATTAGGGGTGTCTACAGGGTGATTGCTTATGAATATTAAAAACATCTATTAATAAACTCTTAACTTTGGGGAATTTCAAAGTACTGATGAACAATACCTGTAATCTTTGTTTAAGATCAACAAACAGCGATTTTTTTTATAAGGATTAATTGTATTTCAATAGAGACGGAGATGTAAATTGTTTTTCTGGGAACAGAATGTGGTGGCCGAGGCGCTTACAGGACTTATGACCTGTCATTGGTTGGGTTGAGCGATCGCTTTATGTTTAACAACATAATTGGGAAATATGTCTAATTTTAATAAAACTTGCATTATTTATTTGTAGTTATCAAAAATCGTAAAAATCAACGCCCATGCATGGCACTTTTCGAAATATAGAGGAACCAAGAGTCATGAGACTTAATATGAAAGCCATACACTTTACATCGCTTTAGCTTGCGCTGTAATGATGTAAAGAGAGATTCAACACAATAATAATAATAATTATCTTCTTCTTCTTCTTCCTTGTTGTAGACCTATGTGGCCTGTTCTCCAGAGTGTTGCTCCTCCTGCGAGATAGACTCCCAGGTGTCTTTCCATCTTTTAGGAGGTCTTCCACGAGGACGAGTCCCATGAGGCTGATTATGTTATGTAATAAAGGGGAGTCTGGTGGTGTCCATTATTTGAACATGACCGTACCAGTCCCTCTTCCGCTGTCTGTTTCATCTTATGATATCCTAGACCTCACATATCTCTCTTATTCTGGTGTTCCTCACGCTATCTCTCATTGTCTTGACAGTTATCGTCTTCAGTGTCTTAATAATAATAAAAAAAAAAATAGTAATCATAATAATAATAATAACTATTTAACTACCACGACGTCTTTCCGAAGGGGTAAGAAGAACGAATGGACCGCCACACTGTTCTTTCCTGATATAATTGTCTCGATTCTTCAACAATAGTACCTACCTACATCAAGTAACTGACATTATATATTTGATTCTTCTATTTCTTGTTCCGTTTACGTAGTAAACATTTACTATCTTTACCATTTTTTCTTCTTTTATTTTTTCCAATTGTCGAAACCACCTTAAAACCCTTTTATGATTTTGTTTATAACAATTTCATTTGCACTGCATTCACTTCTTATTATATAAATGCGTTTGACACTACATTTACACAAAATAATAATATACTTGTAATATTTGTATCAAAACCACTCCATTTGTTAATACCAACCGGTTTCGCTCCCGCTGGAGCTTCGTCAGGGTAAGAGAATAAACCAAGTTAATAAGTTTATTCTCTTACCCTGACGATGCTCTGGCGGGAGTAAAACCGGTTGGTGTTAACAAACAAAGTGGCTTAGATACAAATATTACGAGTGTATTATTATTTTATTAAATAAAGTCACACCACAATTTATGTGCTTAATACGAAACTATATTTATAGATTTATCATAGATTCATCGAGATTCATACGAGGACTAATTTTTTCCAAATATACAAAGTATTATAATAAAAATACTTAAATTTTAAACGGAAAACTTTGACTAATACTACCATAAGTGGTTACTATTTTTACGATATCGCAATCTATTTTTAAAATAATTTCCATTAAGTTGTTTTCTTGTGAAAACTTTTATGCTTGAATATTTTTGATGACTTCAAAAAATAACCAACGCTAAATGTATTTCAGAAATAGTATTTAGCGTAAAATGTTTTCCAGATTTCATTTATTATGTAAAAAATATATTTATTAGGCATTTGATATTTTGAGGTGGCTTATAGTTTGTTAAGTAAGATATTTTTAGAAGTTTAGAAGACGACCTTTATGCAAAATGGTAAGAGCTTTGACTACGATACCCGTTGTCCCGGGTTCGATTCCCGGCGATTGCAATGTGATTGTCACACTGTCTTTGGTCTGGTGTAGAATTTACGCGACATTAAAAATGGCGCTAGATTAGCTACCCTACCTATTGCATGTCATCAGTGGCGATTCTCCCAGAGAAGCCCGGCTAACTAATAACCCACCGAATCACCTTCCAACAATGTTCTCATCAGACCTAAGAGGAATAGCCACAAGAGCTGAACCTCTGTAAGCCAGAAGAGGTTTTGATTCAAAATTTCTTACGCAAGCCGGGCTTCTGGGCTTTTATGGAAGTACCGCTATGCAGTCATGGTAATCAATGTGATAGCTTTTATAAAAAAAAAAAAATTATACACAATAATTGGGTTCAAACGACCCGTTGTACTCGTATACAAAACAAGTACAAACTTCTATAAGATTTAGAAGATGTGTGTTTGGATGCTGAGAATTAATACTTTGTTTTATTGTGTTGTGCAATAAAGTATGTTCGTAAGTTTTACTCTCTTGATACATATCCCTATCTTTGCGGAAATAAAAATATTAAAAGGAATTTGTTCGAGGCTCTCAGTGCGGGAGCGCGAGTACACATTGCCTGTATTAAATTTTATTACGCGAGTGCTTTGTAGTAGCAGAATTAAATTTTCCTGAAATGTATGTAATATTTCAAACTGCATACAGACTGAAATAAATTGTTTAAATCATTCAGTCTAGTGCCGGTTACTCCAAGAATCATATGTATTATTTTACCTACTTAGAACGGGTAACCCTAGTTGGGAGGTATTGAAACCACTGTTGGTTGAGGCATTAGTTTTGTGAAACTCCAAAATTAATTTATAATATTATAGTAAACAAGATTGTTCAGTGGTTTTACTTGGATTAAATTTATACAATAAATTAAATAAACTGGAGTGACATTTTTTTTCGTTTTGCGAGGGCATTTTTGTTCTAAAGTAAAACCATTTAACAATCGTGTTCATTATTCATTTTTATTTATTAAAACCATGTCTTGGTAAATGATAAACTTAATTTCAAGTCCAATATTTGATTGGTTTCCCCTGTCTCATATTTTTAACTAAATTATAAATAACCCTACTCCTATACTTAATTTCTCCCTCATTTTTTACCCACTAAGTGTAAAATTAACGATTTTATTTTTATGTAGTGTTAAAATTACTACACTTAGAAAGGTCATCTGTGTCCCGAAATATGTTTATGAAAATTGCAAAAAAGTGTTGTAAAAATAAAATGTTTTCATTGAGTAATTTAAATGTATACGAATATAGAAGATTAAGCTACAGTATTTTATTAAAAAAATTCAGTAAACCATTATTAAAAAAAGAATACATTTATTCCATTGATTCACATTTGAAACTCTCTCCAATAATAATTAGAAAGTTTTTACTAATTCGGCCAGTGTTTCACGTATCTCGTTATCTGCTTTACAGTAGAGTTAGTATGAACAAGAGAATTTATTATCACGTCTACGGTTCCTTCCCTGACAAATTCGGCACACTTTACGGGACAGGAGAATTTTGAAAAGTTACAAGGGTCCAAAAGATACCGAGCGAGTGATGTGTATAAATGTGCGTATGTAGATCCCCCGGAGGAAAAATACGTTATTTTAGGTATCTTGTATTCCCAGCGAAAGATGTTTATTTTCTCACAATTCTTCCCATTTCCCCTTTATTTAAACAAGCCCCATGGAGATTTAGGGAAAATATTTCTCGATCACGAATCAGTATCATGTCGCGGGTTTCGTGCCGCTCTCACAAACTTGAATATTTAAGTGCCTTTACCACTTATATATCAGTCTAGAATTACTATAGACGGTATTTCGTTTGCTTATATAAGCTGTTATTTTTGAAAATGGAGTCCACTTCTGGAAAAAAAAGAGTTAATAGAAATTTTTGGTAAGGTATTGATATCCTCTTTTTATATTTATAATTATACGTACATTCAATGTACCACGACTTCTTATATAAATTTATAAAAAAACGTGTACATTGTAAAGTCAATGTGTATAAAAATGTAGACTTAATTTTATAGTTTTTATTTTTTTCAATAAATTATTATTGAAAGTAGAATAAGTCTATTTTGAGCTAAAGAACGTTTATTTTGTTAAACCGTTAGAATAATCTTTATAACATTTTAAAGTTTAAGGGGGTATTCTAGTTTAGAAAATTATAAAATCGTTTTTTTTTGCATATTTTTAATGTTTAGACCTTTTAGAATATGATCCTAAGAGGATTTTTGGAAATTCGGAATGTTTTCGAAGTTACAGGTATTTTTGTGTGCAAAGAACTAAATCGCTCCGGCCGGCGGCCGGGCGAATGAACAAAACAGGGAGGATAACTCTAACTACCCGGGAAAAGCTCACATTATGAAAACTCTTTTGTACTAAAAAAATCATTAGAATACGACTCCATGGAAGGTCAAAAATTGTCTGAGGCTGGGTTTTCTAAATGGGAAAATGTAAGTATAATATAAAACACCATTAAACGACTTCGATCGCGCGAAACTCGACTCCAAACATTAAACGCGTTTTTCCAAAACTGACTTTTTTCGATACGATTGACATGATATCTCAAGTTCCAATAAACCGATTTGATTGAAAATTTGCGCAAATATTTATATATTTGATTATAGCATGACGTAGGGCTTTTGAAACTTTTGTTTATTACTAATTTAAAAAAAAATCGAAAGTTGATCAAAATAGGGTAAAAGTAATTTTTTTTTAAATTTCCATATAAGAGAGAAATATATTCTACTTCTTCGAGTTTTTATATATATATTTTTTTCAAATTACTGGGAGGACTTGAATCCTGCCAACCAGGACGTACTATTTTATTGTGAGTCCCCACTTTGCCGGCATTCATCTTTTTGGATTTGGGATTTATTTTATAATTGTACTTTTTTATATTGTTGAAATATCTATAAATAATTTAAGAAAAAAATTATCTTAATAATATTTATGTTTTTTTATACCACCCGAAAAAACACCTAATATTAGGGCGTCTAGAATAGAATACCCTCTTAACATAATTTTGACAAATTTTTTAAATTCGTTTGAACGCCAATTCTTACATACCTCGAAACATGAAAAATGCTCATTATGTTTATTTACTGCGCTATTTTATCAAGAAAAGATAAAGAGCAAAAAAAAAAAACCTACCATGATCAAAATAAAAAAATAAAATATTAAATCTCGGCCACGTAAGTAGTCGGAGAAATTGACGTGCATTCATGATACGATGTATAAATGTAAATCAATTGAGAGAAGTATATCCGGAAATAACATTCTGGTGGTCCATTGTTTCAGCCTACCCCGGCTCACACTGTCTGCCTGGTTCAGGGAGACAGTGTGATGATTAGTTAGTTTCTTTTTCGTCATCTTCGATATTTATGGTCTGTTAGAACTTGCTTGATAACAATAAGTACTTACTCCATAAAAACAAGTACTTGCTGCATAGATTTTACCACAAATAATTATGCTTTCTACAATAACTAATCTGATAATATTGAAACATTTGCGTTTTTGTTTCGGACATCAATGGAATGTTTTATCGTTCTTAAAAATACGAGTTGTAACGTATAGATAAATTCACACAATTTGGTTATATAATGTTACAGTATTTTAAAGTCTTATCTATGTACAAGGTAAAAAAAAGATAACTTTTATTTCCAAAATTAATATCAAAATACTAAGATTGTTCTGTTCAGAAAAGATTAAAAATAATTATCTTGTTTTAGAACAATCCATTTATATCAATTGAAAGGGGTGTAATTTTTAATGATTAAATGGTATTGGGGAATTAATATTGTCTTATTTGAGGTTGGTCTAGAGGGTTGCCTACTGGCAGAAGCAGGTGGGTCTCACCCCTAAAGGTAGTGATAAGGACGGCGGCAAGGTGAGGGGCCCGAGGAAGGCATTATTGAAGCCTACCGCTCCACGCAAATTCGCTTCTTGTTTCAAAGGATAGCAATGAACAAAAACTGATTGTATTGAATTTCTAATAAGAGGAATTGAAGAATTTGTTTGAAAATAATGACCAAATTGTAGAAAGCTGCGTTTCGCCGGCATAATCGGCTTTTGTTCTTGTAATAAGATGAAGTCGGCAAACATAAGTGCTTGGCTTTAATTGTTGTTGGGGGATATACAATTGGTTTTTTGATAAAAATAACTCAAATAAAATACAATAATATTAACGAATCATTTCTTTAAATAATGCAAAAAAATCTATTTCTTTAATTGATTGAGAGTGCTTTCTTCTGTTTATTATTGAATTATTTATGAATGTACCAAAAAGGGATGTAAATTGAATAAAATGATTACGTTTTAAGCACGAAATTTACAGAAATAAACATATCAATCATGTCATTAGTATTCAAACGGTATTTTGTTTATTTATTTTTAGATTATTTAATTTTAAGTGCATTAAGGAAAAAAACTGATCGAACAATGCAGTCTTCAGTATTTATAAATTGTTTATATGTGCATCTTTTAAAGAAATATTTTTTGTAACCTATGTCAACAATTCACAAAATTTTGATTTAATTTATTTATTATAAGAGCAGTTCTCAATATTTTAAAGAAACATTATTCACAACAACTTAGGACCAAAAGCCTTATTTGGATGTCTGAGATTAGAGTTCTCTGAAATAAGAGAGACATGTCAGACAGAGTACATCGTGAGATGGGGCAGGAAAATACGGCGGTACTGGAGAGACTACGTAGATAGGAAGGGTGATGTGAGAATTCTTCATGTGGTTGCCTACAATAATCTCGTGAGACATCGTCTGTCAGTAAAACCGCAAAAAGATGGAAAGATAACTGGTGTTCCACTTAATAAGAAGATGAACCCCTTTCAAAAACAGATCAATGATATAAAATAAGATAAAGAAGAATAATTGTCACACTTGGCAAAGGCCGTGCTGTGAGAACTATTCACAACCACCCAAAAAAGTTAATGTAGCACAAGTAAATTATGATTATATAGTATAACTGTGCATTAATTCGTTGTCTATTAGATGTTATCAGATTTATAATTTTTTTAAATCGAAGTGGATTGATTATTAACCTAATTGGTGAAGCTTAAAATTTAAAAAAATAAATTGATTTATGAATAACAATCGTGATTATTATGATTTCCTCGAAAGCTGTAAAAAGTGGTATTGTAGTATAAATAATCATATTTTCACGAAACTCGAAACATCAACAATTAAGAAAAGTAAATAATTATAAAAATAACAGTATTTTGCTGATTTATATATAGTAACGATTGTGATACTTTATGAGACACTCAAGTTTGTGGATACTATGTCTACCTAGAACTTCGATAGTACAACGCCATACCAAGTTAGCTATAAATAATTTAACAGAATCATTTATACATAATGGCAGCCGATGTTTGACGGAGATACAGTATAAGGGTGAGTTGTTTTTTTAGCCATAGATTCCCAACGTTTTTTGATTTACAGCTCTTTTTCAGAAAACAAAAACATCTTTTCGACCGTTCTTGTTGTTAGTAATGTAAAGTCACAGTCTTCTAACATTTCGTAGTCTTCTAATTTTTAAACAGCAACTCGATGTCATTACCTATGCATCCCTGGTAAAGCATAACATATTATACTCGTATATATAATAATAGATGAAAATAAGACTGGTTCAAACCCTCGTATTTTCCATATTCCTTTATGGTTGCGAATCTTGGAATATGCTAGCATCTGAGAGATCCAAAATTGATGCTATCGAGGTGTGGTGCTGGCGACAAATGTACGCATACCCTGGATGGCGAGAAGAATGAACCAGTCGATCCTTGACCAGCTGGACATCAGAGCAAGACTCTCGCGGGGGTGCTCTCGGAGAATTTAACAATATTTTGGTCACATATCCTGGAGAGAATAATCGGGAGATGTTCATAATAACGGGCAAAGGAGAGGGAAAGCAACCGTAACGACGGCCACTGGTGTGATAAAATCAGGACGCTGACTGGCCTTTCAACAGATGCAGCCTGGAGACTGATTGGCTATATATAATCAAAATCTTCATAGATGGCGCATTGAAACTGACATGTGAATTCTGGTGTTGTATTTTAACATATATACAACTTCCAAAAATTTGTCAGACATAGTTATAAGAAAGGTGGAATGGGGAATGTTGTAATTACATAAAAGCGTGCGCTTAACCCAACCACTGACAGACCATAAGTCCTGTAAACACCTTGATCAACCATATTCAGTTTCCAGTTTGCATCTTCGTCTCTATTGAGATTCAATTAATTCATGAATTGATAACCCGCAATGGGTGAAATCCAGTATTCGTATACAAGTATATGTCGTATACATTCAAAAAATAATTTATTGTTCAAAATTGTATATGCAAAAGCGCAATACATGTTTCAATAAATATAATTAAAATTTGTATTTTCACAACTCTTCATTTTATTTTCCACATACATATTTCGGATGCGAGAAAATCTTTTTCGATGCACAAATTTTAACATTTGTTACACATGTCTGCGAAAAGTAAAATATATAATTGTGAAATTGTAATTCCATTATTAAAAATGTAAATCCACACCACAGTGTGAAGGCGAATATACGAGAAGAAAAAATTTTTTTTTTGAGAAAAAAAAAATGTGAACGGGCTGAGCTTGTTACTGAAATTCTTCTATTAACTCAAAATTTTCAATATTTAGTGCCATATTTGATACTTCTTGAAGATGCGTTTCATTGCGAGTGTTGTCTATGGAGGTAGAAGTACGAGTAGGTCCATAATGTCCCCTTAACTTGGACCAAATTGTAAATTTGCCTTAACAAAAACGCCCCATAAGATCTCTTCAACGTCCACCGTTAAACGGCACCGACCCCGTTGGAAACCACTGTAATAGCTTATGTCGTGAATTTTAAGTACCTATAAACTATGTATATAGTTAAAGCCGAGGGTTAACTTCTTCAGGAGATCATAATATTATATGAAGGTACTATTTTAGATTTAGACACCACTGCGTAGGTGTGGAAAACTTGGTTAGATAATTCCCTCGGAATTCTGTATTAAACCAAAATCTAGTTTAAGATTTCACCTTCATAATGTACAAGGAACAATCGGAACATAAGCGTTGGTCGGGTGAGAGGAGGGCACGAGAAAAGAGACCGGGGTACAGTTCGCTGTATTTGTCTACATCTCTGATGGAAGCATAAATTAATCTTTATGAAAATATCTACACAAGCTAGTTTATTACCCTAGTCAGGATATATTATGGTCAAAATATCAAGTAGGTCATTTATAGTTTCTTGAACAATGATGTAAAACTCCATATTAAATAATAAAGACGAATGTCAAAAGACATTTGAAATATTTATACTTAATTATCTCAAACACAAAAGTCACATTATATAGAAGAATCATTTCAAGAATTAGCCACCCTAGTAATTGCTTTTTAATTATATAGTAAATAAATGAACCCAAAATTTACATTATATAGAATCATTTCAACTACAACATAATAACAGTAATACATTATTTAAAATCAGGGAAAAAAAATGTTTAACCCCCACCACTCTCATTTATTATATAAACCAAATAAATTTTGATATATGTACCAGACGATGGCACCAAGCTGCCGAAACCGGTCGAACATAAATACAAGTGAAAGCACACTAAATACATAAAAATAAAGAAATTTTGTATAAATTTTTTTAGGTTTTCATGATTTAAAATAAACTTCTACCAAGAAATTTAAATTAAAAACATTAATTACTTGTTGTAAACTTCTAGACAACAGATATTTTCATTCGTTTTAATTATTTAATATGGAGTTGAACATCATTGTTTAAGAAACAAAAAATACTATCAATTCAATCAAATATCAAATGTTGGACACGTGGGGAGTCGAAAAAATCGACGTGTTTGCATGACAAGATATATAAATGTTGAAAAAGTGAGAGAAGTACGGCGGTCCATTATTCCTGCTACTATTTCGGGGGGACGGGGGACGTGATGGTTATTTAGTTCATAATAATAGGAATATTTACAATCGTCCCCTTGGAAAACGACTATCGCTTGAATGGGATTTTTTTTATCCAACTATATTGAAATAAAGTAATTCCAAGAGTGTTCAATATTTGAGTTAATTTATTTAAGAATTTGAGTGTGTTGGAGTAAACGAGATGGCAGCAGGTGTGAACAATGACGGTTTTATGAATTGCCTCCAATTAAGGCCCGAATAATCGGAAAAGCTCCGCCTCAAGGGCTATAATAGAGAGTGATGTAGAGAGTCGACCTTAACAGCGTGATTAAATAGAGTGTATCATACCTTAAAGACAATACATCTGGGGAAAGGTCCTCCTCGAAATTTGAAAGCATTTGAATTGGGTCCTTAGATTTTATATTCTTATCGGTTATTATTTGAATAACATGCAATTTGGAATAGAATTAATAACACTATTTTATCCATTTTTATTTATTAAATATTTTTAAAGAATAAAAATATTTATTACATAGGTACTTTAGTAAGAATTCCAGACGGCAGATCACCGAAAATTATGTCCAGATGGGAGCCGCGCGAAAAGAGACCAAGTGGCAGACCAAGGAAAATATAGGCGGAACGCATGGAAAAGGACTGGGAGAAATTAGAGAGATCTGGAGACTGGAGAGAGATGGCCAAGGACAGGAGTCAGTGGAGGACTGTTGTGGAGGAGGGATCCAAATCCCACACCGGGACATAGCGCCGAGAAGAAGAAATAGGAGAAGATGTTTCAGAGCTGACTTCCACTATTCTCAGGTGTATACATCAATTAACTAACCATCACACCATCTCCCCGAAAGGGTAGCTAGAAAAAATGGACTGCCACACTTTTATTTCCTGACATATTTCTCGCTTCCTCAACATTCATACACCGTGTCATGCACGCGCGTCGATTTCTCTGACTCCTCACGTGGCCGACATTCAACATTTGATTTATTTGATCGTGCCACGTTTTCCTCGGTCTTCCCCTATTTCTAGTTCCATTTACATCGTTAACATATACTTTTTTTTACCTTTCTTTCTTCATTCATTATTTCCATATGTCCAAACCATCTTAATGATCCTTTCATTATTTTGTTCATAACACCATCATTCGCACGTGTAAATACATAAGTAGTGTAAATAACTCAGATGTGAATACATATTATAACAGTTATATATTTTCACCTGAGAATAGAGAAGGTCACCTCTGAAACGTATTGTGATTAATAATTTTATTCTGTAAACATATTTAATACATATAAATGGATCAGTGTTACCTGTGATATACCAAATTACAATGGAATTCTATAGTGTTAACGCCTTAACTTTCAATAAAGTGAAAATCTTGTAGTTGTAATACGTTGAATCGCATCGGGTTAACCTGGTAGTAACATACAAAAGCTCACGGTAACACAACTTAACGTAATGAGTATAATAAGCGCAATATGTATTTCACTAATCTCTGAAAGTATGCTTTCCTTGTAAATTACAAAACATTCATGCACGGAGCTGAACTATTCCATTTACATAAGATTCATCTAAATGGCGGCCAGTACCTTCCTTATCTATTATGTTAACTAAGCGTGGTACATTCGAAGATATTTCATTCATATCAGTGTCGTAATGTGGAAATTTTTTGTTGCTTTGGGTAAAACATAATATTTCAATAATAAAACAAGTGCCTTAATATTGCGGGTCCGTTTCGAGAGTGTCGCATTCGTTTTTATAGCACCAAAAGTAACATATTTTGGAACCCGAGAAATTCCTATTTTAAGCTTTGGGTCGAGTAATCTGGCGCCGTAATGTGGGCAAGTAGACAACCTAACCTGCATTATCAGTCGTTACCGGCTGGCGTTACTATATCAAAAATGTTTGTTTTATTCAAAATGGCAACACTGGGAGCGAGTCGCTTTACGTACTTTCTTGGGAAAATAGAAATGGTTTACTTTCACGTTCTGGATATTTTATTTTTGCAGCAGCTTTGGGAAATGTAGCGATACACGCGCCCGCCCGTATCAGGCCATTCTAATGATTATTTCAACAAGGTTTCAGTTCCGGAATTAATTTTCACTTGAGATGATTTCCTGAGTGAATGTTGCAAGCTTTTTTACTGCTCTAAACCAAGAGGGAAAACTATCATATATCTAAAGACAATGCTTACACACATCCCCGTTGTTCTCTGTGGAATATGAGAGATAAAAAAATAGTAAAGGCTTGTTTTTTTAAAACACATGAATATTAATATATAAACTTGAATTAAGTAATATTACTAAATCCTTTGTGCATTTTTACATTATGAATGTAAATTTTAAATTTTAATCAAACCGAATTTTTAAATTTATTCTTTATTGAAGGCATAAAACCAAATAAAATACAAGTTTAATTATTTATATATATATTAAAATGAAAGTGAAATATTTCGCATCACTAGAACATTGATAAATGATATTTGACACCCTAGCACGCTAAACTATGTCACTCCACTAAAATATAATGACTCGACTGGATAACGAACACTTATCAATATTGGAAAAGTAACATAGTTGCGTTGACATACGAGTATACTTTCATTAACTAAGCTTACGGAGTTTTTTTATTTGTCACCATCATAAATTCAATTTATATAATATATAAAATATAGTGTACGTTCGGTCACGTTTTGAAGCTTTTGTTCAAGTTTCTTATTTTGTGAAAAATTAGGTGTTTTTAACTATTATCCGTTGTATTAAAAATATTATACTTGTTGTAAAAAATGTATTTCTTTTAACGGTAAAATTAAAATTAATATAATCATCAGATATTTATTTCCATTTTGAAGTAGCGCTGTTAACATGTCCTCTTTGTATCTATAGTAAGTGCTGAATATTGTAATGTAAGGTTAATTAAGCTTTCAAGTATTCGTATTGAAACCCATGGCCAATTTCGATATTGTTTTGAATCGACCATATTAAGTAAAATGATTTTGAAATTTTATACTTCAGTTAATAATTCAGCCTTCTACACTGTATACTCGTAGAACATAAAGGTAAGAGTAGGAATGACCGAGCGTCTGAATTGATTGCTCACTAATTGCGTCTGCAAATTTACATTAAACGTCTACTGTTTCGATTGTGAATAGTACTATCTCGTTTGCTTAGAATTTGAACTTAGTCATCTATTTCACAAAACGCGGCAACTTGTTTAATTGCTGAATAGGTTTATGGGCCACCAAAATAGATATTTTGTACAATTACACAACATTACATTAAATGAATTAATAAAATATTTAAAACATTTTCTGGAATAACGTGGAATATTTTCTGGAATAATTTCTGGAAAGTCGTGTAAGGATTATGATATTAAATGAACATATTATTTTTTTATTTAATTCTTGGATATAAAGTATAAATAGAAGATTTATACTTCATATCTGAACTAACCGACTTACTAATCAGGTCGTTGTAGACAGAGAGGTTGAACCGCCGTACTGCTCTGTCCTGACATACTCTCTAGCTTCCTCTACATCCATACATCGTAACACGCATGCTCGTCGATTTTGGACTTTGAATGTGGCCGTCTTTTAGCATTTGGTTAATTTGGTCATGCCATTCTTTCCTTGGTCTTCCACGGCTTCTCTTTCCACCCACACTGCTTATATACAACATTTACATTTTAATTCAAATTCTCCTCTCGTCCATTCGTTCTATATGTCCCAACCATCTTGGGGATCCTTTTTTAAATTTAAATTATTCTTACTCTTATAAAGAATGTATAAAAAGAACCAATGCCCATTTTTTTAAAGATTCACTGAAAGCGGATATTTGAAATAAAAAAATACTCAAAAGAAAAAACCAATGGCCTCCAATAGTCGGTTTGTGGGAATATTTAATCAAAATATAATATTATGTACCAATTACATGTAATCTGAAATCTTTTTTAAATGGGTTTTATCAAAAAAGTAGCTACATAAAAATATACTCGTATATAAAAAAATCATACCACAAATGAAGTCCGTTATATGAAAGTGTGAATGTTAATTATTTGAGCAATATTTCAAGGTGACCATATGGTATGTTTGCGTACATGTATTAATTAAAGGTTTATATATACATGTGTAGGCATAATGGGTCTTTAAGAGGACCAAATAATTAAAACAATATCACATTTTCCGGTATATTTTAAGGGACCTTATTTAATTTCCTAAAGGGACAACGTGAAAGTATGATTTATTATTACGAAATGTTGGACCTAAATATGAAGTTGCGCACATTAATAACGTGAGAAAATTTTGGGTTAAATTGTAACGTGGACTGTTGTAACGTATGCACGTATCAAATTGGTAGTAATTAATGAATACGAAAAGTAATGTCGAATAATCGAAGGTATTATAGTTTCATTATCGGGAGAATGATATAAATGAAATAAAAATAATTTAATAGTTCATCGTTTTGGCCAAAATACTATGATACTTTTTACATTATAAACTATTTAACTGTTTCGTCAACCTATGTTGACATCATCAGGTGTTACAATAATATATCAAATGTCAAATTTTCGAGATTTTTAAAACCTTTATGTGTATTTGTTCCTATGTCAATTTGAATAATTTCTTTGATCTAATTTTGAAGTTCTTGCTGTTTAAAATTAGATCAAAGAAATTTTTCAAATTGACATAGGAAAAATACACGTAAAGGTTAAAAAAATCACGAAAATTTGACGTTTTTTATATTGTTGTAACACCTGATGATGTCAACATAGGTTGACGAAACAGCCGTCGCGTAAAATAAAAATACAATTTGATACATAAAACAAAGTTTTTCGATTTAATAGTACAAGTTTGGTACACATTGTAATTTTAACCATTGGGTGAAATAAAACGAAAATATAGAATTTTTTATTTTTATTTATATAATAAAACGTATGTGATCAAATTTGATACTCTTGATATCTAATGGCATGATTCGAGTTTTTTTATATTAATAACATTATTAACCTATCAAAAAACTTTAATAAGGCTTAATAGAGGTAAAATTTTGGCATCATTGAACGAAATTTTAAATAATTAAAATACAAAAATACGTGTATAATAAGTGTCCTGTTACACTAAATTCAAATAACGTAGGACTAAATTACGTAATCAAAAGTAAGAAAATAGTTATTAAAGTGTTGTTTAATTCTTGGGAAAGGAAATATTAAATGCGTTAACCAAAAAAACGGCATGGTATTGCCATAGAACCGTGGCAAATCAGGCTATTGAAAGTATAATTAACGTTACAAAGTGTAGTTACGTATAATTAACCCAAGATTTTTGCTTTGTTTAAGTAGTATTGATCATTAAAGTGCCCGGTTCGGTAGTTCCTTTTGGGACATTCTTATTTCGGGTCCCTTTGAGTGAGAATAAGCGAAAGTTGTTATAACCAAGGCTGAATGCATAAAGTAATAAAAATTTAATCGGACCTCGGCTGGGTACAAGGCGATTGGAACGTATTCTATAAATTTCCCCCGAATTCAATAACTTTTTTGCTCACGTTCCAATATTTCATTTAATAATTAAATTCCAGTGATTTTAAAAATCCTAAATTAAACATTTTACATCTGTTTACATTGATAATTGAAGGCTGGTTATTAGAAATGTGCTAAGTGCTATAAACATTATACAAAAAAGAAGAAAAAACAACTGCTTATTGTTAAGAATGTCATGTAGCACGGGTGGCATCTTTAGGATGACGATTGAACTAAATTATATGATTTGATAACTTTGAACATTACAGATTAACTTTGAACATTACATTGCAGCACAATTACTTGCCTTCATATTAACACCAATTGGGATCAAAAACTCGTTTTTGACTTTTTTGATAATATACTTAGCATTTTTGTAATGTCCAGACCTCAATTTTTGTTTGAAATATTGGAATCAATAGTATTTTCTAATCGTTATTAAAGATATTTATTATAAAAAATGAATACTTTGGGGATTTAATGATTTAGTGTTAACGCTAGAATCACGACAACTTAGAAAGCATATTATAAGCAAGATTGTAGAACATATTACATTACGCAAGCCACATTTTGCAAAAAAAGTTTCCAAAACTATTAATCTTAGAAAGCAGTGACATCTATTGGTTCCCAAAATTTTACGATAAAGATAACTTTTTGAGGGAGTAATCATAATAAAACTGTGTATGACACCACAAAAACAACGATTTCGTTAACAAATAACTGGAAAACCATACTTAAGTTGCAATTTTAAAAATCTTCTTTGTCGAAGATATATAAAATATAGTTTTTATTTAATATTTATTATCATTAATAGATCTTTTATTTTTTTTATTGTTTTGTTAACGGTTCAAAAAATTAAAAGCATTGCTGTAATGCTCCAAAATCCATTTTCTCTTATTTCATTCTAAATTAATCGTGTGGTGGTCTAGGGGATAGAACGCTTGACTCCTAATCTAGGGGACTTGGGTTCGAGCCTGGACACGACCAGATTCCTTCTTCATAATAATGAGCTATTTTCTGCTCATATTGAAGATTGTAAAATAAATTCTAATATCATTGATTTAAATCTTTGATGTTAGTCTTTTTAAAAATATTCTCTACAAAGAGAAGCCCACGTACCAAGTGAACGTAGTAAGATGTTAATATTTAATATCTTTAGAAACTTTATTTCTCAGAAGTAATTTATCAATATAACAATACAAGTTGATTGAAAATACGAAATTGACTTCAGATCAACTATTAATATATGACTGTTGTAAGAATACATTCAAGTTAAAAACTATTTATTTGATCCGATCCGCAATGATAAATTGGAGAGATGTAATCACTTTACCATCCCGTCAAATGTCATTGTCAATATATACTTACAGTAAAAAAATAATAGATATTATCCATTAAAACTGAAAGCTGTTTTATAATCTTTGAAATTTGCTCGATCAATTGGTTTCTCTCATCAATCACAAAGCTTTTAAAATACTAGGGCGATTTTGATTGTTCTCTTTCAATCGGATACAGATTAGTGAACTCAAGGTCCGGAGAGAAATTGAAAAGGGCGACTCGTCGACCCAGGGTCGATTCTACGTTCCATATTTAAAGTTCAACTTGCTGGCATCAATCTTCTTTCCTCCTTCGTAGGTAAATGTGGAAACAAACATCTCAGATAACTAAATTGGGCACCGAAACAGATCAGTATATTCGGAATTCAAATGGTCGATGAATCATTCACTTTCAGTAAAATTAGTAGAAGCTTTAAAAGATTATAGAAGAGTTATATAAATATTAAATATTTTAATTAGAAACACTCTTGTTATACTTATCACAATTTTTATTATGAGATTTTCGCGAAAGCTGGATATCATAATCATAATCAGGTGGTACAAATAACTGACAGTTGTTTGAAACACCCGATGATGCCAGCATAGGTTTGCGAAACATCTATCGCGACAATATCATACAAATAAATTGTGAATCGTAAAATAAGAGTGTTTCAATATATTAAAAAAAATGTAGCAGTACGTTCCAAAGTGTTTCGGCCAAAACAATGGATTATCTAGCTAGTTATGTTAAGCAAATTTGTATATAACATACCATATAAGAAATATTTAACTACATATTATACATCTAGGGGATCACGGATTTATAAATATGTTTTCAATGAATTACAATATCGATTAACTTCAAACACAATTATTACTGTAAAAATTTAAAACACTGTAATAATATCACAATTTCTTTTTATTCACTAAGAGTGTCGAAACAGCTGTTTCGCTAACCGATGTTGGCATCATTAAGTATTACAATATAGTCTAGTTTATTGTAAAACCTCTAAGTGAATAAAAAAAATTGTGATATTTAAACAGTGTTTTAAATTTTAACAGTAATAATGTTGATCATAGTGTTTCGGCCAAAACAATGGACTATTCAAATACAACGTTAATTCATTGATTTGATTTAAAAAAAAATGTTATATCTAGATAAAATCTACGTTTACTCTACTCGAGATTTAATTTAATTATATAATTAGTAAAAAAATAATTATAATTTTGAGAGTTTACGTGAATTAATTATGCCATTAACAAGTTTACTCAGTTGTGATTTTAATATACGTAGAGATTTTTTTTAATACCTGAGTATTTCCGTAATTTACATCTGAGCACTTTTGAATGAAGCTTTTTCTCATCTGCTGTAGGTAATTAAGTATGACTGCGTTCATTTCCGTATTCACAAAGAGTCCGAAAATGCTGAAACGGCAAAGCATTTATTTTTAATGTATAAAGAGAAACAAAGTATATTGTTAACTAGAATTGGATGCGTGTGCGGTGTGCCAGAACAGAGCTAAATATAAAGCGCATTACGAATTTGGAATGTCAATCGTTTTAATGAAAGAGAAGCAAGAAGCTCGCAAATAGAAGGAAATAGGATAAATGGTGTTGATATTAGATTAGTCAGCCGAATGTGTGAAATGACGATGTGTCATTGAATACCAAAGGAAGATAAAGTGGATATGTAATTCAGACGAACAAGTCATTAACAAAATTAATGAAAGGTTGCTAAGGTATTTTGAGCAAATGAAACGAACGGGTAAAGAGAGGACGATTGAACATATATAGACATAATTAAGAGATCTCTTAATGGAAGGTCATTTTGAGTAATGAGTAAATAAAACTATGTTTTAAGCCAGCCTGGCGCAACCAGTCGCCGTCGAAATAAAGATAAAAGTGGAAATAGTTATTAAAAATCTTCGGTCAATTTAATTATTAAAAAGGTTTGTTTTTACAACCCTGACGAAGCTATGGCGGGAGCGAAACCGGTTGTTTCGATAAAACATAACGAAGTTGTGTAAAAATAAAATGAAAGTGTTTCGAAGTTTTTGCTATTTATATTTCAAATAAAAGAGAAATAAAAACACTGCACTTTGTTTTTCACCACTATGCGGTTATTTTAATTGTCGCTTGTACCCAAGCTTCCTCAGGGTTTTGAAATAACAGAATAACAACACAAATTTACATGTATATATAGTAGATAGAAAGAGAGGAAGGGGGGGAGAAGAATTCGAAAGGTTTTGAATTATTTTTAATAATACCACACTATTAAATTGAGTGCTTCATACGAAAGCATATTTAATTATTATTTATAATAAAAAAGGTTAGTAGGTTAAACGTCCCAAATCATATAATTAAGTTTTCTATGTCTTGAATTTTTTTTTCAAAACGCTCGAGGTCTCATCACCAGTTCCGCTCTAAAAACTAGGTCGGTTCTCATTCCACTCAAGCTCGACTATAAAAACTCCGTCACCAAGAGACAAACTATTTAAACTTTTGCCTCAACCGCATTTAAACCGTTGCCGCTATTAACCTAAAAGTAAAAAGGTAAACGGAAGGATTTGACTTTATTATTTAGAAATTTACATAGAAGAAAAATTTTACGGGCTGACTCAAATGGATGAAAGTGAACGACTAGGACTTTGGTATAGGATTGCGGGAAAAAGTCGTAAAGATACTGAATTATTAAAGATTTTCAAAGTTGACGAATATGTTAACGAATCGATTTAATAAATGAACTAATTAACTAGAGAAGCTTATTTTCATAGTTAAAACAGCTAATTCTCAAAGTGACAAAATCTTAAGATGCTCTTAATGATTTAATAACATTTTTATCTGCCGTAATAAACTTGTTTACAAAATTTGTAAATTTAGCTACACTTTGACTACGACATTGCTACGGTTTAGTTGATTCTTAATGACTAAGTTAATCGTTTAATTATTGCTTTTAGTTTATAACTGCTAAATTGCGACTGAATAATTTAGGATTAGGAATTTATACGATAATTTTAAGTACAACTTTGACAAAATTGCACAAAAACAAGTAATAATTCCGTTTCACAACTGAACACCAGTTAAATAATATATCTTCATATAATTATTTAAATTGTTATACTAATATTTCGTAACGTTCACTTCAACACAAAAAAAACTTTAGCATTAGAAAAGCAAATTATTTTCCGCTAAAGAAATCACAACGCATTTGTCATAATAAGGGAGAAATAATACGAAATGTAGATGATGTAGTATCATGTGTCTCACTAACCATTAATTACGCTATTATAACTCGTAAGAAACATTTCCGTGGAACAATAATTCAGCGCAGATGTGCTCAGGAAAGCCATTAACAAGGTCTGTTCGCGTGGACCTGAAAAACGTTAATTCTCATCAGCTCTGTTACCCCTCGTAATGACGAGTTTATTATGTTAGGCAATTTGGACGCAAGGTCAAAATACACTATAATTTTTATTATGATTCCTCTTTAAATTATAAATATGACATATTATTATAGGAGCAAATTAATTAATATGTTCAGCTGGTTTATCAATAAAAATTAGATAGTATCGCATAAATATCGAATATTTGATTATATTAATCAGAACTAACTAACTAACCATTACGCCGTCTCTCCGAAAGGGTAGGCAGAAAGAATCGACTGTCACACTTTTACTGATGCGGCACTCTTTCTGTCCGATCGCCTTTTCAGCGTCAAAATCAACAAGGCCAAATCTCTTGTACGCCCTATCAGAGCAGGAGTTCCCCAAGGTTCAGTAATGGCTCCTACTCTGTTCAACATCTACTGCAGTGATATTCCTCTTCCCCGAGATCAGAACACCCACATTGCCCAATTCGCTGACGATACGGGCATTATCTCCAGTGCTAAAGGGCTGCTTCTCGCGACCCGCAGGGTGCAAAAACAGGCCGATGTGCTAGAGGTGTGGTGCAGAAACTGGCGCATTACCATCAACCCGAGTAAAAGCGCAGCGACCCTTTTTAGTAAAAGACACATTCCTCTAAACATTCCCAACATAAAAATGTTCGGCCAAGACGTTCCTTGGACCAAAACAATCAAATATCTTGGGGTTACCTTGGATTCTAAGCTGACATGGAGGCCACACGTTACAAATAAAGTCAAAGCCGCGTCAAAAGCAATCTCAGCCCTCTACCCAATGTTAGCTAGAAACTAGTAAACTAAGCATCGACAATAAACTCCTGATATACAAAACGGTTATAAGGCCGATCTTCACTTTTGCAGCCCCAATCTGGGGCTATGCAGCTTCGAGTCACATACAAAAACTCCAAATCCTGCAAAATAAGGCTATCCGTTTATCGCTTGGTGCGCCTTCATGGACCAGGATTACACAACTGCACCTAGAATCGGGAATCCCGATGATAGATGAATTCATTCTGAAACTTGCCGAACGTTTTTACAAAGGACTCTCTTCACATCCCAACCCCACAATAAAATACCTCTCTAATTACGACCCAAACACTTCCAGCCGCCACAAGCGCCCAAAATCGATTCTCCTTCAGAGGAACACTCCGGGCCACACAAATCATGCCCCCGAATAAACTAACAACCCACCAAATCACCTTCCAACAATATTCCTATCAGACGTAAGAGGAATAGCCACATGAGCTGAACCTCTATAAGCCAGAAGATCCAAGTCCAAGTCCAAGTGATGCGGCACTCCATCCTTCTCTTTTCGCCCCGCGGGAGACGCGGTGTGATGGGTTGCGAACCTCATAGCTACCAATAGGCATCTCCCGCGCACACTTCGATCGTCCAACACCCAGAAAATAAATCTTAAACAAATAATATAAAATACAATGATATAAAATAAAATAACAAAATAAAAATAATTTAACACAAAATGTTCTTTTTAGATGGTGCACATGGGTCTATTTAATTTATGTTCCATGAATTCACCATTTTTTTTAATTGAGCACATAATGTAATAACTTATTATGTTTTTTTCGATGTTGTAGATGTTGACATGGACGATCCGGACTTTTGTGTTTATTTAATTTATGTTACACATATCCACCATTTTTTAAATTAGCTGTAATTAGGCACTTAACCAGCAAGAACTTAAAAATAATATTGAAGAAATTATTCAAATTGTCATATTAATCAGGAAAGGGAAAATGGTATGATAGGATATGAAGCTTTATTTATATGCGAATTATTTGAATAAACCGAATAATGTATGTGCTTTGACTGGAGCTAAGCTATTGAGATAACATTAGGACACGCACGAGTCGGGTGAGACTGCGCAATCAATCATACTGTATAAGATTTTTCCAGGCTTTTAACATTAATAAGATTAAAACACAATAGCGCCGTGCATTATGACTTTGATTAATGAAACGGGAAAAGGTTGTAAAATACCGCGGGCGAAAGGGAAAACGGTTGTTATCCGCCATGAGACTTGCGTAAATCATTCCATTGTTTTTGAAAAATTACCAGAATTCCATGCCCAACAAAAAGAAAATTTATTTCGGCTGTTCGCTTTAAGTAATAGTTGTCTTTGCATTGTTCAACATGTCCGAGGATCCAAAAAATGTCCGGACTGACAAAGAAAAATATGTTTCTCCCTCTTCAGCAAACTCTCATACGGAGAATTTCGTTTAATGAATGTTAATAATGGTTACTAATGACGTACATTTATTTGTATTCGGAAACTAAATTCTTGAGCTGTTACAGAATACTTAAAGCAGGATTCCCGTTGCCTTAAAATGGTATTCATTCGACTCCAGAAAAATGTTAATAGCTCATTTTCCATATCCATCATAGTTTTCGGATTAAAATCTGTAGAATAATTATTATAATATGTTATAATACATAAAACTGATCGTTATCAAAACACAGTGAGTATTTAAGTTAATTTTTATAAAAAAAGAGTTATAATTATAATAAAGTGTTGTGTTAGATCATGGTTCGGAAACTTTGACTCTGAAGATGCCTACTATGAACCAGTTAGAGGCATTCTAATTATGGCTACAAAGAAGAAAGCTTCGTATACCTTGGACAGATTTGATCACAATTCAGTGCTGAGGAGGGCTTAGCAACTAAGCAACTGAGAATTAATAAAATGTATTAAGGTCCGTAAGATTTCCTATCTGGGTAACATCTTGCGTGGGCACAAATACGAAAACCTAATAAGCCCGAAAGCAATACACTTCTCGCGATTTTTTTTTATTTGCAGATGACCTAAAACTTTTCTTAAAAATAAACAATATTGGAGGACTGTTTGCGTTTGCAATCCGATATAGACAGGATTGTTGACTGTTGCAAATGCAACCAGATTTATTTCAACATATTCAAATGTGTTATAATGTAATTATCTAGGGCGCACTACATTACATATTCCATGAATAATGAAAGCCTCAAACGTGTATCTACTGTCAGAGACCTCGGGATTATTTAAAAAAGTCGATTGACATTTCGTGTTCAAATCGAGAATATATGTGACGTTTCGTTGAAGATGCTGGGTTTTGTTCCTTGAACTGTTAGGGCTTTCAGAGACACCTGGGTCCTAAGAACTCTATATAACTCTTTAGTCAGAAGCAGACTCAGAGGAAATGCCATGATATGGAGTCCTCATGAAGCTCAGTATTCTTTCATGTTGGAGAGGGTTCAAAATAAAATCTTGAGAACCCTTTACTTGAGAGAGTGCGGGGTATATCCTTGGCTCTATCTATCTTTGAGAAGAGAAGGATTTGCAGCAACGCATTTTTTTAAGCTGTTTCGGGACTCTTTGAGAACCCCTATGTTCTGGAGTAAATAGGTATTTTTGTTCCTGTTAGTTACCTGCGATAGCTCCGACATCGATTGTTCTTTGTTCCGTCCGAATCAACTGAGAATAAAAAATAGAAACTGCGTGGCATAATTAGAAGAAATAATCTTTTTAAAGATAGCAAAAAAATATTTTGTTGAAAAAAATCATATTATGTCATAAAGGCACTCACCCTGAACGGTAATGGTTAATTGTCTTAAGGGTAGTGCTTAAAACATTTGTTGTTTATATTTGTTTATTTTGTTCCTACCTTTGACTAGAATGGAAGTTTGAGTTTTGAAATGCGCTGTAACATTTCCCTTTATCGTCTTAAGTACATGTCCTTATCGTTTGTGGTCAGTGGGTTGGACATTCAACCTATTTTCATTGGATTGGCAGTCACATGTTGTTAAGGTCAGTAGGGTTGTACGTCCTTGCACTATGTGATTCAAATACTATTTAAATAATTTTTGTAATATTAAAAAAAAAAAAAAAACTATTTGTTTAATACAGAACTCTTTTATGTCCTTTTTGTTAATCTGGAAATTATATTGAGCGACACAAATAAGGTTTCGAAAAAGAAGAAAGCATCAGTCTATCTCGCACATTAAAATGTCAAAGTCTGCAACATTAGCGTGAATGTTAAAAATCTGGAACAAGTGGATGAATTTGTTTATTTAGGAAGTATGTCTACAAAGGATGTAAGAGTGAAGCGGATATTGAATAAAGGGTAGGGGCAGACAACAGAGTAAATGGTGCACTTAAAGTTAGCATCGTAAACAAAAACCTATAAAAAAAGCTTAGATGGTGGTGCACAATGGTGTTCATGTGCTGACTATTATGAATGAAAGTAAAGCATGGAACTGGCAAAAAAAGAATAGATTAGAATAAGTCCAGTAGTGATGAGATTTGCAAGACAAATGTGCGGTAAATCAGTGAGTGTCAAATGTAAATACAAGAAGTGAATGCGGTGCGAATAAAAAATGTTACGAACAAAATAATGAAAGGGTCGTTAATATGGTTTGGACACATAAGAAGAATGAATGAAGACAGAATGGTGAAGAAAGTAAATGTAAACGACGTAAACGAAGCTAAAAATAGAGGAAGACCGAGAAAAGCGTGACAAGATATCAATATCAGGAAAGAACAGTGCGGCAGTTCATTCAGAAGATCTGCCAGGGATTAGAAAAACACTAATACTGAATAATAAAAATGAACTTTTTTGAATTGAAATTTTAAAACTTTCAATAATTTCAGGTTAAATCTCTGTGGCATTGATTTTACAAGAATGGCAGAATCAAAAGCCGTGAGCTTTAAGGTTTATCACAAGAAGGACTTCAAAAGGATGGAATGACATTGGTGATCCACTACTTAACGAATAGCAGGCCAAAAGGCAAATAAAGAGAAGAAGAGCATTTCCATTATAATGATTTTTGAAAAAGAAATTTACAATTAGTTTTTCCTTGTTTTTATATATAGATATTATACTTTCATTAAAGAAAATACTTCGTTTACTAAAAATAATACATGACACAAGTTTATCGATTTTATAATGGCTTGGGAAATTATATTTTGCACACATCCCTAATGAGGGTAATAAACGTGACTTATGCATTTTAACTGGTCCATTGACACGCAAGATGGGAGTAAATTAATTTAATGACCGATATGATTATGGACGATCATCGATTGTCGATAATTTGACCAATCAGAGTTGTTGTCACTGCGGTTGAATTACCATTAATAATCGGAATGGCACACGTCTGGCGGTAATGGCGGCCGCCGTGATACATTGATTACAGTGTGCGGGATGATGTCAGTGGCGTCACTAGATTATACGGTCTATAATGTTGACGGAGATTGGACACTGCGAGAGATTAACATATGGAACTAAAACACATTCACAATTGGAGGCATTCTTTTTAAAAACATTGTTTTTTTTCAATGCTTGTTTTCACTTATCACTAACATGTTTCGTACTGAACACGTCCATCCTAAAATACATTAAGGAAGGACGCAACACAACACAAAGCGATATTGAAAATCGAAGGAAGAAAAATTGGGACACTTAAAAACTTTAGTGTTTTAAAATATTCAGTTTAATTTAGAAGAAGAGAGAAGAAAATAACAATCTATTGTTTCTTAAACAATGGTGTAAAACTCATTAAAAATAAATTAAACAAATTTATATTGATGAAGACGTCAGTTTTATAGAAGTTAAATCAAGACAATTCTTGGAATGTTGAAGAAACAATTTGGATATTAACAAAATGAGAAAAGTAATATTTCAATGTTTGTTTACACAAAAATCAAAATCTTTGATATGGGATCGAGTAATGTCACGAAAAAGTAATATAAAGTTTATAACAATCGATTCTTCGCAAAATTTAATATTTCTCACTCAAAATTAATAATTGAAATGCTATTTTAGTAGATTATTTTAATAAGCAAATAAATAGTTTAAAACTTTTATGACGCATTTCGATAAACAAAACAAATTATTTTACTCAATTTTGTAAGAAGCATTCGGGAATTTGTGGTGTGACGTCAATTTTCGAAAGGTTTGGAAGAAAGAATAGACTGACACATTATTCGTTCCTGACATACTTCTCTCGATTCCTCAATATTTATATATCTTATCGTGCACGCACTTACTTAATTTATTTATAAACCTACGAAACTTGTATATAACATTTAGGTTATATATTTTAAAAGAATTTAATTTGTTTTTATACACATTAAAAACCGGTTTCTCACTTACCAAATTACAAAAGCGTTTTATTTTTATTTTATTAAATAAATATAATATTTTGGCATCGTTACCATTTGAATTCAGTATAAGTGATAAGCAATCCTATAGCCTAAACCGGTAAAGAATATTTCGAAAAATTAATTAAAAAAAAATATATATTTTTTCAAATAAATTATAAAAATAAAAATAAAATTGATACAAAATTGCAGCAAGCTGCCGAAACTGATCGACGCGACGTTAAACACAAGTGGAAGGCCACTAAATATATAATAATAAAGACATTTTTTATAACTTTTTTTATTCTCATTTTTTTAATTGAACTTCTACCAAGAAAAAAAAATATTATTTTCTAAATAAGTCACATTCATGATTTATTTATTTATTATTAGATTCGAATGGAGTCATTCTCATATTTTTTACTATGGGTAAAAAAGGTTCTACAAAAAAGGTTTTAAAACATTTTGCGAATTTAATACTATTTTACCCACAAAGCTCCTCGTGAGATTTGAAGCCCAATAACAGTGATACCGAGTCTGGTGTAATTGCGAACCTTGAATTATTCCCCCCCCCCCCCGAAATAATGAATGAACCCCGGACCTCCGGACTCACCCGCCGTGACGCAATCATTGCGCCACAGAGGTCGTCTGTTAAGTAGAGTGTCTGTACATTTTTGAGTGGGTGTTGATAATTCAAAGAAAACACCCCTCTGAAGGTTACATTAGATGGCAGATTAAATCTTTATTTCATTTTCGAAATGTAGGATGATTTTCAATAAAGAAATATTAAATATGAATTATTTTACAGACAATATAAATTCTAAAATATTATTATTAATGTAAATTTGAAATATTCAAGTTATCGTGTTTAAAGAGGTTCATATTTTACATTATATAAACAAGATCATGGATTTATTTTGCATTGTCGAAATTCCATTTTTAATTTTAATTGTATGTAGAATGATTTTAAATAAACATTTAAACAAACTAAATATTATGCCATCTCCTCGAAGGGATAGGCATAAAAAATAGACTGCCACACTGTTCATTCCTAACATACTTCTCTCAACGTGTCATTCACACATTCACACATCACACATCGTGTCATATACGCACGTTGATTTCTCCGACTTCTCACATGAGAATATAAATACGCTTATAAATATAGAAGTATATCAGGAAATAAGAGTGTTGTGGTCCATTATTTCTGCCTACCCATTTGGCGAGACGACGTGATGATTATTTAGTTGGTCAGAAAATTACGTATTAATAAAGAGTTGTAAATAACAAAACAATCTAAATTATAATAAATCAAATTAAAGCAGTCTAAGCAGGTACTTTTACTATCACTAAGGCAAATTCACACCACTGGATGATTAGTAAGATGGTAAGAGTTCGGGTTCAGGTTCAGGTCGGGCGTCGGATCGGGTGTCATTAGTTATGGCCATCGTAGGGCATTGAGGCGGCGAGAAGAGCCACAGGCGATTCCGTCTCAAATGAGAGCGTGTTCTCCGCTAGTACTCGTATAGATGTATTGGAAACGTGCTTTAATATCGTTAACGCGCTAGATAAAATAATGATAAATTAAGGGAATATATCTATTTCCAATCATACTAACCTTTTGGCTGGATTAACGGGATAATATTATATGATGCAGTATATTCTTAAAATAGTTGTTGTAATGAATTATAATTATTATTAAATCCAGATGTGGAGGTGAATTGATGGATTGAACATTCAATATTATGCAGACAATATTCTGCAATGATAAACTGAATTTGAAACATAAGTAGAGAATTTTGTTGTATTATATTTGGTTGTGTGGTTCAGAAATCTGGACACTGAAAGTGCAAAACATGAACCGTTTAAAGGCATTGGAAATTTAGGAAATGTAGCTACATAGATAAATGGTTCGTATACAGTGGATGGATTTGATCACCAATTCAGAAGTCCCGAGGAGAGCTCATTGGTATCAGAAAAGTGTACAAGTATTTAAGGCCCGTAAAATTTCCTATCTGGGTTATATTTTGGGTACAAATGAGATTATCCAACTAGCATTAATGGACAAAATTGAAGGATTGCGTGGTCCTGGCCAAAATTAAAGACAATACTGGAATAAGGAGCTTGAAGAGGTTATTCTGGAGGTGCAACACTAATAAGACTTTGTAGAAGTGATGTCCTATATTGGGAAAACCTGATATGATACAAAAAGAAGAATTATTATTTTTATATAATATTATATTAAAAACGTTCGTAAAATAATAAGATTGATTTATCTTAATTGAAAATATTTTAATAGCTAGGAAAAGATGAACGTAAATTTTATTCAAAAATAGACAAACTATCAACACTGTAAGTGTGATTTAAATTGGTGTGACGCAACGTGGAGAGCGCCTGGAGAATACTGGCGAGAGACCGACAGGGATGGCGTGGGAATGGAAAGGCTTACGTCTAACAGTAAAAAGAGACAGGTTGACGATGAACGGAACGTTAAGATTGAACATTTCTGCGCCATACATTTTATTAGATATATAGCGAACATTGTTTCCCTGAAAGGCTTAAAAGCGAATTAAAACTACTGTGTATCCTGATAACCAAGAGTTTTATTACAAAACATATTTAATGTTCGCGTATATGAAATTCAAGACGAACCATCAGATTCAAGGATAGATACAACTTTAAGATGGTGGAGGACTTCACTTACTTGGGTTCGTCTATAACAAAAGAAAACGAAGATCACAAGGAAATCGAAAGAAGAATCACAATTGGTAACAAAACATTCTTCTCTCTACTACCAGCGCTCAAATCAAGAAACGTACACTGGAAAACCAAAATCACACTGTATAAAACAATCATCCGAACAGTAGTGACCTATGGGTGTGAGGCGTGGACAATGACAGCGAAATCTGCAGAGCGACTGGATACTTTTGAGAGAAGGGTGCTGCGCAGAATTCTGGGGCCTGTGAATGACGGTGAAGGCTGGAGAGTGCGGCATAATGACGAGCTGTACAATATTTACAAAGCTCCCAGTCTCTCCACACAGGTCAGACTGAATAGACTGAGATGGACCGGTCACGTGCAGAGGATGCCGTCATCGCGAACCCCAAAAAGATTGCTGGAGTGGCACCCAGGTGGTAGAAGACCAAACGACCAAGGCTGCGATGGGGGGATGAAGTTGGGAGAGATGGAGCAAGATTGTTAAGAGTGTCAGATTGGAGGGTCGAAGCGGAGGACAGGAGGAGTTGGAGGCAAAGAATACTGGAGGCTAAGGCTCGATATGGGCTGTAGGGCTATCGAAGAAGAAGAAGAAGTATATGAAATTCTTCAAAATTAATAACTCATATAAAGAAGTAACCTATTTGTAGTGAAACTTATGTTTGAACACCAACACGAACGTATTGATGTAAATCTCTTTGTTTTTTTTTCAGAGAAACAGTAATAACAAAACGAATTTAGCGAATCTGTCTCAGTAAGAACAAAATTCGGCAGGATCCGTAAAGAGATATCTCTCTGATAAGACAAATTGACGTGACATGGCGTTGGCTTATTCGTACAATAAATATTTTATTTCCAGCAAGCTTTGTTAGTATTAACTTACTGAATAACAAATCAATCCAATCTTGTGTACGAGTATCTACGGCGTTCTACGAATAGAGAAATCTCATGACTTAGACCTTATTCTTGTGTAGTCAAAAAGGTCCAGGAAAATTTGGCAAATTCTGTTTGGAAAATTTGGCAAATTATCTTTCCATACACTTTAAGTATTTAAAAACTATGTATAGAAGATATTATGTAAACGACGTGAACGGTGCTAGAAATAGAGGAAGGCCGAGAAAAACGTGTGAGGAGTCGGAGAAATCGACGTGCGTGCATGACAAGATGTATGAATTTAGAGCAAGGGAGAGAAGTATGGGGGTCCATTCTTTTGTCTACCCCTCCGGGGAGACAATTGAGAAAAGATGAAAAGAAAAAAGATTCCCTTCATCAGATGTTCAAAATTGATGAAATATTATTTTCTATATTCAATTCAAATAATTTACAAAATGAAACAAGTGTTATTTAGAAGGGAAAATTTTGAAATTTATACAACAGTTTAGATGAATTTTTTTTAACAATGAATACTTTAACGAAAGAAGTATTGTATATAATCATATTCAAGTTTAGAGCGTAGGTTCCCAACCATTTCTAGACCAATGCCCCCTTTACAAAAAAAATGTTCAACTCTCTTATCCTAGTTTTATATGGTTGCACATTAAATATTAATATATGGTTACACTTCTATTTATAATTGCAAAGATGAAATTAAAATTATCACAAATGCTTATATGAATGTACATACTCGTAGTTGCTTATACTGATTATTGACGATCATACTATTTTCATAATTAATACGAATGAACACGTTAGTTTTCTAGAAGTTTTATTATGTTTTATGGGAATGACATGCTTCGCCTTTCTAGGGCATTATCAAATGTTTGATAATGCCTTAGAAGGGCGAAATATGTCATTCCCACAAAATATAATAAAACTTCTATAAAACTAACGTTTTCATTCGTATTAATTATTTAATATGGAGTTTTACATTATTGTTCAAGAAACAATAAATATTATTTTCTGTTTATTTCATTGTTATCTATTAAAATACACATGCCACGGCACCCCTTGCCTGTCCCAACTCCCCCCATTTACAATACATCTGGTTTATTACCCTTGGAAAGCTCCCCCGTTGGGAACTAAAGTTTGAGATTATAGGAGACTATCAGTTCGTTAAAAACAATCAGTGCTTTAATTGACAGATGTCAACAATTAAAAAACTATAAAATTTTATCATACAATACAAACAATATTTAGATCGATAGGTTAAATCTCACGTTATCGTAAAATAAAATTGGTAAACACATATCTAACATGCGCATATGTATTGAATTACTTCATTACATAGGTACCTTCTTTGGTGTGTCAGGGTACACGGAACGGAACGAACGGTGGAACTGCTGATACCGAATGTCAGTAGGCGTGTTAGGGAATCAAAACATGTTCAAGCTAATGGGGCGGACATTCTTGATGACGATGATGAATCACGAGTTTTAACAGATTGCTTGAAATTTATCATTGCCCCGATTCTGTGAAATGTATTAAAAATGTGATATAACCATTTTTAATCTTTACGCATTTGTGGACTTTTACCGTACCTTAACAGCCTTCTACTTGAATGGTAATACATCTTCTTCTTCTTTATTTAAGACTGTTTCTTGGAGCCCGTTCCTGGGATGTAAATGTCCAAATATCTCGAGATTATTTAGGTGGTCCTCCTGGAGATCGGTTGCCCTTTGGTACTATATTTACCGATTTACTCATCACTCTTTCAGAACACGCCCTTACCGCATGGTCTCTTTAGTATCGTATCTCACAAAATCTTTGACATTTTAAATCTTCCTTGTTTTGGTATTTCTCACCCTGTCTTGGAGTGTCGTTCCCGAAATAAATCGGAGTTTGTAGTTATTAGGAGACTATAAGTTCTGATAGTGTCGGCCCTCGTCTCAATTCCATATGTCATGCAATACATCCCTACAATATTAATTTATTTATGCATCATTTACCAAGCACATTGTTTTAATAACTTTCAGTTGTGGTTACCCGTTCTAGAGGGGAGGCGAGGAGGATATTGTCATTTGCGTTTCAGATTTTTGTGTTTTAAAATAATAGAGATTAGTAACAGCTATTCTGAAATTTTTAATTAAACATAAATTCTTCATATATTTTATGATACATAATATAAAGAAAACTAAAACTGAAATCACCGAGTTGAGACATATCTTAAAATTTACATTTTGAAATTATTATGGCCAATTAATTGTTAAATAATCATCTCAAACTAGGCATTGTCTCGTATAAATACTACTTAATCTTTTAAATGCTTTTTATTAAATAAGCACATAAATCAAAATACTTTTGTAATATTTTAAATATTGCCAAGAATCGGAAACAAAAAAAGCATTTACTTAAACGTATCGATATTTAAATTACGCAATGATGCGAGTTAAGAAAGCAGAGCAGATGAAAATATAATAATGAAGATAGCGACACAATTATTTTATGACAAGTATCGAATGGATTAAAACAATTAGTTAAAAGGGAGACGAACATATTTTAACAAAGATAACGACACATTTTTATTATTAAAATGAGTAGTTAAAGTGGGTGAAAGTAGTCTTTATCAAACGTTACACCAAGTTTAAAGCAAAGCTTTATATAAGTAGCCTATTGTCTATTTTAGTGTAATTAAGAGTACCATTCAACTCTTCTTAAGATTAACAAATATATGTTCTTTATTTACATTATTTTTACTCTAGCAGCGCTACTCATTAAGTCAACATATATAAAACACGGCCATATCGAGTTCCGTATATTTGCAGGAATTTTCTTGAGCGCTTAATATAGGAGATTGACTACATTCTTGTACTATAAAGTATTTTATGCTCCCTTTAAAGCGCTGATTTTGTTTTGAGATATAAAGCATTCTAGTCTTTGATATAGGGACAATTCATGTTTCGGGAATATATGTAGAAAATAAGTATAATTTCGTCCTTAAAATAAACTAGAAAACGCGATAGAACAGTAAATTGTATTTTATAGTTGTTTTAAATTAATTGAAATTAATGTTTTATTTTTTTATTTCTGTGTCACAGATCGTCAGATCAATTAAAAGAAGTAGATAAAAAAATAATCAAAAAATACATATTTTTATGCATCATAATAATTAACAGCTGTAAGTAAAACTAACAATTATGCTTTCGGTATGAGCTTTAGAAGTTTTAGAAGTTTTAGAAGATCTCAAGACTTGAACCAAGCGTAGTACCTTTGTCATTTAATTGAGCTATAAAATATACACAATGTATGGTGTGTATTCCATAGCTCATTTTTTAAAAACATATTATTATACGAGACAATATTGATTTTTATTTTAATGAAACTTTAGACATAATTGTTTGAAGTGAAGCACATATTTAGAAGAAAAGTTTATTCATAATATATAAAAAAACAATACACGAAACAATAGCAGTTACATGTTTGAGTAAAAATAAAATAATATTTATTGCAACTAGTAAAACACTATTTATTTACAAAAATAATTATAAATCAGAGTATAAAGTAAAATTATAAGTTATAATATAATCGAATAATATAGCCCTAAAACTGAGAATACTCCTCATCAAGACCTATATATGGAGTATCTTGATGTACGGGTGCGAGACATGGTGCCTATCCGAAAGAGATAAACGGAGACTTGAGAGTTTTTTTAAACCGGCTTTTGAGATGTAGTCCAATAGAAGACTATTAGGAATTTCCTGGAGAGACCACATTACAAATGTGGCGCCAGCTTCTTTCACCTAAGGCAGCTAAAAGTAATCAAAATAAATATTCCCACTGATGCATTGAAAACATTAGTTAATTCCTTCGTCGTATCTCGACTCGACTATTACAACGGCATATACGAGTATGCCAACATACCCAAGAAACAAACGAACAAACTTCAATCTGTTTTCAATGCGGCAGCACGACTTATAAAAGGTGTTAAAAAAAACTCGCATATTTCACAACATCTAAAAGATCTTCATTGGCTCAAGTGTCCTGAAAGAATCCAGTATAAACTATGCTGGATGGTTTTTAAAGCGCTTCACGGAATGGCACCAGCCGATATATCTGAACTTTGTGTTGCTGATAGCCCTAACTTGCGGCAATCTACGCTTCGATCAGCAAACTTCTCGGCAATAGCCAGATTAGTTGAGCCAAAGCGCAACCCCCGGACAAATTTCGGAGATCGGGCTTTCGCAGTGGCAGGTCCGTCCGCCTGGAATATGCTTCCTGCACGCCTCAGATGCATTGACAATCCAACAGACGTGAAATCTCACCTAAAACCCACCTTTTCAAAATATCGCATAAAATGTAAACAACGGTTATCTGATTGCTGGTGTCACACGCATCTCTCTTGACTAAAACATTGTCAAAGCGCCCTTGAGCTATACAAATTAGCCTAATTATTATATTATTATTCTCCAAAGAATCGAAGGAGGAAGGCACCTGCTCAGGACCTTGTCCGAAAAGCATGCAAGATGGATCGGCCATGTAATACGACAAGAAGGCCTCTTGCATGCCATAATAGAGGGTATGACCGAGGGGAAAAACTCTAGGGGACGCCTACGCCGAGAGTACCTGGAGGACCTGTTGGTGGACGTGCGCTGCTCATCATATGCAGATTTCAAAACAGCCGCACAGGACAGGGAAGAATGGAAGAGAATAATAGAGGAAATTGCTGCAAACCAATCCCAGGATTGAAACCAGAGAGAGAGAGAGTAAAATTAATAAACAGTAAAATTAATTAATTAAAAAAAAACACAGATTTGCTGTGGGAATATTCAGGATGCGTTCTAATAATTTGTTAAGGCTTTGTATTTTTAACGGTGCAAATTTAAAAAGCATTCTTGAAATAATGTTAAAGTTTTAATGATAGTTTGAAAATCTAATGATTTTATTAATGTAAAACTTATATTGAGGATGTCAAAAACAATAAAGAATACAACACAAAAGAATGTATGGCAGATTTTATATATTTTAGTAATATTTTATGTTACAATAAAAAAACGTGTTTTACATTGAGACTTCAGAAGGAGTGATTCTTAATAAACATTATATTGCTAAATGGTCTACTTAAGCGGTATTTGAACTTTTAAAACTTTAATAAAATTGAATGCAGATTTAATACTTCAACTGAAGTTTAAAAAAATACATACTTAGGTTATTATATACTTCAAATACTTAAGTGGAAATTCTCTGAAACAAATTCCATCGAGAGCTTTTCTAGTCTCATAAAGAACTCCTTAATATATTTAAGTAGCTCTTCATTATGTGGGAGTACACAAACAAGTATACTCATGAATAAAATTACAAAGCAAACTATTAACAACTTACAATTTTGTGTTTTGGTTTACTGACAGATTGCAACTTGGTAATAAGAGACTTATGTTATAATATTAAAGAGAAAATCCAAAATATTTACTTACTTATTATACCATACTTCACTATACATAGTATTGTGAAGTATGGTATAACGCTGTGATATTCTAAAGTACTGTTTGTTTTAGATACATTTAATTACTCGAAGTGTAGTTTTTGATCAATTAATCTTATTCGGAAAAACTCGGTCACACTATATATTCATAACATATAAAAAATGGCTGCCATTTTGGATTTAGAACAATTAATTTCTGAGCGGATACAATACGTAAATACAATAATAAAGGATAGAAATTTAATTAATTTTCTATTTCCGGAGCGATACATTTTATTGACGATGTAAGAGCGGTGTACATTAAAGCACTTACCCGGAAAACTCAATAATGAAATGTTTTGTGTATTTTAATAAAAGCTTCAGTTTATATATGTATTGCTAAATTGAATATTCATAAATATCATTGTTCTTAGGGTTTGTGGTCATAAATAAAAAAATAAAAATTATTTAATCAATATTTCGTATATATTAATATGAAAAAACCAACTATACTCGTATGTTTTGATGATCAACCGTATCAATAAATTACAGAGCGTTTTCATTTTTTAATTATTTTATGAAACAAAGTGAATTTATTTTATTAAGGTATTTTAATATTAAGTTATTTCTCTTCAAACATTTCCAGTGTAACATTTAATATAATTTAAATAAGAATAATTACATTTCAAAATCCGAACTTTTAATTACTGAATTTCTGAAATACGTTTAACACCGAAGCATTGACAGACAGATTTCAAATTAACCTAAAATAGTTTTTGTACTCGTTTGGATACCCAGCAAAATCAATGTAAACTATTAATGAAAATTCAAATGATTTAACTTTCTAACAAATCATTTTTTTTGCTTTGTCAGTTATAGGTATGAGTTGAGGCAAAGGATAGCGGAAAAAGTTATTTACAACATTATGAAAGGATCACTAAATTGATATGAACATTTAATAAAACGGTGAATAAAATAGTATACCACCATAACTTGAGTGTGACCGAAATACAAAAAATGGGACTAGAAAATTATTTAAATGTTTAAATATTGAAAACTAAAAAAAAAGAATGCATGACGCGTTTATATGAATGTATAGAAGTCGTCTAGAGCAATGTGAAATATACGTATGCCAGTGAATCCTATTTTATGAGAGTATAATCAAAAAAATATTTTTCTTTTTCTTTTTTATATACGAGTACTTTGTATATCCACTAACTTTAAACTAAATTAAATTAAATATCAGACATGTTTCGGACAACCCGGTCCTTCCTCCTGATATTTAATTTTTTTTTTTAAAGTTATTGTTTTACACAAAGTATATACAAAAGAAAAAGAAAAATATAAAACATCTACAACACAAAGTATGGCGTACACAGAAAAATAAAAAAATTAAAGACAATGTACCATATATATGAATGAAAAAAAAATCCCAATACACTTGCACAATCTCATGCAAATATTTTTGAAGTGCACACATCCTTCTTCGTTGTCATTTTTTAAGCAATAAAGTGGCGGAAAATCGTAACCCATGTCATCATCATCATCATCAGCCGTCTGTCATCCACTGCTGAATGTAGGCCTCTCCCAAAGCCCTCCACCGCCCCCTATCCATTGCCGCTCCCATCCATCCATGTCCAGCAATCCTCTTCAGATCGTCGGTCCAGCGGGCAGGGGGACGTCCAACTCTACGGAATCCTGTACGCGGTCTCCACTCCAGAACCCGTCTTCCCCATCGGCTGTCGGTTCTCCGACAGATATGGCCAGCCCACCGCCACTTCAGCCCGCCTATCCGTAGAGCCACCTCAGTCACCTTGGTTTGTTGTCGAATAAATTCGTTTCTAAATCTATCCCTCAAGGTTATTCCAAGCATGGCTCTTTCCATGGCGCGCTGGGCAACCTTGAATCTGTAGACTAGACCTTTTGTCAATGTCCACGTCTCGGTTCCGTATGTTATGACTGGCAAAACGCACTGGTTGAAGACTTTAGTCTTGAGGCATTGTGGTATTTTGGAAGTGAAAACATGACGTAATTTCCCAAAGGCTGCCCAACCCAACTGAATTCTTCGGTTGGCTTCTTTCTCGAAATTGTTTCGTCCTAATTGTATGATTTGGCCAAGATATGGGTATTCTTGTACCACTTCGAGAGCCGACCCATCGACGGTTACTGATCCCGGGATAATATGTTCATTATACATGACTTTCGTCTTGTCCAAATTCATCCCGAGACCCACTCGTCTGGATCCAGTGTTCAGTTCATCTAGCATGCCTTCTAGATGCCCAGCAGATTCCGCCAGAATAACAATGTCATCCGCAAAACGAAGGTGAGACATGTATTCGCCATTTATGTTGAGGCCACGTTCAGACCAGTCCAAAGTTTTAAATATATCTTCCAAAGCACAAGTGAACAGCTTCGGAGATATCACATCCCCTTGTCTGACTCCCCGTTGCAGCTCAATCGGTTTGGTCTTCTGGTTTTGGATTTGAACGGACATTGTGGCGTTATTATAGAGGCATTTCAACACCTGTACGTAATTCCAATCAATCTGGTTTCGCTGCAGAGACTCCAGAACAGCCCAGGTCTCGACAGAGTCGAAGGCCTTCTCATAGTCCACAAAGGCAAGGCATAGGGGTCGATTATATTCTTCTGTTTTCTGGATAATCTGCCTAACTGTATGGATGTGGTCTATGGTGCTGAAGTTTGCTCTGAACCCAGCCTGCTCCGGAGGCTGAAAATCGTCAAATCTGCGGGAAAGACGGTTTGTTATGACCCTTGAGAACAACTTATAAACGTGGCTTAGGAGTGAGATCGGCCTGTAGTTTTTTAACAAAGTCTTGTCTCCTTTTTTGAAAAAGAGGACCACGATACTTTCGCTCCACGCTTTCGGTGTGCATTCCTTACGCAGTACGGAATTAAACATTTTTTGTAGTGCGCATAGAATTGGGAGTCCTCCGGCTTTTAGAAGTTCTGTGGTGATTCCATCTTCTCCTGGTGCCTTGTTGTTTTTCAGCTGTCTCAGGGCCATCTCAATTTCATCTATGTTTATCTCTGGGAGATCGTCAGTATGGTGGCGGGTTATTTTAGCTCTGGGATCACCATCTTCGTCATGTAGTACGGGCCTTGTAGCGTGTTTAGAGTAGAGACGTCCATAGTATTTTTCGACTTCCGCGAGTAACTCTGGTTTGGAGGTTACGATATTGCCGTCTTCATTTTTCAGTTTAGTCAGTTGGCTTCTGCCCAGTTTTTGTGTAAACACTTTGGACCCCCTATTCTGTTCAATTGCGTCCTTGATCATTTGTGTGTTTGCGTTTCGAAGATCCCTTCGAATCGCCGAATTGATCTGTTTACTCAAGTTTCGGGAAGTAATTGAAGCCATATCTGACCCAGCTATTTTTCGTCTCCTTTTCATGAGTTCCAGTGTCTCGCTGGAAAGTTTGGACTTCTTTCCATCACGCTTCGTTGGAAAGTGTTTACGTCCGGTTTCGTATAGGATTTTTGTTATACATGTGTTCTCCTCGTCAACATTTTCGGTATCTTCTAACGCGTCAAATTGGTTTTTAAGTTCTAGTTGGAAATTATCGGAGCTCACATTGGCTTCCAGCAGATTTGGGCGGATAGTTGATGTCATCAGTCGAGTTCTCTCGATTTTATAGTTGATATTTATGCAGGCTCTTACTAGACGTAACCCATGTACTGAGTGAAAATATAGTTTAGTCTACAGATATCGATAATTGTTATTATTATTAGATTCTGTATGTTATAACGTATTAAAAATTAAACCCGAAGTAAAGTTTATATTATTGTTTATAAAATATTTATTACTTTAAATAGCTTTTTATTATTTGTAATTTTTTAAAGTTATTGAATGTTATTAACGTGTAGAGATTCAATGCCATTCTCGTAGTGATTTCTCTTCTTCTCTTCTTCTTATTCTTAGTGTAGGCCTAATGACCTGTTTCTTAAGAGGAATTGGCCTCCTGCGAAGTCGACTCCCAGCTGTCGATCCTTCTCTTTGGTGGTCTGCCCGGGGGTCGTCTACTATAGGGCTGGCCGTGTAACACAATGAAGGGGAGTCTGGATGGATTTATTCTTCCCACGTGTGCATACCAGTATCGTAACCATATCCTCGACCTCGCATATCTCCCTTATCCGTGTATTCCTGATCCTCTCTTGCAGTGTCTTGCCAGATATATACATATCTGAGAGTCTTCATTTCTGACACTCTGAGCGCTCTTTTTGCTTACAGAGGTTCAGCTCTTTTGGTTATTCCTCTTACGTCTGATGGGAACATTGTTGGAAGGTGATTTGGTGGGTTGTTGGTTTATGCAGGGGCATGATTACTTAGATTTGGGAGTTTTGATTCAATTTTTTTTAAGCAAGCCGGGCTTCTGAGCTTTTATGGGAGTACCACCACTGCACACAAGTCTTATAAATTTTCAGTTCGTGGGGATTTGTTAATATAAATTATATTGCGTTGTGAAGAACTTAACTTAAGAATTTAAAAATGCAAACCCTTATTAAAGATAAAATATTTTTTTTAGTAGGAATGGGATGTTTGTGAAATGTATACTTATATCTGTATACGAATCCTGGATTTTCACCTGTGGGTGGTTAATTCAAATTTTTAATTGTATCTCAATAGAGACGAAGACGCAAACTGGAAACTGAATATGGATGATCAAGGTGTTTACAGGACTTATGACCTGTCATTGGTTGGGTTAAGCGCACGCTTTATGTAATTACAACATTCCCCATTCCACCATTGTTATTATGATCATGCATGATACATTTTTGGAAGTTGTATATATACTCCAAATCCATACCTATCTTCACGTGTCAGTTCCAGTCAACCATCTATGTAGATTTGATTGTACTAATTAATTTTTTAAGATTAATCTATACAATCCACCCACTAACGCCATCTATGGAGAATGATTGTTTAGCATTTAGCAAACTACTTTATTAACACAATGCGAAGAGGCTACCGCCCCCTAGCGCACTGTTTTTTAGAAGTCGCCTGGAGTATCACTCCTATTTTATACGCCAAAGAATTGACCGGAATGGGATGTGTTCTAAACTAAATTAAATTAAATATCAGACATGTTTCGGACAACCCGGTCCTTCCTCCTGATATTTATTTTTTTTTTTTAAAGTTATTGTTTTACACAAAGTATATACAAAAGAAAAAGAAAAATATAAAACATCTACAACACAAAGTATGGCGTACACAGAAAAATAAAAAAATTAAAGACAATGTACCATATATATGAATGAAAAAAAAATCCCAATACACTTGCACAATCTCATGCAAATATTTTTGAAGTGCACACATCCTTCTTCGTTGTCATTTTTTAAGCAATAAAGTGGCGGAAAATCGTAACCCATGTCATCATCATCATCATCAGCCGTCTGTCATCCACTGCTGAATGTAGGCCTCTCCCAAAGCCCTCCACCGCCCCCTATCCATTGCCGCTCCCATCCATCCATGTCCAGCAATCCTCTTCAGATCGTCGGTCCAGCGGGCAGGGGGACGTCCAACTCTACGGAATCCTGTACGCGGTCTCCACTCCAGAACCCGTCTTCCCCATCGGCTGTCGGTTCTCCGACAGATATGGCCAGCCCACCGCCACTTCAGCCCGCCTATCCGTAGAGCCACCTCAGTCACCTTGGTTTGTTGTCGAATAAATTCGTTTCTAAATCTATCCCTCAAGGTTATTCCAAGCATGGCTCTTTCCATGGCGCGCTGGGCAACCTTGAATCTGTAGACTAGACCTTTTGTCAATGTCCACGTCTCGGTTCCGTATGTTATGACTGGCAAAACGCACTGGTTGAAGACTTTAGTCTTGAGGCATTGTGGTATTTTGGAAGTGAAAACATGACGTAATTTCCCAAAGGCTGCCCAACCCAACTGAATTCTTCGGTTGGCTTCTTTCTCGAAATTGTTTCGTCCTAATTGTATGATTTGGCCAAGATATGGGTATTCTTGTACCACTTCGAGAGCCGACCCATCGACGGTTACTGATCCCGGGATAATATGTTCATTATACATGACTTTCGTCTTGTCCAAATTCATCCCGAGACCCACTCGTCTGGATGCAGTGTTCAGTTCATCTAGCATGCCTTCTAGATGCCCAGCAGATTCCGCCAGAATAACAATGTCATCCGCAAAACGAAGGTGAGACATGTATTCGCCATTTATGTTGAGGCCACGTTCAGACCAGTCCAAAGTTTTAAATATATCTTCCAAAGCACAAGTGAACAGCTTCGGAGATATCACATCCCCTTGTCTGACTCCCCGTTGCAGCTCAATCGGTTTGGTCTTCTGGTTTTGGATTTGAACGGACATTGTGGCGTTATTATAGAGGCATTTCAACACCTGTACGTAATTCCAATCAATCTGGTTTCGCTGCAGAGACTCCAGAACAGCCCAGGTCTCGACAGAGTCGAAGGCCTTCTCATAGTCCACAAAGGCAAGGCATAGGGGTCGATTATATTCTTCTGTTTTCTGGATAATCTGCCTAACTGTATGGATGTGGTCTATGGTGCTGAAGTTTGCTCTGAACCCAGCCTGCTCCGGAGGCTGAAAATCGTCAAATCTGCGGGAAAGACGGTTTGTTATGACCCTTGAGAACAACTTATAAACGTGGCTTAGGAGTGAGATCGGCCTGTAGTTTTTTAACAAAGTCTTGTCTCCTTTTTTGAAAAAGAGGACCACGATACTTTCGCTCCACGCTTTCGGTGTGCATTCCTTACGCAGTACGGAATTAAACATTTTTTGTAGTGCGCATAGAATTGGGAGTCCTCGGCTTTTAGAAGTTCTGTGGTGATTCCATCTTCTCCTGGTGCCTTGTTGTTTTTCAGCTGTCTCAGGGCCATCTCAATTTCATCTATGTTTATCTCTGGGAGATCGTCAGTATGGTGGCGGGTTATTTTAGCTCTGGGATCACCATCTTCGTCATGTAGTACGGGCCTTGTAGCGTGTTTAGAGTAGAGACGTCCATAGTATTTTTCGACTTCCGCGAGTAACTCTGGTTTGGAGGTTACGATATTGCCGTCTTCATTTTTCAGTTTAGTCAGTTGGCTTCTGCCCAGTTTTTGTGTAAACACTTTGGACCCCCTATTCTGTTCAATTGCGTCCTTGATCATTTGTGTGTTTGCGTTTCGAAGATCCCTTCGAATCGCCGAATTGATCTGTTTACTCAAGTTTCGGGAAGTAATTGAAGCCATATCTGACCCAGCTATTTTTCGTCTCCTTTTCATGAGTTCCAGTGTCTCGCTGGAAAGTTTGGACTTCTTTCCATCACGCTTCGTTGGAAAGTGTTTACGTCCGGTTTCGTATAGGATTTTTGTTATACATGTGTTCTCCTCGTCAACATTTTCGGTATCTTCTAACGCGTCAAATTGGTTTTTAAGTTCTAGTTGGAAATTATCGGAGCTCACATTGGCTTCCAGCAGATTTGGGCGGATAGTTGATGTCATCAGTCGAGTTCTCTCGATTTTATAGTTGATATTTATGCAGGCTCTTACTAGACGTAACCCATGTACTGAGTGAAAATATAGTTTAGTCTACAGATATCGATAATTGTTATTATTATTAGATTCTGTATGTTATAACGTATTAAAAATTAAACCCGAAGTAAAGTTTATATTATTGTTTATAAAATATTTATTACTTTAAATAGCTTTTTATTATTTGTAATTTTTTAAAGTTATTGAATGTTATTAACGTGTAGAGATTCAATGCCATTCTCGTAGTGATTTCTCTTCTTCTCTTCTTCTTATTCTTAGTGTAGGCCTAATGACCTGTTTCTTAAGAGGAATTGGCCTCCTGCGAAGTCGACTCCCAGCTGTCGATCCTTCTCTTTGGTGGTCTGCCCGGGGGTCGTCTACTATAGGGCTGGCCGTGTAACACAATGAAGGGGAGTCTGGATGGATTTATTCTTCCCACGTGTGCATACCAGTATCGTAACCATATCCTCGACCTCGCATATCTCCCTTATCCGTGTATTCCTGATCCTCTCTTGCAGTGTCTTGCCAGATATATACATATCTGAGAGTCTTCATTTCTGACACTCTGAGCGCTCTTTTTGCTTACAGAGGTTCAGCTCTTTTGGTTATTCCTCTTACGTCTGATGGGAACATTGTTGGAAGGTGATTTGGTGGGTTGTTGGTTTATGCAGGGGCATGATTACTTAGATTTGGGAGTTTTGATTCAATTTTTTTTAAGCAAGCCGGGCTTCTGAGCTTTTATGGGAGTACCACCACTGCACACAAGTCTTATAAATTTTCAGTTCGTGGGGATTTGTTAATATAAATTATATTGCGTTGTGAAGAACTTAACTTAAGAATTTAAAAATGCAAACCCTTATTAAAGATAAAATATTTTTTTTAGTAGGAATGGGATGTTTGTGAAATGTATACTTATATCTGTATACGAATCCTGGATTTTCACCTGTGGGTGGTTAATTCAAATTTTTAATTGTATCTCAATAGAGACGAAGACGCAAACTGGAAACTGAATATGGATGATCAAGGTGTTTACAGGACTTATGACCTGTCATTGGTTGGGTTAAGCGCACGCTTTATGTAATTACAACATTCCCCATTCCACCATTGTTATTATGATCATGCATGATACATTTTTGGAAGTTGTATATATACTCCAAATCCATACCTATCTTCACGTGTCAGTTCCAGTCAACCATCTATGTAGATTTGATTGTACTAATTAATTTTTTAAGATTAATCTATACAATCCACCCACTAACGCCATCTATGGAGAATGATTGTTTAGCATTTAGCAAACTACTTTATTAACACAATGCGAAGAGGCTACCGCCCCCTAGCGCACTGTTTTTTAGAAGTCGCCTGGAGTATCACTCCTATTTTATACGCCAAAGAATTGACCGGAATGGGATGTGTTCTAAAAATATTTCAAAGATAAAACGAAAATTTTCAATCAGAAGCCATTCTAGAATTTTTTTTCAACAAGTCTGCAAAAAAAATGGATCACCCATGCATAAAGAAAATGAAAAACCTTTTAACCTATATAATAAAAGATGAATCAGATGCTTAATAGGGCCTATAGTTGATGAATTTGGGCTGTCGGATCGGCTCGTGGGCGAGTGGGGAGGGGGGGGGGGACATTTTAATTTGGAGATGCTTTATTTTAGCCACACGGGAAACGCTGATATTTTTTTTTTGTAATTTGGGTCTTATTCTCAAAGCAATTGCGGAGGAAAAGGGATTTTTAATACGCCCCCAAAGTATTTATTTCAATTCACGTGCTTACTTTTATTTTCGTTCTTAAAGCCTCAGCTAAAATATTTGATTTAATTTTTTTACTCTGTTAATACGTATAAATATAAATATGGATTTAGATTATTTGAATATTGTTCATCTTCTTCTAATTAGACTGTTACTTCTGTTCATTCCTGGAAGTAGGCCACTCGTATTTTCCATTATGTTCGATATTGAGCGATTTGTAACCTGGCACTACGTGCACTTTTACTAATGTCGTCGCACCAACGAAACTGTGGGCGATCTATGCTCTGCCATCCTCGGCCAACAGCACAGCATTTGCTTTGTCCATTTTTCAACTGGGTAATGTCCTGTCTATCGCCACTTAAAGGTTGCGGCCACCTTGATGACGTCAGAAACCTTTATCCTGAATCGTATGTCCTTATTTCTGACCATGTTCCGTACCTATCATGGCTCTCTCCATTGCTCTCTGTGTGACTCTCAGCTTACTGACACCTTTTTATGACATTATTAACTTATAAAATGTGTTCCAAAAAACTCGCATATTTCACAACATCTAAAAGATCTTCACTGGCTCAAGTGTCGTGAATGAATCCAGTATAAACTATGCTGGACGGTTTTTTAAAGAATTTCACGGAATGGCACCAACCTATATATCTGAACTTTGTGTTACTGATGCCCCTAGCTTGCGGCAATCTACGCTTTGAGCAGCAAACTCCTCGGCAATAGGCAGATTAGTTGAGCTAAAGCGCAACCCCCCGCCAAATTTCGGAGAACAGGCTTTCGCAGTGGCAGGTCCGCCCGCTTGGAATATGCTTCCTGCACGCCTCAGATGCATTGATAATCTGACAAATTTTAAATCTTAACTAAAAACCCACCTTTTCAAAATATCGGATAAACTGTAAACAACGGTAATCTGATTGCTGGTGTCACACATGAATCTCTCATGACTAAAACATTGTAAAAGCGCCCTTGAGGTGAGCTATTCACGAAAAGTAGCCTAATTATTATTATTATTATTATTGTTATCTTAATACTATAAGTTAACACTGCGTAAAAATCACATTACGCTCAACTATTAAAACTGAGAAAATATTATAAGATTAGTGAATCTCCATTATCGTTTTTTAAAGCGTAATTACTCATTAACGTAATTGAACATTTCCATTATAAGAGGCAATAAGCTTTGGCTCTCTAAAGAAATAAAAACTCTCAATTGCAATCGAAAGCGAGTGTAAAGTCTCAAATGAGAACACAATGGCATTAAAGATAAATGTTTGTAGATATCCACTGAAATTGAGTGCTAAACCAGAGTAATACTTTTTAGTACAATCTTACTTATCTTAATGTATTATAGTTAAGAAAACACAATGCAACGAAATTGGGTACTTTCATTAGCTATTTGCGGAATATCAAAGTGGCCGGAATCTTGATTGTATGGTTTCATAAATACTCGTACAATGAACAGAATATAATGGTTTATCTCTTTTATCCCAGGAATACGCAACGTTAATGAAAATTGCAAGTTTATTATCACGAAACAATGAGAAACATTTAATAAAAATAAAATGAAACGGCTTTTGAAAAATGACAAATTGATACTAAAATTAAACCAACGTAATTATCAATTATAATTAAATAAAACGATATATTTTAATACCTGCTTCTATTTACGTTTTTATTTCGATAGCTACTAGTTTCGCCAGGCTGGTCTGATACAACCTGTTGATGCCAGCCAGCCTAGCCGAAACCGGTTGCTGTCAAAATATCGACAAAGTGAAAGTTGCTAAAAAAAATGAGGAAAATTTGACAGTTAATATATTTTTGTAACACCTGATGATGTCAACATTGGTTGATGAAACAGTTGTCGTAAAATAAATACAATTGTGAAATAAAACAAAGTTTTTGCATTAACAGTTATAAAATGTTAAAGTATCATAGTGTTTCGGCCAAAACAATGGACTATTTAAAAAAAATAGCGTTTTATTTAATTATTGTTTAAAATAAACTTCCATCATTATATTATTTAAAAAATGCTTACTTGCGGAATTATTTTTATTTGTAAATTCAAGTAGACTCTAAAACAAGCTATTCAAAACCGGAGCATATTTCACGATAAAATATCAATAAATTAGAAGGATACGATGCTTAGCTTTCAAATAACAATTTATGGCGGCGGGATCGTTAAGATTTTTTCGAATTTACGGGCCGCGAAGGTGGAGAGATCAAGCCCCCGCATGTACCGAGACCGTACCCAGCAACACATAATGGCCGCGCCAAAGTACCGGAGCTTTCCGCAAAGACCCGGGAGCTTACCGGGCCCACAAAATATTGGAAAAATTATAGCTCGTTTTATTTGCTGTACTCTATGGATTCGTATAGGAATTTGTGGATGAAAATTTCTGGATTTCCTCGATCAAGTGGTGTACACGGAGTCTCTTTAAGGTTTGAAGGTAAATCTCGCTATTTTTGTGGAAATTTACCGTAAAATTCTATTATAATAATGTATTAATGTTAAGAATAAGGAGAAACAAAACATAGTTGATAAAGTCCGGGGATTTACGTGAGCAATTTTCTTGAAATTCTTTTACCCAAAACCTGCTCTGAGAGGGAATGAAAATAATATATTAAATGAGTAGAAAAAAATAACAAAATGCTGAGGGAGGTCTTGCACTAAACTAAATGAGTAAGCACAAATCTATTTTATTTTAACAGAAAAATACGTCTTTTCATTGAGACAATGATCCAGATATATGGCTAGTCTTAATAATGAAATCTCTGAAAGAAGATAACAAAAATAGTTAGGTAATTAAAACAGACATTTTTATTATTATTCGTGAATTTAAAAAATAAAAGTTTAAAAAATATTAAGTTCCTTTGCTTTTAACTAAGTTTTACCTGTTTATCTAAAGCGTGATATTATTGGCATTTTTAAAGTGCCCTGTCAGGTCCTCCCGACGTTGGCGATCACTCTGGTTAACTCTTTCCTGTCCTGCGCTGTCCGGAATAGCTTCTCCACAGTTCCGATTCCCGTCCATTCCCTCACATTGCGCAGCCAAGAGATCTGCCTTCTCCATGCCCCCTGCGGCCCTCTATTTTTCCCTTCAAAATTCGATGCAGCAGGCGATATTTCTCTCCTCTTAGAACGTGACCCAGATATGAAATCTTGCGGACTTTGATCAATGTCAGCAGCTCTCTATTTACTCCTGCACGATTCAGGACTTCTGTGTTCGTCACTCTGTCTGTCCATGGTATCCTGAACATTCTTCGGTGAAGCCACATTTCAAATGCCTCTAACCGGTTCATTGTATTTACGTTTAATGTCCATGTCTCACACCCATATAACAGAACAGACCACACATAACACCTTAACATCCTCTGTCTTAGTTTTATGTTGACATTGTTGAAGCAGCAAGAACAGCATTTAACAAAACGAAGTCACCATGGTACAACTTATTCAAAATAATCTTAAAATTATAAATATAATATGAAATAAATTTTTCATAACAAGGTTTCTTCTATATATTCTCTTTTAAATATTGATAAATCCAAAATGTTATTATACTGATTTAATTACGTGAACACAGTATACTTGTACATATAGATGTGACAATTTTTCATAATTTGAAATAATATTATACATATACTACACAGGTATATAAGTTATAATATATCCTCCAGTGTAGAGAATAAGAGACTAGGCTTTTAATATCGGATAAAAAATATCAATACAGAAAATTATTAAAGCTTTGAAGTAACGTTAAAGTTTCCTTCATCTGACAGTGATCGGACTATAAATAAGTTCAATGGATAACCAGTTTGCCTCCAATCTAAAAAAGTTGATCACCGTTGGAATAATGGTAATGTGAAGTGACGACTCAAACCAAAAGGTTTTGTGAAAAAAAAAACGTAAGCAGAAATGGGAAAAGCCGCTGGAGAACTCTCGTATTAAGTGGTCCTTTATGATTTAAATTCTCGTCTTGGCCGAAATCGATTTTCTGGGTTTTGAAGGAAATTCGGTTGTCAAAGGGCAAGCAGTAGGGCGTTTGCGGTATGCATAATTTATTGCTTTTTAAAACTTTTAAATGTAAGATGAGACGAAATCATGTTACCTACTTAAATTCATTAACTTTGGTGGAATGGAAACTAATCACGGGGAAAATTATAAGTTTACAAGTTTAATTATTTGTAATTTAATTAAGTGCTAAACTATCTAAAGCAAGATTGAAATTTTCTTAGGAATGTACGTTAAATCAACACTCTGCAAGTTAATAAAAATACAACACTGTTAACTTATTTTTTTTCTTAGGATTTGCTTTCCATGATAATACTTTGAATCACAATTCCACTTTTGATTTAATTTATTCAGGACAATTTCGTGACATTATCAAAAGCCTTGAGTCTTAGTAGATGAAACGTTTATTCTTTTCTAAAAAAAAACTTCTAAGTATTAAATGATCATTGTCCTTGAGAAGATGGCCTTCGAATAAAAGAGGTCGCTCTTTTAAAACATATTTAGTATAAAATAAAACTTTGATATTACTTACATATTATGAAATAGAGAGAAATGCGAATCTACGAAACCTGCGTTCGTCCTGACGAACGCAGACGAGGGCTGTCACTATTTGAACAAAACATTTCATAAAAACTATAGAAATGAGAATTCTTATATCCACTGCGGAAACTACATTCCAAGACAGGTGATAAATTACGAAATAAGGAAGATTTGCGATGCCGGAGATGTTGTGCAGTGGGGAAGACTAAGAATACAATATTGGAGATATCACATGGAAAAAGCGAGTTCTAAACTAGGCAAAGGGGCAAATAAGGAATCAACAGGCAGCCGACCTTCAGAATGAGCACCTGAAAGACAGCTAGGCATCTACATCTCAGGAACAGGCTCCGTAAAATAACAGGACACAGTTCTCAGGAAAGGAGTAAAAAAAGAAGAATAAGAATAAGAATGGGAAGAAAATGGAGATAACATATTCTGATAACACATACATATGTATCAAGTAAAAAAAATATAAAGAGTTCTCCTACGAAAATGTGCTCTTATATTCTTTTATACAGAAAAAGCAAATAGGTATGTACATATGATTGTTATGACCTACAATTATTGTTAATTGAATAAAAATGTCATATAATATCAGTCACGAGCAGTTTAGGAAGTGTAAATTGACTATTAAAGTAAGAAATGGAACATCTATTATGGATCAATCTTTTTATTTCTTTCTCAACCTCCTTTCCTCCACTATTGGATATCTTCAACTTTTCTCCACTTGTCTTTGTTTAATTCCTTCTGCATTAAGGTCTTCCCAGCTCTTGAGGCAATATCATCAGTTCATCTTTTAGATGGCTTCACTTCTGTTCCTTGTTCAAGGATTTCCATTGGATTATTCTGGGTAATCATCTGGTACTATTCTCTCTACGTATATGTCCAGCCCATTGGTATTTCAATTTATCTGTATGATCTATGATGTCGACAACTTTGGTTCGGCGTTAAATGCATTTTTCATAAAATAAATTATTTCATTACTACAGACAAGGCAGATGTTTTTTTAAGTATAAAAGTTTTAGCAGTTGGCTCTGCTCCATGGCTACATAAAAAAAATAATGCGATATGTCTTCTATGTTCGCCATAACTTTGTGTTATAGATGTTTAATGTTTCTATTTTTATATACTTTGTACACAACACTCACATAAAATAAGTGCTGTATACAAAGTATATAAAAAAATAAACATTAATGCGATATGGTTCATTTTCGATTAATTAACTTTAAAAGAGTATTTCAGAAGAAATATAGACATATAATGAACTAACTAACCATCACGCCGTTTTCCTAAAGAGCCATACTGCTCTGATATACCTTTCTAGATTCCTCTACATTCATATTATACATCGTAACATGTACGCCTGCCAATTTTTCCGACTTCGAATGTGGTCACCTTTTATTGTTTGATTAATTTGGTCATACCATGTCCTCCATGGTCTTCCACGGTTTCTATTTCCACTCACACAGCTTGCATATAAAATTTTAACCATTCTTCTCTCGTCCATTCGTTCCAAATGTCCAAACCATCTAAAGGATTCTTTTTAATTTTTACTAATGATGAAATCATCTGCTATACATTTCTCTCTTATTTCATCGTTCGGTATTCTATCATATATCGTTTTCCCGCACATTATTCTTGTTTCGACGGACATTATTCTATTTTCATCCTTTACAGAAATATACGTATATAAATATGGCCCTAATAAGTCTAAAACATATTTAATATATAATTGCAAAAAGTTCAAAGTACATGATGTAAATGGGGTACGAAGTCGAGGCAGACCGAAGAAAACATGGCATGACCAAATTAATCAAATTTTAAAGGTTGGTCATGTTAGAAGTCGGAGGAATCGACGTGCGTGTATGACTCGTTGTATGAATGTGGAGGAATCTAGAGAGGTTTGCCAGGATAGAGTAGTTTGGCGGTCCATTCTCTCTGCCTACCCCTGCGGGGAAACGGCGTGATGGTTTGTTTGTTTGTTGTGATACCGAAATAATACGAGTAAACATTTTGTGTTATAAAAGAAAACAAAGATAATAATTTTTATTAACATTTTATTTAAAAAAAATGTGTAGAGTAGAGATATGCATGCCTAGATTCTTGCAAATACGATGAATACATTAGCGAAAGACAACCAACGTATAGATTAACGATCAATACATTAGCGGAAGCCTTGAACGAAGAGCTTTAAAGTAGAAGCCCATTTTAATAATAAGCACCTCGAATACATTAAAACAGTTTTAAATTTTCTTTATCGGTTTGAAGAGTAGTAAAGCTCTGTGTCGACCAATAAATTCTTCAAATGTCAAAATAATAAAGCCACTGAAAATTTATGCAAAAGAAGTTTTAACAAATGACTTTCTAATTTTAAGCCTGAAAGGGCCTCTCTTTTGGAACAAGATTGATACTCTTGATTGAAGCTGGTTTTTTTATTCATTCAGACGCTCGGAATTAAAAAAAGAACCGACTTAACTTGCTCACTTAAAAGATGGGATTTTTCTTTTCGATTTCAACTGTTTTTCAATTGTGCTTTAAAAATATTACCGTGCTAATATTATTTCTGTAAACAAATGCTATTGTATAACATTTTTTAAAATTAAAGCCACACAATAACATTTATTATAAAATGTTTTTTAACATACGAGTATTTTGTGAAAATATTTAATTTTCAAAATTAAAAATAATAATACAAAATAATATATATTTTTTAATATGAACAAACACTTGCGAATTGACCACAATGTCAAAGAATATAAGACATTCTTACGACCCATCATGACGCATGCTGTAAAGACGCGGGGCGATAATGTTCGAACCAATGGACTTCTATGAACATCTGAGATGAAGGTTCTAAGATCCATTAATGGAAAACTCTCTGAGATCGTGTCCATTGTGTAGAAGTAAGAAAAACTTGCGAAATAGAGGACATCGCGCGGTGGAGTGGATCCAGAAGAAGATACTAGAGGGACTGTGTAGCCAGAATTAATAGTGGCAGACTCGCATAAACTACAGGGTACAGCCGTATACAAAATCCCCTCGAAACATCCTTCACCTGGACGACTAACTAATAGATGGTGCCATAGTTAGATCTCATAATCTCAGTAGGTAAGATGTCTGTGTCACAGATCGTCAGATCTAATAAAAAAAAAAAAAGAAGAGATCAAGAATCATAATTTTAATTGTTAAGATCTATTGAGATACAATTAAATTTGAATTGACCACCCTTTGGTGAAAATCCAGAATTTCGTATACAAGTATAAGTATACATTCACAAAAATATTTGGAATTATTCTGGTCAACTCTTTGGCAATTAGAATGGAATAATACTCCTGGCGACTTCTAACAATACGTTTATAGGCTACAGCCTACGCATTGTGTTAATAAGGTAGTTTGCTAAATGCTGAAAATCATTCTCCATAGATGGCGTTAGTGGGTCGGTTGTATAAGTTAATCTTGAATAGATTCACAAGTGCAACCAAATCTACATAGATGGACAATTGAAACTGACACGTGAAGATAGGTATGGATTTTGAAGTATATATACATCTTCCAAAAATTAGTCATGCATGATCATAATAACAAAGGTGGAATGGGGAATGTTGTAATTACATAAAGAGTGCGCTTAACCCAACCAATGACAGGTCATAAGTCCTGTAAACACCTTGATCATCCATATTCAGTTTGCGTCTTCGTCTCTATTGAGATACAATTATATTGAATTGTTAAGTATATTTTATTTGAGTGATGGTTTGAAGATTATTTTGTTTTGACTTGTTTTTAAATATATTTCAAATGAAAAAGTATATTGGACATATTTTTAAGCGTACTATTTAAATTAATTCTAGGAATGCAAAACAAACTCTGTAATATATTATTCCACACGAAGAGGGTGAAGTGTCTACAATCAACCGTTTTAAATTTGGTACAGAAAATACTGTTGAGAGAATAGTATTTTAATATATCGATTTGATTTATTTACAAAATGGGTTCTTTAACGTATTATTTTTGGTAAATATAAACGCAACACAGGCAGGATCATTTTCTCCTTGCTTTGTTATGTTTGATTTAGATAATGCATAATGTTTTATTTATAATATTTCCACTAAATTTTTTTAAATTTATAAACTAAAGGCATCACGGTGCATATTTCAAATACCAGATATTGAATGATGACTTTTTTATTATTTATTGTCCGTAAGAGTAGATAAGATAAATGATATAAACCATAAATTGTAAAAATGGGTCCATGGAAGGTGCCTCCACGTGTGCAAACGACACAAAGTCGGGGAAACCTTCAACCACAATGGCAAGAGATGGATGAGGAATATCCAAAATACCACCTCTGCAATATATGAAGCTTTCTTGCTATTCACACGAAAAACAATAATTAAAACGGTGCTACGGTGGGTACCTTAGTTATATAACATTTTTCTTTTAATTTTCGATTTACCCGGGTACCTACTTAGTTATGAATAATAAAGAACCCAGTTGCTCTTTTTGATCTCGGGCTAAGCACGCATTAACAAAAGATTTATCTTTGGAAAAAGATTAAAGAAAATAGAAAATAAAGCGCCGTCCGTCCCCCTGCCACCGTTTTATCATCCTCGTAATATTTCACGTTAGATCTTGAGAGATTGCGGAGGGTGGCGAATGTCTAAAACGTTTTACTAATGATAATCATTTTGGCAATATTTTCATCAGGTTCCGTCTCTCCTCTGGGACATAATTATTTCTTCAAATTGAAAGTCAGTCATATAACGCGATGTAGGTGAGTTATTCTCGGAATCGACGCAATGCCATTCTCGTCATAAAATAGAGGCGAAAATGAAGAAGAGGCCATTTTAATAATTTGCAAAATAATTTACATTTTTTCCCCCTTATATACAACAGGTTGTTTGAACCCGATTACTATAAACAATTTATTTTAGCTATTATATTGATTCTCATGACATGTGATAGGTAACCAATCTATCGCCATTTTATTGTTACGTGAATTCTACACCAGACCAAAGAATGTGTGACAATCACACTGCCATCGCCGGGAATCGAACCCGGGACCTTCAGCATGGAAGTCAGAGCTCTTACCACCTGCCAGGAAGTCCAATCATAATAAAAACCAATTAACTTTCCGTCACGTCGTTTCCCCGGAGTGATATTTGACGACGACCCCGACGACCTTCGTGGTCGATTGTTAAGTGCATTGACTGCTACCCCGAAGGTTCCGGGTTCGATTCCTGCGAGGACAGTTTGATTGTCATAGTGTCTTTGGTTTGGTGTAGAATTCACGTGACAATAAAACGGCGATAGATTAGCTACCTATCACGAGAATCACTATGACAGCTATAATACCCTTTTCATCGATTTGGCTCATTCTGTCATGATGTAAAGAGCGATTCACCAAAATAATAATAATAATAATAATATGCGGGCCACCTTATTGCTCTGTTTTGACATACCTCTAAAGTTCCTCTTTATTCATACGTTGTAACATGCACGTTCGTCGATTTTTTCAATTTCCGCCTTTTAGTATTTATATAATTATATAATTTGGTCATGCCACGCTTTCCTTGGTCTTCTACGGCTTCTCTTTCCACACTTATTGTACACAACATAATAGCAAGAAAGCATAATAGCATAAAACAAGAGACATATGCTGTGTTACAATTAATAATTTGGGTGTTTGTTTTTTTCAACTGATTTGTGGGCGAATATTCAACTCGGATATTTTAAATAACTCGACTTTGTTTGCCTCCGAAAAACTTCTGCAACAACAGCAACATACATAATTTTACCTGCCAATGTAAAAAATCCATCTACCTGTTAGAATACCCGTGGGCAAGGCAATTATGCTTCTAAACCGCATCTTTCGGATAAGGACTTTTCTCGATATTAAGGCTTCCCTCTGAAAGTCATCTTATGTTACGTATTATTATAAATTGTTATTTGTTTTTCTTATTCTTGTGTTTTCTATTTACATTTATTATTATTATCGTACCCTATATGTTTTTTTTCTCCAAATTCTTATTTTGATTTGGATTTATGTAGCTGTATTGTTTATGATTTTTAATAAATAAATGAAAATTGAAAAGAATTCTAAAAATATTTCCCATCTACAAGTGAAATGAATTATTTTTAATAAATAAAAACGACACACATGGAACATGAAATAGAAAAAGATCTAGGAAAAATGAGGCATGATCAAATTAATCAAATATAAATTTTCGGCCACACGAGGAGTCGGAGAAATCGACGTGCGTGCATGACACGATGTATGAAAGTTGAGGAAACGAGAGAGGTGTGTCAGGAAAGAACAGTGAGGCGGTACATTCTTTCTTCCCACCGCTTCGGGGAGTCAGCGTGATGGTTAGTTAGTTTTTTTTTATAAATATTATAATAAAAAATGAATAGCTTAGGTTGAAAAATTTTTACGGAACCATTGCGCATGCTTAAATTCAAATACGGCAACACTTTTTTGGTGCCTCTATCCATCAGTATTTTCTCGAAGAACATTTTCACCATATCAGCATCTCTTAAATCTTGGGCACCGAACGCGTCGCTTTAAAATATTTTGCATAAACCGTCACGTCATTGACGCATAAGATAAAGTTCACGAGATTTCGAATATGGGAGACAAAAACACCGCCAAGTGAAATTCGCATGAATATTTTATGATAAGCCTTTTGTTAAAAGTAATTTGAACGACGTATAAGAAAATTCATATAACATTTTCTACAATGAAACATATTCAAATTTATCAAAAAATATTAGAAAGAGGTTTGAATTATTTTTTCTAAAGTATTATTTTAATATTATAATCGTATGAATCAATTTATTTGTGGTGTGGCAATATAAAATATAATATATTGAAGAAGCTCCGGTGGGAGAAAAACCGGTTGGTTGTTGTTAAATGTAATAGTTGGGAGTAGGAAACTATAAAAAGCCTATTGCAGTTCTGTAACAGATATCTTTGCAGTTCTTTCTGCGATGTCGGTAACCTTTGTTCGACCTCTTATTTCCTTATTTATAATTCAAATCAAAAGAAAAACAAAGCTAAAATGACAATGACAATGAGCATGTGGCAAGACCACCCTGTCCCAAGCTCAAATGTTCACCTAGATTCCTAGGAACAACAGAAGAGGTATAGGAAGACCACTAAAAAGGTAAACGGATGATTTTACCCAACAAGGTCATAGGGTGGCTATCATAGAAAATGTTGGAAGAGTTTAGAAGACGCCCATAATGGATGAGAATAAGCGAGAAGAAGAAGAAGAGAAAGAGCTATCGGATACGTGGTGGGACATTTTACAATTTCTTGAATAACCATAAACATAAAACTTTGAAATGATACCTTTGGGTGCCTGAACCCATCTCGAGCCGTCAACGTATTCACGCGGTAAGCGAATATAATAGGTGAGATAGCGTGCCTAAATCTTTGTGCGCAAATGAACAAGCTCGGGTGCCTATAATTCAGAATAAGTTTGACTCTAAGTACCCCAGTTTTCTCAATATTTGATAATCCAAGTTTCACGCCTAGCCTTGGAGCGGATATATGTGATGATTTAAATTCAATTCGTGTAATTACGCGGTTCGGGCAAATCCACGAGGGCTCACGTAGGCAAGGTAGGCAGGCAGGCAGGTGGCGGGGGAGTATGAAACACACGCTGTAGGAGCTATCTTGTTAATATAATGAGAAAATTATGTAAAAAGATAACATCCCGCGAGAAGGCAGCCCAGAATTATCCACGAGTCGTGCGTTTATTAGATGCCATGTGGTTAATTGGAAAATAACAAGTACCACTTCAGTTCGTATGAACCCTACAAATTTAATAAGTGAAATTTTATGCACAGGTTACATATATTAAACCAAAAGGTTTTTGATTGTAGATCAGATAACCTGACATTCTACTTCTAAATGGATGATTACTGTTAAGCTGCTTTTAAAATGAATAATAATGATTTTTTTTTGCAAATAAACGAATTATGCCTAATCCAATTTTGACTATTTTATTTCTATTTCTTAAATACCTAATAGGAATTTTTGCACCAGTGTTCAAATAAGTAATATCGTTTTTTTGAAACAATGTATTTTTAAACCACTGAACAAACCGTTGTTCAAATAATTAAAAACAATTTTGATTAAAATGTTGTTTTATTTTTATTTTAACCACTGAACAAATCATTGTTCAAATAATTAAAAACAATTTTGATTAAAATGTTGTTTTATTTTTATTTTAGCCAGTGAACAAATCATTGTACAAAAAATTAAAAACAATTTTGATTAAAATGTTGTTTTATTTTTATTTTAACCACTGAACAAATCATTGTTCAAATAATGAATATAAATTTTAAAGTTTATTTTTTTAATATACGAGTACTTAGTATACAATACTCACTTTATAAAAAAATATATAAATTAAATACCAAACAAGTTTTGGAATAACAAACCCTTTATCAGTGATATTATATAAATATAAATATTTTAAATATTACATATATTTTTTAAAAATGTGGTCAGTTTTGACAGATGTAAATGATCATTTTATTATTTGTCAAAGCTGACCACATTTGTCATTTTTTTATAATATTTTAAATATATTAATATTTATATAATATCACTGATGAAGGGCTTGTTAGTCCGAAACATGTTCGGTATTTAATTTTTTTTTTAAATAAAGTGAGTGCTCTATACTAAGTATATGTATATAAAAAAGGAAATATTAAATATTTACAACACAAAGTTATACCGAATATAGAAGAAATAACAATTTTGTTTAAAATAATGTTTTATTTTTAATTTTTAACCACTGAACAAATCGTTGTTCAAACAATGGAAAACAATTTTGATTAAAATTATGTTTTTACCAATGAAAAAACAAACATTTTCGTATTCACAAAATTATACTCCTAACATAATATTATAATTTTTTATAAATTTATACTACCCTTATTCAAAATATGATAACAATTGTTAAAATAAAGATATAAACTAACTAACTAACTAACCATCACGCCGTCTCCCCGAAGGGGTAGGCAGAAAGAATGGACTGCCACACCTTTCTTTCCTGACATATTTCTCTCGCTTCCTCAACATTCATACATCGTGTCATGCACGCGCGTCGATTTCTCTGACTCCTCACATGGCCGAGATTCAATATTTGATTTATTTGATCTGGCCACGTTTTCCCAGGTCTTCCTCTACTTCTGGTTCCATTTACATCATTAATATATAATTTTTTTACCATTCTTTCTTCATTCATTCTTTCTATATGTCCAAACCATCTTAATGATCCTTTCATTATTTTGTTCATGACACCATCATTCGCACCGCATTCACTTCTTATATTTTCATTCGACACTCTATCATACACAGAATATCCACTCATTCGTCTAAGAGATCTCATTTCTACTGCATTTATTCTACTTTCATCCTTCCTTTGCCAGTTCCATGCTTCGCTTCCATACATGAGGGTCGGTAGAAGAACACCATTGTGCACTGCCATTCTAGCTTTTTGGATAGGTTTTTGTTTGCGATGACAACTTTAAGTGCACCATTCACTTTGTTGCCTGCCCCAACTCTTCTTTCAATATCCCCCTCCACTCGCCCATCTCTTGTAAACATACTACCTAAATACACGAACTCAACTACTTGCTCCAAATTTTCACCATTCACGCTAATGTTGCAGACTGTCATGGTTTCTTCCTTTTCAAAAATCATTACCTTGGACTTATTAACATTCATCATCAGATCATTTCGCATGCATACCTCATACCTAAAATTTACCAGGACTTGTAATTTATGCTCGTTGTCTGCAAGAAGGACAGCGTCATCCGCATACAAGAGACAGCTTACTGACACTCCGCTCATTTTGGCACCTACATCCAACCCTTTCAGCTCTTTCAAAACATTTGTCCATATACAGATTAAATAACCACGGGAACATTTCGCAATCCTGTTTGACACCTTCATTGATATCAAACCAGGCTTTAAGATCTCCATTTACTCTGACACTAGCAGTGCTTTCTGTGTATAGCGACTTAATTACCGTGATCAGTTTTGTACTTATTCCATATTCAGACAATATTTCCCACAACTTTTCTCTATTAATATATTCATATGCTTTTTGCAAGTCGACAAATGCACAGAAAAGTTTGCGGTTTTGGCCAGAAACTTCTCTGTCAATAAACGAAGTCCAAAAATTTGATCCATACATCCTCTGCCATTCATAAAGGCACCTTGCACATCCCAAACTTTGTCACTCCTCAATGTTCTTACTCTTTCTATTAAAATTCTGTCATAGACTTTACCAACGATACTCAAAAGACTAATAGCTCTGTGGTTTCCACATTCCATACGCGATCCATTTCCTTTGAACAGGGGCATAATTACTGCTCTCCTCCAGTCTAGCGGCGTATATCCCTCCTCCAAGCACTGTTTAACTAACTTACATAACCATGCAGAAACCACTTCGCCACCGCTTTTAATAAAATCTATGGCAATACAATCAAATCTAACAGCTTTTCCACTTTTCATTGCATTCACAGATCTTTTCATCTCATTCGTACTTATTTTCTCAATATTATCATTCATAGGTCCCGCACTCGCACTAGTTGTTATACTTTCGGTCACGCTTGTATCACCACCATACATCTCCTTAAAATATTCCATCCATCTTTCTTGTATGATCTTACTCTCCGTTAACATTCTTCCCTCGTTGACTAAAATTGCTTTCACACATCCACTATCAGGAGGATTTCGGGCTTTTTTAACTTCTTTCCAAAACATTTTTAAATTTGCTTGGAAGTTGTTTGTCATTTTGAGCCCTTCTTCCTCCTTCAGCTTTTCTTTCCGCGCTTTCACTACCAACTTCACTCTCTTCTTGCATACCTTATACAAATCTTTTGCTCTTTCATACTTAACTCTGTCATTCTTATTTATCGACAACATATTCAACCAAGCATCTTTCTTCTCTTTAACAGCAATCTTTACGTCATCATTCCACCATGCATCCCCTTTCCTTCTTCCTTGTACACACACCACACGATTCTTTCGCTGATTCACACAAACTCTCCTTCAAGTATTTCCAGGTCTCGTCAATACTCAACTCACTTACATCCCGCTCACTCAATCTATCTTTCACTTTTCTTACGAAATTATTTCTTACGTCATTGTTTTGCAGTTTTTCAACTTTGACTCTAGTCGGTGCGGCTACTGTTTTGCTTCTTCTGGTTCGCCATCCCCGGAATAAGATCACTTTTGCCACTACTAAAAATGATCCGTTTCCAGTTCGGCTCCCCTGAAGACCCTTGAATCAACAGTATCCGCCCGTAATCTAGAGTCTACAATGACGTAATCTATAATGGACCTTTCAAATCCTCTTTCCCAAGTATAGAGATGGATTCTCTTATGATCGAAGATGGTATTTGATACAAAGAGACCCCATTCTATACACAACTCAAGCAGTCTCCTTCCATTATCATTTATTCGTCTATCACCAAATGTACCCAGACATTCCTCGTACCCACTCCTACGGATTCCCACCCAACCGTTCATATCACCTGCTATTATCAATCTTTCGTTTTCACTCTTACACACCAATGTCTCTCTCACTTTGTCCCAAAACTCATATTTACTCGCCTCATTTTCGTTGTTACCAGGGGCGTATCCAATTAAAAGGAAAACTCTTGTTAACCCGATCTTGAAGCGAATCCACATGAGTCTTGGGCTAACACATTTATAACCTTTCATACATTCTACCATCCTTGGAGCTAGCACCGCCGCCACGCCTTGGCATGCTCTGTGGTCATTCGGCACACCTGACCACAGAACAAGCTTATCCGCATGCTCCAAGGAACCACACTCTTTCATCATACATTCAGTCACACATAAAACATCTAAACACTTTTTATCCATTTCTGCACACATCTCATTCAACTTTCCTTCCATACCTCCCCTTATATTCCATGTACCGATGCGGCACTCCACCCTTCTCTGTTCGCCCCTGCGGGAGATGCGGTGTGATGGGTTGCGGACCTCATCGCCAAAAAGATATATAGTGTTCATAAAATAATAAGGCATGTTATATTCTTATAAATGTTATTTTTGTTTGATTTTATTACTATTTACATAACCATCGTACAATTTAGGTACTTTGTGATTTTTACCACCTGCTTATATTAGGTCCTTACATATGAAATTGGCGTTTTGCCGTACTGGCAACTTTGATCTCAAATATCTTCTCTTTGGTTAAGAATTCCAAATTCAAATTTATACAGCTATTTACTCAAGTATTTGTGTTTTGAAAATTATAATTCATTTGTTTTTACCTCAATTGTTTTTTTTCTTTGCGTCACTCAGTTTACAAAATGGAAAACTTGAAATATCGCGTTATTTACGAATACGAGTTCCACCGTGGCACCAGTGCTGCAGAAACGGCTCGAAGGATTAATGATGTGTATGGCGACGGTGCCGCAAAAGAAAACACAGTGCGTTTTTGGTTCCAACGTTTTCGTTCTGGAAATTTCGACCTGCAGAACAAGCCCCGTGGACTGCCGGAGACCAAAGTTGATAATGAAGAATTGAAGGCTATTGTGGAAGCGGATCCATCGCAAACCACGTCCGAGTTAGCTGCAGGTTGCGGTGTTAGTGATAAAACTGTTTTAATCCACTTGAAGCAAATTGGGAAGGTGAAAAAGCTTGAAAGGTGGGTACCTCACAAATTGAGTGAAGTAAATCAACAAACGCGCGTTGACTGCTGCGTTGCATTACTCAACCGGCACAATAATGAAGGGATTTTGAATCGAATCATTACCTGTGATAAAAAGTGGATCCTGTATGATAATCGGAAGCGCTCATCGCAATGGCTGAACCCTGTCGAACCAGCCAAACCATGCCCCAAGCGAAAATTGACTCCAAAAAGTTACTTGTGAGCGTTTGGTGGACTAGTGCTGGTGTCGTTCACTACAGCTTTCTTAAATCTGGCCAGACGATTACGGCAGATGTCGATTGTCAGCAACTGCAAACCATGATGGAAAAGCTAGCTGCTAAACAACCGAGGCTGGTTAATCGCTCTAGGCCACTGCTGCTTCATGATAACGCTAGACCACACACTGCACAACGACGGCTACGGAATGTCTAAGACATCCACCGTACTCTCCGGACCTTTCCCCAACAGATTACTATTTTTTCGAAATTTGGATAACTTCTTGCAATGGAAAAAATTCAACTCCGATGGGGCAGTCCAAACCGACTTCAAAGATTTTATTGATTCCCGTCCGAATGTTTTTTTTAGTAAAGGGATAGATGAACTACCTATGAGATGGCAAAAGTGCATAGATAGCAATGGTACGTACTTTGATTAAATATGTATATTATATTTAAAAAAAATCAACTTTATGTTCCTCCCATACAAAACGCCAATTTCATATGTAAGGACCTAATATTAACAGGTTGACATGCCTTATACACTCTTATTAAAACTAAAGAGTAAGGAATTGTTTCATAGTAAAAAGGTCAAATATAAGTTAAGTTAATAAAAATATTATGAAACAATATATTTTGTTTGTTTTAGGGAACCACATATGTTTGTGCCTACTGTCTTTCGATTAGCTATTTGGATTGTTCTGTGTATGCATTATGTATGAGAGATAAAATAATCGCATTTGCAAGAGATTCGAATTGAATCTACTTTTTGGCGCGTGTCACGCGTAAAGGGGGATAATATGGTTCTTTGAGTATTTTACCTTCTACGGAAAACGTTCCTTGGGACCCACGTCAAGGTAAATTTGCTGAAATTTGACCAGTAATGCGTTAAAACTACAAAAAGGTTACAAATAAAAATTCAGCACGTGAAAAAATCTCAGAAAGATGGGTTAGTTTGTTGAATTAAACAGAAAACGAAAATATCAACTGGCTTCTTAATGCAAGCATATAATAAACTAACTAACCATCACGCCGTTTCCCCGAAGGGGTAGGCAGAAAGAATGGACTGCCACACTTTTCTTTCCTGACATATTTCTCTCGCATCCTCAACATTTATACATCGTGTCATACACGCGCGTCGATTTCTCTGACTCCTCACATGGTCGACATGGAATATTTGATTTATTTGATCGTGCCACGTTTTCCTCAGTCTTTCTCTATTTCTGGTTCCATTTACATCGTTAACGTATAATTTTTTTACCATTCTTTCTTCATTCATTCTTTCCATATGTCCAAATCATCTTAATGATCCTTTCATTATTTTGTTCATAACACCATTCGCACCGCATTCACTTCTTATATTTTCATTTGACACTCTATCATACACACAGTATCCACACATTCGTCTAAGAGATCTAATTTCTACTGCATTTATTCTACTTTTATCCTTCTTTTGGCAGTTCCATGCTTCGCTTCCATACATAAGGGTCGGTAGGAGAACCATTGTGCATTATAATAAATACATTATTATGGAAAAACATCATTTTTTTTTATGTACACAACAGGTCGTTTGGACCCAATTACTGTGTACAATTTTTTTTTTTTAGCTATTATATTGATTCTCGTGACATGTGATATGTGACATGTGAGATTTTAAAATACAACACAATACAGTACCCTAAACATAAGGTATGTTATGGATTTTATGCCTTTTATATAAAAAAACCTAGTTTTATGTACATATTTAAAAAAAAATCCTAAAACATAATCAAATAAATTTCTTGAGAAAAGGTCAATCTAAAATTATTATCTTATTTCCCATAACCAAAATAATTTATGTTCGTAACTAACTAAACCCATCTTATCAGTTTAAATCAGTTTATTAACTCAAAAGACATTACGAACAGGAAAATGTTTAAGGCATCTTTTAGGCCATCTTAATATGTACGCTCGATTTTTCTGACTTTAAATATAGCCGCCTTTCAATAATTTAATAATTTGTGCATGCCATGCGTTCCTTGGTCCTCCACGGCTTCTCTTTCCATTAACACTGCTTTTATACAATTTTTTAACAATTCTTCTCTCATCAATTCATTCCATATACGTTAATGTTCGTTATATGTGTATTATGTTATGTATACAAATGTACAATATCGCAGGGATGAAATTTCCAAGGGTCAAATCATTGAACCGGTTTCATGCAAAGGTATTATATTTATTCGTCATAAAAGGTTTTATATCTGGACGTCACGATCCTTCGGATTCAGGTCAGCAAACAATTTCCAGAAAAGAAAGATTGTATTGGAAAATGATTGTATATTCGCATGGTGAAGCATATCGATGTAACATATTTGATATTAAATCGTATAATATTATAGAATGCCATTTTTTAAACTTGATTGATTTCAGTATTATGGTTATTAAAAACTCCTCATATTTTGATTAAATCATGAAATTTATTGAAAAAATCTTAAAAAAAAACCAACAAACTAACCAGCACGTTATGTACGCATCATAATGGACTGCCACACTTTTCTTTCCTGACATAGTTCTGTCGCTTCCTCAACATTCATACATCGATTCATGTACGCGCGTCAATTTCTCTGGCTCCTCACATGACCGTTAACATATACTTTTTTAACATTCTTTCTTCATTCATTCTTTCCATATGTCCAAACCATCTTAATGATCCTTTCATTATTTTGTTCATAACACCATCATTCGCACCGCATTCACTTCTTATATTTTCATTCGACACTCTATCATACACAGAGTATCCACACATTCGTCTAAGAGATCTCATTTCTACTGCATTTATTCTACTTTCATCCTTCTTTTGCCAGTTCCATGCTTCGCTTCCATACATAAGGGTCGGTAGAAGAACACCATTGTGCATTGCCATTCTAGATATTTGGATAGTTTTTTGTTTGGGATGACAACTTTAAGTAAACCATTCACTTTGTTGCCTGCCTCAACCCTTCTATCAATATCTCTTTCCACTCACCCCCTCTCTTGTAAACATACTACCTAAATAAACTCATTTACTTGCTCCAAATTTTCACCATACCTAGCTAGGGCATTATCAATTATTTATTTTAAATAAACAATGTTTCTTAATACCATGCCAAGGTAGAAAAAGCCATTCTTTAAAAAAATAGTCTGTTGTTTTGACCGAAACACTATGATACTTCAACATTATTCACTGAATTATAAAACTTTGTTTATATATCAGAATTTTCAATTTTTTATTTTTTATTATTCGCGACAGCTGATGATATCAACAAAGGTTAACGAAACAGCTGTCGTGAAAAATAAAAATTGTGATTCATAAACAGAGTTTTATAATTTAACACTTAAAATAAACTAATTAACCATCACGCCGTCTCTCTGATAGGCTAGGTATAAATAATAGACCCCCAAACTTTTCTTTCTGGGAACACTTCTCTCGATTCCTCAACATTCATACATCATGTCATGCACGCACGTCGATTTCTCTAAGTCTTCATGAAGCCGACATTGAATATTTGATTGATATGATCATGACGTGTTTTCCTCGACTGTACTCTATTTCTTGTTTCACTTACATCGTTAACATATACGTATGCTTTCTTTAACATTCTTTCTATGTGTCAAATCACCTAAAAGGCCCTTTCATTATTTTGCTCATAACGCTTTCATTTGCTCTGCATTTCTTATTTATATCCATTTAAAAAACTATCATACACAGATTTAAAGAGAAAAATAGTAACATGTGTCGTGTAGAATGGGTGAAACCTTTAGGGTGAAGTTTGAACTACACTTTATTATTCAAGATCTTTGCATCTTTGAACACTTATCGGCCTTTAGGTTTAACACCAATTGGGATCAAAAACTCATTTTCGACTTTTTTGATACTTGACACTTTTGTAATGATCAGCCCTCAATTGATGTTCAAGATAAAATTAAATTCTCGAAGACGTTTATCCAATTTACCGTTTTTAATAACATGATTGTAATTGGATACTTGCCATGATTGTATTTGATACTGGGGAGCCCTTGGAAATACGAGTATTATTTACGCATGAATAATATTTTCTTACACTCACTTGGATCTTTATCCTTCGGGGATGCATGAATTATAAAGTAATTTCCTTACCGTCACATAAATTCGTAGTACATGTATTTTTATATAATATCGCATTTCGGAAGATATTTCCTATTATGGTTAAGCACCCAAGCGTGGTGGATGTATCCAAATTGTAAAAACATAAAACCCGCTGCCATATTTTACAAGCGCGAAAATCCTAGGATATCATCCCCCACTGAACTTTTTATTGGTCCCCATCTTAACACATAAAGTCGTTTAATAATGTAACCGGGGGAGAGTGGCACTATTTTTCTGGTTCTGATTACAAAGTTTCAATTCCATCGCCGCCAGTGGCACAGGGATGGAAGGGCCGCGGTAATCTGGAAGTGATTCACGTGCAGTGCTCATTACGTTCAGCACATAAATTTTACGGGCTCCTTTGTCCTTCGAATGAGAATAAAACACTTTTCATTTCAAATTACGGTTCAACAGACAAATCGCGAATTCATTTATCAATTACCGCATTAACCTATAAATGTATTCATTCCAACGGCATTGTTCACCCGATAGTAAATTTAATTAACAAATTGAATGCGTGGGATAATCAAAAATTTACCCCAATTTGAGAGTACCTGCATCAGTCAAATAAATGAAACGATACTCTTTCCCGAAAAAGGGTCTTAACACGGTTTTCCACTTGCTAAAGGGCGTTTGGATGATAGAGAAACTAGGATGAGGTCAGAATAAGTAGTTAAGGGATACGGCCTAAGTTTTTGCAAAAATGGCGCTCGAGGGATCGTGTCGAGGTTGGCTGTAATGATTATGATTGCTCTTTTATTCCCCCGGCAATATTTGCAGAGTAACATGTACTTGGTGTTAAAAGGCTTAAAACCATCTTCTCTGTGCGCCATTTGGGCGCTCTTGTCTCCAAGCGCGATGCTATTGTGGAATCTGTTTTTTGTCTCTCTGATGTGTAATTACAGTAATAATTCAAATACACGGTATGAGAACTTTGACTTCACAGAACACAGATTTACAAACACTCGTAATTCACAAAGTTACATAGCCATTTTTGAGTTAAGTAGGTAAATCAAGTAAGCTCAGAAATTTAAGCACATTATTATGAAATAACATGCCTACACAATACGTTAAATTAGTTTCGAGAATTCTTGATTAGCCTCATTTAGTGTAAATATAAACGACACATTGTTTTAGTGGAGAACTTAAAATATATGCAGTAAAACTTATACATTGGTGTTTGTTTGTTGGATAGTAATATAGATGACAAATCAGTAACACTGTAAGGGATAGTTGCTAACTTAGTTTAGTACATTTATCTGCCTTCGGACACAGACGTCTGGGGTTAAATCTCACCCCGACAGCTCCAAAATTCATATTATACAAAGTTCAAACAATAGTTTACCTAAAGTTAGATTAGAAAACTAATTGCCTGATTCTCGCTCTACGTAATAACTGAGTTTAGACCTGTGTAAGCGGGTATTTGAAGAATTTGGAACTGAATAATTCATGTATTAAGGGATTACAAAAGTGGACAAGCATAACAATGATATAATAATATTCTACTTACGTGTTGTAAAGGAGTGGTCCCACCAATCGGTCTTGCAGAGATACGCCTTGAGATCAGTTGCCGTCCGTCCGACAATAACCACTGGAGGAGCCACAAGAGTTCTGATGACCAGGAACACGGAGAAAACTGCTACAATGATTCCCAGCCTTTTGAGGAGGTTGAAGTCGGTGATTTTAACAGCCTTCGCCGAACGAACCCGGAAAATCACTGATATCCTGTAAAATAAATGATTTTGAATTTTATTGATTGCTTGAATTAGTCAGCTATTTTCTTTACATATAATTAGAATTTTAAAAATCTACGTACGGTTTCCTGAGAATGTAATTTTATATGTTTTAATGTCAGGAAGGAAACGTTATATGTGAGATACTTTTAGCTACATAAATGTTAAAAAAAAAACATGTAATAATTTGCTAATGGTCCTTTCTTAGGTCCCTATAACTATGTTAATAACGATTACGCATTCATTAATTCGTATTTTGATAAACGCCAATGTCTAACACTATTTTCCACGACAACAAGTCTGGCTGCAGCCTAGTTGTTGATTGTTTCAGCAGCACGCGCTTCTATAACCTTAAAAATAAAATGACGGCTTCTGCGTATTCCTTGTTTGACTTAATATCTAATCCCTCTTCGTCTTTCAAAATGGTCATTTACAATACTTTTAGGAAGCAAAGATATACACAACGGAGCAAAGTACGAATAAACACAATTTTAACTGTCAGAAATTACTTCGCGCAGGTCGTGTGTGATAAGTACTGCATTTTTAACACACAATTACAATGTTGCCATATTGAAAATTGCGAGTAGTGATTTTATTGTAACCTTTTATGTTCGTGATATGATATGAGGTGACCCTTATATTTATGTGTCGCCTTTTTAAGTAGGAACCCCGATATATTGGCTAATATGGTAATATGAAAGAAATTTTTCTTACGTTTAGGTAGTACATTTTAAAAAAAAGTTTGAATACACCTAATATTTTTTTAATACAATTTTTTTTTTGCATCGGTTTCATACTCTTGTGTCAATTAATTTATTATTATAGTTCTTAGTTATTATCATATAACCTTTTTAAGTGATTTTTCATAAATTAAAAATCATATCCATTGTATTTAATCGGAAACATTTAAAAAATTTTAATGACCAAATCATTTAACTTAAATTAACATGGTAATTCTCAGTATCATTACGACAAAGAAATAAGAAAAAGTTGGCAGCTAGTTACCGAAACCAGCCGAAGCAATAAACTTTAGTGGAATTAAACTAAGTATAATATAAAATATTTTGTTTATTATTTTCATTATTTAGAATTAACATTTTCAAATAAATTTTGAATAACAATATTAACATTAAAAAATAACAGTGTTTTTATTTTAAAATTAGAATTCATTGAGTTTTTTTTCAAATTTGTATTTATTTATATGAATTCTATGAGAATGTGATAGTTATTAATAATTGGATGACGTAATAAAAAAAATCATAATATATTACATTTGTGTCCATAGTTATCCGGAACACTTTTTATTTGTACATAAATAATGGAAAAATATTCATATTCATCTGACATTTTGGTGATATTAAAAATATTCATGGTACTTTGGTAGTTTTTAAATAAATATCTTTTATGATGTCGAAAGTTCTCATAACAGTGAAGGCAAATATTTATTAAGGGGATCAAATTAAAAACTATATTTAAAAACGCGTTTAGTTTTAAAGTATATTTTAAAAGTAAAAACAATCATTTGCTATAAGACAATACAGGTTAATAAGCAAGAAAACGCCTGTTTTCCAGAAGTTTTATTATAATTCATGGATATGACATGCTTCACCTTTCTAAAGGATTATTAAATGCCTTATAAAGTTTTGTGCATACAAAACTTGTCACTTCCGTAAATACGAATAAAACTTCTAGAAAACAGACGATTTCATTTGTTGTTTTAAGTTATCAAGAGTTTTAAATTATTGTTCAAGAAACAATTAACAATACAGGTTTTTCATAGTATAACAATGTTATTAAAAGGCTTGCAAACAAATATAATATAAATATAATAAATAAGGAATAAGTTATAATTTGGGAGGAGAAAACTGAATTGTAGTCAAGCGTGATTAGTGTCATAATATTTTCCGACGTAAAATGACGTAAAGCTTAAATTAACCCGTGTTATTTCGGAACTTTATTTTGCACCCCCGAAAGTGAATTACTCGTGAAATTCTCGTTAAGTTTAAGGGAGCGGAGGGCACCATGCAAACACCACCCGCAACGTACCCCGCACTCAAGTTCAACATTTGACTTACAAACTCCCGTTAGCGCGCCATTCTTAATATATAAATTAGTTCCAGACTCAAAAAGAGCATCTCTTTTCCCCATTCAGTTAAGCACTAAAGAAATGAAACAATATCTAGCTACGAGTCACTAACGATTAACGAAATATTAGGATATTCAAAATTTACCATTAAATAAACTTTTATATACGCACTAAAGCAAAGATGGCCAGTACATAATGGAGTTCTAGTGCCAACCCTTGTGTATGTAAATGATTCTTGTAACTGGCCAAAAAGGATGAAAGTAGGATAAATGTCGTAGAAATGAGATTACTGAAAAGAATGTGCACGAAAACGATATACTCGTATAATACAATAGAATACCGAACGACGAAAAACGGAAGAAACGTCAGAGAGATGATTGCATCATATGTAAAATTGACAAAGGATCATTGAGATGGTTTGAAAATATCGCACGCTTAATAGAACACTGTCTTAACTCAAAAAAGCAAGTTTTGCTCAATCCTACATGAGTCGGTGTTTTAACAAAAACAGTCGAAAAACACGTACAAATGGATAGCGTTAACATTGTGAACGATTATCGTACGTACAAATGGATAGCGTTAACATTGTTAAAAATATATGGATAGCGTTAACACAAGCCTCTGTCTAATGTTAACTCAATTATGACCTAAACCATAATCGGTCAGTTTACTATGAAGCGTGCGATATGGAACGAATGGACGAGAGAAAAATGGTTAAAATGTTGTATACAAGCAGTATGAGTCGAAAGAGAAGCCGTGGAAGACCAAGGAAACCAAGACAAGACCAAATTAATCAAATACTAAAAGGCGGCTACATTCAATGTCGGAAAAATCGACGAGCGTGCACGTTACGATGCATGAATGTAGAGGAAAGTAGAGAATATGTCAGGACAGAGCAGTATAGCCGTTCAATCTTCTCTGCCTACCCTTCCGGAGAATGCTCGTGATGGTTAGTTAGTTAGTTAGTAGTAAACTTTTATACACAATGTTTTATAATATTTTTTTTCGTAGGTAACGTTTTTTTTTTAAACAAATTTATGAAAAACAAATGGATACCTCGTTTTTAAAAAAAATAAAATTCACAATGATGTAAGTATAAATGTATTATGGTTTATAATTTTAAGACAACAATATCAATATTGAAAATAAGAGAAACGATTAAAAATATTCGTTAACATAAAATTTCATTTACATGTTATTTGTGTACATTCATGAATATGTGCCCGCCACTGAGGTTTTCCAGGGTAAAAGCTCAAAAAGTCCAATATGTCCTTCCAATTTCCATATAAAATGCGTATTATTTCAAAATCTATAAAAACGCCATATCAAAAAAGTTATTACTTTCTATGAAATGACAAAGTTTTTTTTATATTTTCAGTTTATGACATAATAATGGTTTTACAGAGAATTTATTGTTACAACATATTTTGAGATCGGGCGAATGAATTTTAAAATTAGAATTAAGAATACCGATTTCAAATTTTAAGCTTGAGATTACATTAAAATTTATTGAATTTGGAATGCTTCCAACAAATATGGTGTGAATACAGTAACGAGACGCTTCTAATAATCGTACATCAGCAGTGCCCCTCTTAGATCTGATCGCAGCACGATGGAGTATGGAAACTCGAACGGAACTTTTTGATTAATATTCAATATGCAACTTCCGATGGAAATTACCAACTTTGGCAAGTTTTTAACTTTTTTTGGAGACATCTTTTAATGAATTCCAAACAAAGTTAAATTGATGTTGGGAAGTTGCATAAATAAATTTCATACATTAACTTTGAATAAATATGTAAATATAGGTACTTCTGTTATGTCAAATATTTTTACTTAGATTCGTCATGTTGAGTTCAGATAAACTTAACCTAATATATTTATTATTAAGGATAACATACCGTTATTCCATTATACAAGTATAAACATATAGATACAATAAAACAAGGCCAATTACATGCTACCACAAATATTATGTAACATAATCAAATGATATTACTGAAATCTCTTGATGGAAGTTAATTTTAAATAATAATGAAATAAAACGATGTTTTTTAACTACTTCCACTTTGTCTTTATTTCGACAGCGACCGGTTACGCCAGGCTCGCTGGCATCGACAGACTGGTCTGTCTATCACACCAGTCTGTCGATGCCAGCGAACCTGGCGAAACCGGTCGCTGTCGAAATAAATACAAAAGTGGAAGTAGTAAAAAAACAACGTTTCATTTAATCTTATAATATATAACAACTGACATATGTATTATATATAAATATATAAGAAGAATATATTATTTCAGTGAGTCGAAGAGAATAATATCAATACCAATTATAATGAATAATAAACTAACTAAATAACTAACCATCACGCCGTCTCACCGAAGGGGTAGGCAGAAAGAATGGAAGGCCACACTTTTCTTTCATGACATATTTCTCTCGCTTCCTCAACATTTATACCTCGTGTCATGCACGCGTGTCGATTTCTCTGACTCCCCACGTGACCGACGTTCATTATTTGATTTATTTGATCGTGCCACGTTTTCCTCGTTCTTCCTCTATTTCTAGTTCGATATACATCGTTACCATATACTATTTTTTACCATTCTTCTTCATTCATTCTTTCCATGTGTCCAAGCCATCTTAATGATCCTTTCATTATTTTGTTCATAACAGGAAAAATTGAAGATGAAATATAATATAAAAATGTTAAAAAAATTATAAAGTAGAGAAACATAGTTTCATTCGCCCCGAAAGGTTGCTCTTAGTTTTTTTAAAAATCGTTTGCATTAAGATAGAACACATCGATGTTTTTAAAGCACTTAGTGTAAATATATACTCTAATATTAGGAAAAAATCTCTTTTTATGACCAATATCAAACCATAAAGAATGACAACGCTATTGAGCCGATATATAAAAAAACACTTAGGAGTAAAAGTGTCTTTGCGAAAATTATCAGCTCTAAGAAATCAACGCACAAAATCTTTTTTTATTTTGCTACTGATTTTATTATATACCTGTACAGGGTGGGTCAAACATTTCTGATTTCTACCTTTCCTTACTTTTTCTGTAAAGAATATTTATGGCCACTAACTAATCATCCGGCCCTTTCTTTGTTAGGAAAAGGCAGAAATGATTGACCGCCAACATACTTCTTGCCTGATATACAACTCGATCCACATACGTATATGTTATATATCCAACATGTCATAGACTACGTCGATTTTTTCATATCGCACTCAGCAGATTTTCAATATTCGTATGATTTTTTCATGCCATATTAATCTCAGCCTTCTCCAATTCGAACTTCATTTACACCATAAACATATACAAGTATTAACTACAATATATTGTATAATATTATAATATTTTTCATTCATTTCTATGATGTCCTAATCAAAAATGATTTCATCCGTTTTCTTCTTTTGTTGCCGTTTTATATTCAATGTTCGTAGTGATGAATTCATGCCATTTTTATCACTTTATTCTACCTAATGGCAGCGGACAATGGTGTTTTTGTACCGACCCTTGTGCATGGAAGCGAACCATGGTGCTCAATCAAATAAATCAAATCTCGAATGTCGGAGAAATTGACGTGCGTGCATGATACGATGTATGAATGTTAAGGAATCGAGAGAAGTAAGTCAGGAAAGAAAAGTTAGGCAGTCTATTTTTTCTGCCTACCCCTTCGGATAGACGGCGTGTTGATTAATAAGTTAGTTAGATGTTATTCTACATTCATCCTTCTTTACTAGATATGATTTAATTCGTGGACTACTTTTAGATACCATTCATTCTATTGGCCAGAACTTACAACTCTTTCCATTATCTTATTCGTACAAAAATCATTTCTATGCTCGGGTTGTGTAAACAGTTAAAAAGAGTAAATTTGTGAATAAAATATATTGTACTCCACGACCAGACGGTTGGCTTTCTAGTATTTCAAACCGACGTGGAACGAACCGTTTATCTGAATACAGAATGAATTTCAACGTTAAAGTCGTGAATGGAAAAGCGACCACCGCGAATTTAATTCACAACGTGAAGAATTTCACGCTTCATAAATAAGGGATATTGATTTTTATCATCGGCGAAAACACATTAACCCGTATTCCGCAAAGCGGGAAGGCCACCGTGGTTCCGTCGTATTATGTGTATTATCCCCGAATGTTAGCTCAATTGCGAGTATAAACACAGGAAATGGCACGAGTTTGGGACAAATCCAATTTCATATAATTTACATATCGTCCCGACATCTACTCGGTGGCTCCCACCCTCCTTAGGACGGGCGTCCCTTCTTCTCAGTTGTCATCCCGCGAACATAAAGCGGAGACAATGTTTTACTTCTCGCTTAGCTTCAAGGTGGGAACTTTTTATACAGCTGAATAAAGGAACTGTTTTGCTGTCTTTGAATACATGTTTTATGGTGCATAATGGACGCATAAACGAATACTGTGAATGTTTCGTTCGCTTGCGTAGTAGCCGAGTTACACACTGCTTACAAAAGTAAAAAATATGAATTCTGTAAACAATTGAATATATTAGGGTCGGTTTGGTTATTACGCATTCATTTTTGTTATTTATATAACAAATCTATAACCCTATATTGATTAAATGAATGAACAGTAAAAGTTAAAATTTCTACACTGAGGAAAGACATCTGTGGTATGAAACATGTGTGTGTGTGAATATTGATAAATAATATTGTGAGAATACAGAGATACAAAATACAGCATTTTATTATAAAAGCTAGGGTACTTTAATAATACTAATATAACTTTTATTAATTAATGTTCGCAGAAGAACATTTTTGAGAGTATTGAAATGCTGGTAAAGGTACGAAAATAAAATGTAAACTTTTGTTTCCTTGACAATGTATATTTGTATCAAATATAAATTTAATTTTGTAAAGGTTATATTGGCTTATTGATATTACCTTAGCACGGAAAAACATATCACTCTCACAATATTGTAAGATAATTTTCAGAAAACCGACCTTTTTGGTGTTTTGTTTGTCACATGCGTTTTTGTTTAAAACAATTTTTTTTAATGTTCTAATGTTATTATCAGTAATTTCACAAAAAAAAAATTTCTTCTATTTTTTTGATGATGTAGGTATGTTACTTTCATAACCTACAAGTTTATTTAAATGTTTAAAATAATTTAGTGTTCATCAGCTTCCATAAAAATATTTTTTATTGATTTATCAAATCACCTGAATACATTGATTTTTTTATGAAGTACATACGTATGTATATAAATACAAATGTTGAAACAATTTTGAAAAGATCGAGATACCAACGTACATAGAAATGCTGAGAAGGGTCGAAATGAGTCAAGAAATTTTATCCTATATCAAAAGAAGAAAAGTTGTATGCTTAGGTCGTATTATAAGGACTGACAGATACTAATTTGCCAAAGAAATTATGACGGGGAAAATAGAAGCGAATGGGCGGTCACCGAAAAAAATCCCGTCTGTGCAATAAGAAATTCAACGTGCGGGCATCCGCAAAGTGCCTACTTTTCACCTTCAAATAGTTTTCCTTCTTCTCTATGACCCTTTTCAGTTTTCCGAAAACTGATTAATTAATGAGAGAATCAGAGATATTTTGCAATACTTCCTGGACAATCTCTTTTGCCGACTACAGCCATTCAAAATTCATAATGAAGTGAAAAAAAAAGTTTTTTATTTGAAGACCTTATTAATACATATGTGTTATTAAATCTCAAACATAATAAAAATAGTGAACTGTTTCATGAACAATGATGTGAAACTCATTATAAAATAATTAATACGCATGAAAACATCTGTTTTCTAGAAATTTTAAAACTTTTAGAAAACATACGATTACATTCGTATTAATGATATAATAAACAATGAATATTGGCACGTTTAAATAAATCAAATATTTAATGTCAGCCATGTGAGGAGTCGGAGAAATCGATGTGCGTGCATGAAACTGTGTATGAATGTTGAGGAAAGGAAAGAAGTATGTCAGGAGATGGCGTGGTGGTAAGTGAGTCAGTTTTTTGTTATTTAAATATTGTGAGCAAACGGAGGGGTTGAAATATATAAACCCGCACTGTATTTAGAGGTATTATATATAAAAACATAAAGAACTTATTGATTATTTTATAATGTTATTTCCCAGAAAGAGAAACAAAAAAAATATGTCCTTGACACGTGAAGGTATTCGATTAAACGAATCACAAAATTCCTCAATATTAATTTTCTAGTGAAATAGAAATTCGTGGAAAATTTTGCTTTATATCGAGTTCTCATGTATATATAGGATGTTTTTTTTAAATATAAGTGCGACTTACCGTACGCTTAACTTAGTCAATTTGTAGAATAAAAACAAATCAAAGTTACAAGGGTCTGATATGAGATAAGACTAATACTATTTTGCAATCATAAGTCAATCATTGAATGGTTTTAGGGAACTAGTGATCCGGGTTTATTCAAGTGGAATAATTCCTGAAGGGCATACCATATGGATTGATAGCTTATGTCTTACGACCGAAATGTAAGTCGTATTTAAACCTTCGCTAAAAGCAATCGGTACTCTTCCGTCTACTAGAAGTGATTCGCTCCGTGGGTTTCGGAGATTTTGCGGAAGGAAATAAAAGAGAATGGAGATATTTATATGATACTAGATTACAAGCATACCTAAGCAATATCTTAAGATAAGTAATTGAACTCTCGAGAGGATCGTATCGTGAAATTATTTTATTCCAGCTTTGATAGATTATTATTTCTTACAGGAATTTAAATGACATTTGGTTTATTAAAAAAAACGTTATTTTTTTCCACTTTTGAGAATTTTTTTCTCGTTACGTTTCAAAGAATTTACACGTTCATCATCGAGTGAACGATATAAACTGTAAAAACCTGTCGAGAAAAAAATTACGAGAATTAAATGTCGAGTTAAAAGTAAAAAAAGTGCGTTAATTAAAAAAAAATTATGGAATTTCATATTCTTATCGCCTCAAGTACTCGTATACCACGGAGTATTAATGTTTAAAATCATACAGCCTGATAAAAATTGGATATACGAGTTTGCCTTTACATTTTTAATAAGTTTTAACATTTGTTAATTCATTCTTATATCTATTGTATACTCGTATGTAAAATGATTTGAAAAATATAAAAATTATTGTATTTTGCATACACATCCACATAATATTTTTTTGTTATAATACGAATCCATCCACATTAACTTTATTATTGTTTTCATTATTTATATGAGAATATAGAGAAATTGTTGCCACTATTGTTTTACAAATGCTATATGAAAGATAAACATTTGATTTAAAGAAATTTTTGTTTAATAAAATACGTTACTTTTAAGATTTGATGCAGAGGTCATGGGATAAATACAGAGTACAAAATACGAATATTTTCTGTTTTCATTTTATCAGAGGAGTGAAAAATATACGTTATTGCAAAGCATCTCAGTAAAATAATATTGGATTCGTATTCATAGTTCTCGCTTACCATTCAAGTGCAGTGCATAAATAAATTTGGCGTCATGGTCCGTTTGAACCAGTATCCTTGAAGGACGGCTGAAAAGAAAAATGGAAAAGCCAAGAGAGACCTCCATCACAAATAATAAAACGGCGTTAGGAACTCCCTCAACTCTGCCTTCTCTGGTAAAGCAAATGGAAAGGGTTTTACAACGGGGGCTTTTGGAGAGAACTACACAAACAAGATTATCGCTTTTACCGCAGTCGCCCGACAAGCTGAGGGCTGCGGCTTCGATTCCCCAGGACGAAAATAACGTTATACAAACTTCACAAAGGATCGTCGAGTGTTAGAGCCTTTTATTCGATGTGATTTTGGCGACCTGTAAGATTCTTAAATCATATTTTGAATAAATAAAAATATACAATAGTACAATAAATTACATAGAAAAGAGTTTTTTTTTTATATAAACAGAGAATCCAACGTCGATATCAGAAGAGTATGCAGGACAGACGACATTGTAATTTTAGATGAATCTGGCTCGTTTCTCCGGTCTTACTCAACACCTCACTCTTTTGGATTCCGACCAATGAATCCTCACCATGCGTCTGTGGTAACAAATTTCATAAGCAGAAAGACGTCTGACTTCACTCTGGCCAATGTTCATGTTCTATAGTCATACAGTTGTACGCTCCAGATTAAGGTTTTGTTTAGATTTTTCCTAACACTAATATTAATAGCTGGAACGACATGGATGCGGAAGCGATAAGACATGGACGAGTGGAAGAAAATTGAAGAGGCCTATATCTAGCAGTGAAGGGAAGAAGGCTGAAGAAAAATAAGAAGAATATTCATATTGTTAGTTGATTAAAATATCTTTGTCTTTTTATTGAAGACTATTCTAACCTGTAGCACCATGCTAACAATTTTGGTCTTTGAGCGCATATCTTGAGTTATTCTAATGCCGTAGCAGGTCGAAACAAATTATTCTCATATATTATAATAAAATTTATAGAAAACTGACGTTTTCGTAAATATTTTAAAACTTGATATGGTATATAGAATTTTAGATCACTCTCCGAGAAAATATTAATTTGAAACTGAATACACATTTTGTTTATTTAACGCACATATTTATTAACATTATTTTTGTGAAAATTAACAAAATAAATGCGTTATTTATTCTAATATCAATCTTGAGTTGAAAATGGCTTGTTTCATAAAACAATCTTTATTTTAGTGTCCTGATCTGTTTTAAGCAAATAATAAGGAACAATACGTTCAATTCTGTAATAAAAAAACGTGCTCGTGGAATCGGATACGTTGAATACGGATTGTCATTAATTAAGCACCCCCGCTGTTTTCTATTTTTGCATTGGCAATTTTACGATTCTGTCTGATTGAAATCCAAACGAAATTCGAGCGAAATTCGTTTCAGAGCTGAAGTATTTTCACTATAAAACGGATATCCATGTCAGACTATTGTGCTCGTCCGATAGTCAAAATTGTTTCCTGTTTTCAGACTGCTCTCGCTCGAGTATCTGTAATAAAGTGAGCCGTTTTTTTATGGAAATTTAAAAGTCAAACATGTGGCGTTTAATTATAACGCGGAAAAATACTTCATAACCTTTGTTGGTTTTTTTCTTTTCAATATTGGAACAAAATAAAACTTAAGCGAGGTGCAAGCAACGATGAATTGGAGGAAGGAGGAAGAGGAAGGACCAAGGCGTTGGAGGAATTTATTCAAGGATAGTTTTATAAATATATGGTTGTATCTTTGACGGTGGACATTATAAAATAAAATCGAATTAATTAAACGCGTTAATGAAATAAAAACGGCACACCTGGTGCATGCGGATTGCGCAATCCAAAGTATTATATACTGCAAGAGAATAAAACAACGAAGAAGATGCGTGGGACAAAGAAGAATGTTATGGCTTGGAAACATCAGACAAAGGAGTGGATTGCTGACCGTTGGAAGCCTCATACACGCTTCGAGGGAGAGGAGTGAAATGGAGTAAGTGGTCGTAAATTTGCAGTAATGGTTATTCAGCGATAGAATAGAATAAGACAGAATTTTTTTAATTAAGTTTATAATACAATCACAATGAGACTTCTTATCAAACCAAATCAAATCAGTTTATTTACTCAACAGACATTAGAAAATAACCGACGTAATATATTTAATAACCTTTTGAAAAATAAGTCTACGTTGAAGAAATACATTTTTATTGTCGACATTTTTGTTGATGACTTGAATTTAAGCAGTTTCACGCCTTCATCATCGGAATTTAACAAAATTCAAGAACCAAAGTACACATATAACATGTTTTAGCACATTTTACATATGTACTTCGGAAATTAACTTGAAAGTGAAAAAAAAACAACAGTGTATTAATTAAAAAAAGATAGACGCTCATAGAGTACCGTGGTAGAGTAGAGTAGTCATAGAGTAGGACATGCTCGTAGAGTACCGTAGTAGAGTAGTCAGAGAGTAGGACATGCTCTTAGAGTACCGTAATAGAGTAGGTAGGAGATGCTCTTAGAGTACCGTAGTAGTGTAGAGTAGGACATGCTCGTAGAGTACCGTAGTAGAGTAGAGTAGTCATAGAGTAGGACATGATTGTAGAGTATCATCATCTAGCCTAAACCATAAGATTCCGACTAATATAGAAAGCCTTAAAATCATCTGGATCCAACATGTCAAAACAGACTTAGAGAGAGCTCAAATAAGCCCAAATGATATTTTGGATAGGATATTATAAGGAAGGCAAATTGAGAATTGCGAAACGCAGTCAAGAAACGAGATGCTCAAATGATAGGTATAAGTGGAGGGATGAAAGAAGGAGGATCCACTAAGAAAGGACGAGACCGCACGCAGACAAATAATATTGAATAATACAGGTTCGCGTGATCTGCTGAGCTCCGTTACGTCCAAACAAATACACATAAAGGTTCGAAAAATCACGAAAATTTGACAGTTCATATATTATTGTAACACCCGATGATGTCAACATAGGAAGACGAAACAGCTATAGCTATCGCGAAGAATAAAAATACAGTTGTGATACATAAAACAAAGTTTTTTGAAATAGTCCATTGTTTTGGCCGAAACACTATACTTCAACATTATGATTGTTAAAATTTAAAACACTGTTAATATATCATAATTCATTTTTATTCACTGAGAGTGTTGCGACAGCTGTTTTGCCAACCAATGTTGGCATCATCAGGTGTTACAATAAACTAAGTAACAAATGAAAAGACTTGCTATTTATAGGGCAAAAAACTCATTAGTGTGGTGAGTCATAGTAAAAATTAAGTATGCGAAATCTGTTGATAATTTTACAAACAAATATAACAAAGGTGGGAAAAAACAGTGATTAGAAGGGACGATTTAGCATTCAAGAAATGAAAGGATTTTGTCACAGTTAATATTAATTAGGTGAAGAAGCTTCAAATAATGTTATTATAAGCCAACACAACAAAAGTGGGAAAACCAGTAATTAGAAGGTACAATTATACATGGAATCCACAATTGTGATATAATAACAGTGTTTTAAATTTTAACAGTAATAAAGTTTTTTAATTTAACAGTTCATAAAATGATATAATTCAAAATCTTATTTATAAATCCGCGCTATAGCTGGCAAGACCCTACGTGATCGAGTTAGGAATACAGTAATCTGAGAAATCTGCGAGGTCGAAGATGTGGTCAGATGGGGACGTCAAAGACGGCAATACTGGCATCAACACGTAGAAAGGATGAGCTCAAATAGGATACCACACATAGCTCTCCATGGGACGCCAAACGGACAACGCCGACCAGGAAGACCCCCGAAACGGTGGAGAGAAAGCTGGAGTTCAGCATCTCAAGAGAACCCACCTGAAATAACAGACTCCTGAGTCTACCAAAAGTGAAGAAGAAGAAAAAGAAGAAGAAGATTTATAAATACGGCATTGAAAAAAAATATCAAATAACATTCTAAATATGAACTTCTATAATTTAAGCCTGCATATGAATGGGCTGTTTGAATAAAACTCTTTTCATTTAACTATACTCATATCTTTGTATTATATCCTAACTGTATCGCTATGTACGGAAAGGTCTCCATAGCCTTATCAAAGGGCCTGGAATAAACCCTATAGGAAGCAATAATCCTCCGAATCAACGAAAATTCACCCAAAGGGTCGGCCTCCTTCGTTAACCAGCCTGAATGTTTATTTGGAGCAAAAAACTCGCTCCATTTTTATCATGATTAGTGTTTCCCTGGGAGAAAATTCCCTGATAAAATAATGTCACTAAGGCCGGTCGCACACTATGTGCAAATGTTTTTACAGCTAAAAACGGCGTTTAGATTATCCTTTAAGCTAAAAGGAATCTTGCTTATAAAAAAAAATTAAAATGACAATTTATGAATTTTGAAATCGTCGTTTTATATCATAATACAATAATTAAAGGCTGGTTATTACAAATATGCTAAGTGGGGTAAACATAGAACAAGGTAAAATATAAAAATGGTTTATTTTTACGCATGCCATATACCACGGGCGACATCTTTAGGGTGATGTTTGAACTGAACTACATTATAACAATACTTTGCACCTTTACCCAGTCATTACGTTTAACACCAATTGGGATCAAAAATATCATTTTTCACTTTTTTGATACTGGGCACCTTTGTAATGTAATAAAATACTTCATATAAAAAAAATAATGTAATAAAATGCTTTTTTGAGTAAAAAAAAATTTTTAATATATATTTTTCAAAAATTCAAAAATTACCACCGACATCGCAAGAGCGATAGATTACAAAATTATCGCAGGATCGATTTTGTAACATCTGTTCTATAGTTGCATTCAATGCATAATTAAAATCAGAGAATATTGTGAGAATATTATTCTGAAATGTTTTATTACATTCCCATTCAAATATTTTTTTGTATTGGGCAATATTAATTTTTAAAAGAGTGCGAAATATTAAAAAATCAAATCACAACCATGAAGTTTGACTGATAAAAATATTTCTGAAATTCCTATTGTAAAATTCGTTCCCGAGATACTAAAGTTATTTGTTCTCATGTTCACTGAAGTAAAACATTTCGCTAAAGGCTTAATTAGTATAATTATGATTTATATCAAAGCGACGAACGTCTGAATTTTTTTTTGTAGGAATTTTGATCCGGTGTGCTACTGGCCTTAGTCTTCCTTTGAAATACGAGATGGCCTGCGCTTGTTATTTGATGCTTGTAGTTCAAATAAAAATTCTCTTCCAATACCTTTAGTATAACAAGGATGTTAAAGTATAACTATGCAATCATGGGCTTGTTTGAGATCATTGGAACATTGAAAGAACCGGTACATTTTGCATACTGGAAATGGGCACATTTGATATATTAACTGTTTTTTAATAATGCTCTTTATACGAGTATACATATCCAAAATGGATTCATAAGAATTCGCGGGGCTTATTATTCTTTACGTGTTTTATGAATGACAGACGGCAAATAAGGGGAATTGATCATAGAAATATGCCTGTGAGTCTGTGAACATTCTGCGCTAGCGTGGGTAGAGTTTTCTTATTATTAAAGCTTTTTTGAATGGATGGCGCGGGATTATAGGGGGTATGTCGTTACATATGCACATACATCAAGAACACAATTCATTGAATCACGATTTATTGCTCAATAAAATCAGATCTTATTAGCTTTTTGGTTTTTTGGTCAGTTTTATAAATAAGTTGATCTAACCTTAATTTTCTTTCCGTAAACCATTTCAGATTCTGACTTTACTAACCGTTTCTAATTTGAATCTACCTAGAACAATTCTAAAAGTTTCTACCGATTTTGACAGATCACAGCTACCTTTTGGTTACATTAAAAAACGGGGGAAACTCGAAGAACAAGTGAAATTAAAAAAATATTGTAGCTCTTAATTGCGGCGCGCAGCGTGACATTTTTATAAAAAAAAAGTTTTAACACGAATATTTATTATTATTTTTTTATAAAAACAACCGATCGGTTTTGCTCTTATCGGAGCTTTATCCGGGTCATAAAACAAATTTGTTTATTTTTAAGCAAGTTTGTTTTGTTACCCAAGCGATCGCAAAATTATCGATAGTTTACAAAAACAAACAAAATAAACTAGAGCTTAATCATTTTTTTTAGTATTTTATTAATTTCTAGAGGTACCTATTTATTATTATCTTTAGGAATCCTAAAGCGTTAAAAATGGAATTCCATAATTATAAAAAAATCAACAATTTTTTTCTGCGTAGTAAAAAAAATTGAATTCAGAAGGGCTGGTATTTCCACAGAGTTTTCTTCTTCTTCTTCTTACTCTTAGTATAGGTCGTATGACCTGTTTGTGACGGTAAGTTGTCCTGAGATAATGATGTCCAGCCACCTCTCCATCATTTTGGCGACTTTCCTGGTAGTCTCTTGATGCTTAGGTTTTAATTCTCAACAGAGTTTTGATTTTAAAAATTCTATAATACTTTAAGAATTAAATTCAAATAATTGCATTTTTTAATTACAACGAAAATGTTTTAATTAACAATATTAACATTCCAAATGTAGAACTGATATGGTATAATCATAACTCGTTTATTTTAAAACCTTGATTTACAGTTAACACGAAAAAAATATATATAAACTGTTAAATAAAAAAAAACTTTATTTAATGTATACACAATTATATTTTTATTTTTCGCGACAGCTGTTTAGTCAACTTATATTGACATCATCAGGTGTTACACCTGATGATGTCAACATAGGTTGACGAAACAGTTGTCGCGAAAAATAAAAATACAATTTTGATACACAAAACAAAGTTTTTTTAATTTAACAGTTTATAATGTAAAAGTATCATAGTGTTTCGGCCAAAACAATGGACTATTTAAAAAATATATACACGGAAAAAACTAATATAAATTATGCATCTTTATAAGGTACGTAAATGGTACTCGTATAATGTCGAAATAAGATGTATTTAAATAGTACATACACAGTGCTTTACAACCAAAATTTTATGGTTAATTTTATAGCTCTAATAAAATGTTAGGTATCATTGGCTACAGCTTAACCACCAAATACACGAAACAGTAGTTTAACACGAATATTATACACTTGGGTTACAAAATAAAACACAATATTGTCACTTTTATGAGATCAATAAATTTTACGATAAAAATCCTGTAAAATGATAAAACATGAAATGTTTTATGAATATTTAAATTTTTTATCAAGACAAAATCTAGTAATAACATTATAGGCATAAAATACACAAAAAATAAAAGCAAGATGTTTTTAAGAGCTGTTCCGTATCTATAAATATATTCTAAGTAATCATAGTTATCACACCCTTTCTCCCGAAGGTGTAGGCAGAAGGGATGGACGACCCAGATTTTGTCTGAAACACTTTTCATGCTTTTTCAATATCCATACTTCGTGCCATGGACCCACGTCGATTTCTTAGACTCTTCACGTGACCGACATTAGAACTTTTGTGTCACGCTTTTCTCATTTTATCTCTATTAATTACTTAATTCATATCGCTGACGTATAATTTATTGACATTCTTTCTCCATTCATAAGTTTCATGTATTGAATGCTTTCAATCGCACTGAATTCACGTCTAATATTTGCATTTCCCAATCTATAATATAAAGGCTTACCGCACATTCGTCTACAGGATCTCGATTCATCATTATTTTGACAGTTTCATGTTCCGTTTCCACATGTAAGGATTGGTGATCTCCGAAAATAATAAATAAAAATGAAAAGGTCGGTTTTCTAGAAGTGTAAGGTCCATGTGATAATAATTTAATAATGCTTAAGACAGGTGAAACATGTCATTTACATAAAATATACTAAAATTTCTAGAAAACAGACATATTCATCCGCATTCAATATTGAGTTGTTGTTGTTCAAGAAACAATAAAAAAAATCAAGACTCATGAGTATCGCAGGTAAAAGTAAATCATAACTAACTAACCATCACGCCGTCTCCCCGAAGGGGTAGGCAGAAAGAATGGACTGTCACACTTTTCTTTCCTGACATATTTCTCTCGCTTCCTCAACATTCATACATCGTGTCATGCACGCGCGTCGATTTCTCCTCACAAGGCCGACATTCAATATTTGATTTATTTGATCGTGCCACGTTTTCCTCGGTTTTCCTCTTTTTCTGGTTCCATTTACATCGTTAACATATATATTTTTACCATTCTTTCTTCATTCATTCTTTCCATATGTCCAAACCATCTTAATGATCCTTTCATTATTTTGTTCATTACACCGCCATTTGCATCGCATTCACTTCTTATATTCTCATTCGCCACTCTATTTATACATAGAGTATCAACACATTCGTCTAAGAGATATCATTTCTACTGCATTTATTCTACTTTTCATCCTTCTTTTGTCAGTTCCATGCATCGTTCCCTCATACATGAGGGTCGGTAGAAGAACACCATTGTGCACTGCCATTCTAGTAAATCATTGCATAAAATGAAGAAATTCAGATAAAAATATTAAAAAAAAACATTTTACAAAGTTTTATATAGAGCAAGTATCATGAAGATAGCTGTAGAACTATTTAACTTGTTTTCAAAAGTGAATATATCCAATTTGGAAGTCCCGAGCTAAATATCATATTATAATAGTGGAGCAAGTTCGAGCTCCCCTGAAATCTTATTAACTCAGATAGGAAGTTCTGAGCTGACAAGCGAAGGCTCGCAGTGCTACCCTTTCACTAATAATACTTATGATATACTACCAGATATCTTCTGTGCGGGCGGTTTTAAGTTGTACGTTATGACCCTTAATTTTTAAAGTTCTGATATTGCAGAATGACAATTTCATAATGGAAATGGACAATTTCATTCAGAATGGAAGAAAAGATCATATTTTTTATATTAAATTATATAATGAATCAAATATATATTTACATGAAATAACATATTTTTATACAAATAAACAATTCATTAAACAAAGTAACAATATTTGCAACATAAAAATATTAATGAAAACGTATGTTTTCAAGAAGATTTATCACATGGAGTTTTTCATAATTTTAAAGAAACATTAAATTTATGCTAATAACTTTTGTGTATTATTATAATATTATATAATGCCATTATTTCTGTCTAACTCTTCGGGGAGACAACATGATGGTAAGTTAGTTAGTTACGATATACAACTTTTGAAAATACAATACCATACATGTTTAATAATACAAAAAATATAATGATAAGTTTATTCTTTAGAATGATGTAAATCTCCAAATTAATTATTATGAATAATTTTTTTTTTATAATAGTTTATGGGAATGATAAATGTTTCTACTAGCTAATAGGATAATGCTTTTGCAATGCAAAAGAGGAAATTTCCATAAACTAGAGTAAAGCTTCTAGAAAACATACGTTTTCATTCATATTAATTATATTATATTACAAGCATTGATTATTTGTATAATCAATTATTCATTTACATAATAAATTAATATCATATTAAATATAAATCAGCTCTATTATTTTATGTACTCAAATGACAAGAAACATTTTCACGAATTTTCACTGAATTTTTACGAAAAGGTAGATAAAATACACACCATATGTGAATGTTGCGGAAGCGAGAGAAGTATGTCAGGAAAGAATAGTGTGGCGGTCCATACTTTCTGACAACCCCTTCGGGGAGACAGCGTCATGGTCAGTTGGTTAGTTGATAGATTTAAAACGTAAAAAAAAACTTGGTAATATTTCAATATCACGGAGGAAATAGTTTGCAATTAATTTCAAATAAATTAAATTTGATTGAATTAATATATTTCAAATCCTTTTTAAAAATGGTTTATAAATAAACTAACGATTTCTTCGGCGTGACCGACATTGAATATTTGATTTATTTGATCGTGTCACGATTTCCTCAACAATAAGGAAGGTATAAAATATGTTCTCATCGAACGTACTCGTGTGTATTAATTATATACCTTGGTCCCATTTTACGCAATGGCGGGAAAAACAATATACGTCTTAAGTAATTTGAATAAAAAATTCTAGCCTGTATTAAAAGCCGTGCCACACTGTTTTAAACAAGCTCTCCACATCGGTCTTTACCGGCGGTTTAAAACTGTGTAGACACTTGTTTGAAACCAAAATTCGTTTGACCTTCAACAAACTTTGTGGGTGGACGCGCATAGTATGCGTGTGGATCCACCGTTTAAACACGCATTACACATGTGGAGAGCTTGTTTACAACAGTATGTGGACGCTACACCAACCGTGGGCTCCACAGCTCTCCACCAAGGTTACCCCTGTGGAGAGCTTGTTTCAAACAGTGTGGCACGACCTTAATGGGTCATCCAATAAGGACGGGTCGATATTAAAACAAGCTGGGTACAAGGTATTAACGGAATTCTGTTTTTATTTGAAAGGCCCATGTTTTGTAATTGCATTATATTACAACATAAATTAATATTAAAAATGAATCAGTTTTGTAACTTTTGAGATAGTCAGTGATAAGTAACGTTCAATATGCCTCATACGCTTATCCCACGGTGAAAATCTTTTTATTAATAAAGAAAAGCACAAGCTTTTGAAGTGCTTTCTTTAAAGTGTGCATATTTATATTTTCTGAGATAAACAAAGTCAAGTAATTCAAAATGTCCTAGTTATGTGTTCGAGCACAATTATTTGAAATATAATAAGTGATCACCCAATGCCTTAAACATTTATGCTGTTTGTGATGTCTGTTGAGTTAATGATTTTCGAAATAAATGATTATCCAAATAGATTATTCTCAAAATAAATGATCACCCAAATAGATGATATTAAAAAGAAATGATCACCAAAATAGATAAATTTGAAAAGAAATGATCACTCAAATAGATGATTCTCATAAGAAATGATCACCCAAATGGATGCGTAAGAAACATCTGAACTTGAGTATAGAGAAACAGTGCTGATTTTCTTTCTATATTATATTTCATATCACCAACAGTGATTGTATAAATTTTCAGGATAGATAATCGCTTTAAGAAAATATTATTAACGTTACCAAAAGGGTACTAAACATCTCAAAACTAACGATCGTGCGCCGTTGTGTTTTTCACACCGTATATTTTTCGTATGTGATTAGTTAGATAAATATTTTTACGGGAAATTTAAGGCACATATTAAATTTAGGCATGATGTCAAAAATTCCGATAGATACGCTTTAAGTGTGGAATTTGAGTATAAGGAGAAAATGTAATTTTACAACCAGACCCCAGGTATTTTCCTGGGTCAAAGGAATATTCGACATCAATTTTTTGAAACCTTTATGGTTAAGCAGTCGAATACTTGTAATTTTAGCAAGGCGGTACTTAATATAAAAATGACGCATTTTCTCCCCATCTCAAAAATGTAATGATCCGTTCATGAATAAAGATGACACACGTTTTATATATTATATTTAACGTTGTTTAAATTTATATATAATATTATACAATTAAATGATATAATAAGAGTATGAAAACGTATTTGATAGTAAAAATAATTTATAATTTCTCAATTCTTATTCTTATAATTTTATCCCAAATGATTTCTTTAGGAAATCTTGGGGACCAATTATTCAATGAAATGGGTTTCTCATTACCTTTATATTAAGTTTAATCAGGGAATGTTTTGAGAATTAAGCCGCATTGAATGATGTTGGTATTTTTTTGTTCGCGACAGACATCTCCAACAGCGCCAACAAAGATTATTTTATCTGTCGGCTGCCAGAACCATCACGAACCTCCTGTAGCCGGCGGGGAATGTCTGCTTAACAAGATCACATCGGAGATTGACATCTTAAAAATACCTTTTGGTGGTTCTTTTAAATACTTTTATATTAGATATTATCCTGGCCTACTTATCAAATTGCGAATTAGAATAGTTCGAAGTTCCGTGCTACCCGTCTAGTTCTACAGTATGGAAACATAGACCTTGACAAAAGCTATCACGAAAAAGTTGAATGGATGCCTTTGAAATGTGGATATATCGTGGAATATTTATAATATTATGGATCGAAAGAGCCACAAACGAGGTAGTATTGTAGATAATTAAGAATTAAAAATAAATTGTGGAGACCATAAAGGGTAGGAAACTAAAATACTTATGTACGTATAATACATTATGAGAAACGATAAATGCAACTGATTATCCAAGGTAAAATGAATTAAAAACGAAGTGTCAGGAGTAGATTGGAGAACTACATCCCTGTTTAGGACCGCTGAATCAATGTTAGAAATTGCCACGATATTGTACAACCTCCGATAGGAGAGGTACAAGAAGAAGAAAAATCCTATCATACAAAAGTCGAAAAATCTCTTAATCACGCTAATGTTGCAGATTGTCATGATTTCTTCTTTTCCAAAAATAATTACCTCGCACTTATTCACAATCATCATTTTATCATTTCGCATGGATATCTCATATATACTATTCACCACGACTTGTAGTTCATGCTCGTTGTATGCAAGTAGGATAGCGTCATCCGTATACAAGAGATAGCTTACTGATATGCTTACTGCATTTGCATACTGCACTTACTTACTGCATCCAACCCTTTCAGCTCTTTCATACATTTGTCCATATGTAGAATAAATAACCACGGGACAATGAGCAACCCTGTTTGACACCTTTATTGATATCAACCCAGGCAATAAGATCTCCATTTACTCTGACACTAGCAGTTCTTTCCGTGTATAGCTACTTAAATGCCGTGATCAGTTTTGTACTTATTCTATATTCAGTAAACATTTTTCATAACTTAACTCTATTAACGTAATCATATGATTTTTGCAAATCGACAAACGCACAGAAAAAATTGCAGTTTTTGGCCAGAAACTTCTCTGTCAATGTACGAAGTCCAAACATTTTATCCATACGTCTTTTGCCATTCATAAAGGCACCTTGCACATCCCAAACTTTGTCATTCGTCAATTTTCTTACTCTTTCTATTAAATTTTGCCATAGGCTTTACAAACGACACTTAAAAGACTTATAGCTCTGTGGTTTCCACATTCCATACGCGATCCTTTTCCTTTATACAGGGGAATAATTACTGCTCTCCTCCAGTCTAGCAGCGTATATCCCTCTTCTAAGCACTGGTTGAATAACTTACATAACCATGCAGAAACCACTTCGCCACCGCTTTTAATAAAATCTATGGCGATACAATCAAACCCAAATTATAAACAAACAAACAAGCCGTTTCTACGCAGGAGTAGGCAGAGAGAATGGACCGCCACACTACTCTATCCTGACAAACCTCTCAAGATTCCTCAACATTCATACAATGAGTCATACACGCACGTCGATTCCTCCGACTTCTAACATGACCAACCATTAAAATTGATTAATTTGGTCATGCCATGTTTTCCTCGGTCTGCCTCGACTCCATACTCCATTACCATAATTAACGTATACTTTCTTAACCATTCTTTCTCCATCCATGCGTTCTATATGTCCGAACCCTCGCAGCGATTCTTTCATAATTTTTTTCACAATACCTTCTTCCGCCCTACATGCATGTGAGATTCTGTCGTTCTACCACACATACGTCTTAGGAACCTCATCCCTATCGCATTTATTTTGCTTTCATCCTTCTTCTGCCAATTCCATGCTTCGCTTATTATTATTTACATAATTAAAAAATGTCATGTTGTTGGTCAGGTTATAACAAAGTGTAGGTAGGTACTCGGTGCTCACCTCCAAGTCTTGAGCATGAGCGCTCCGTATGTGAGGCAGAAGCCAATTTCGCGCAGCCACACACGAGCCGTGCAGGTGTACACGGTGGGCCGTGGGTACATCACGATGTTGGTGCAGTAGATGAACAGCGCGCCCAGGGCGATCACCCGCAGCAAGACGGGGCTGGCCGCCCGCACCACCTGGGGACAAATCGCAATTCAAGTTTAATCATTCTGAAACCACGTTAACAAGCAATGCATAAGCTGCCGGTGACATACACGTACTGTGGGGAAGCTTGCCGCGTAATAGAAGGTAAATGTATAAATTAATAGTCAAAAAACATACATATATTTTTTGATTTTCCGAATTAAATAAACAGGGTGATGGTCTAGGGGTCAGCAAACTCATAGGCGAAAAGTGGCAAATATCAGCAGTACGATAATAATATTTTTTTTGAGAGATAAATTTATTTATTAAAATTTTGTTTTTAGTAGTCTGTTAAAACTATGTACGAGTATACTATATAATAATCATACACATTATATTTAAAAACAAATTATGTTTTATTTCAATAAAAACTTTGCATTTTTATAAAGTGTATAAGTAAGTCAGGTTTGTATGTTTTTCATTTCAGGAATGATATCAGTTGCATCTAAATCATCATTTTAAAACACTATTAAAATATGTATTTTTAGCGTGTCATATTTGGAAGAGCCACAACTAAGTAGCCAAAGAGCCGCATGTGGCTCGCGAGTCACTATTTGCCGACCACTGGTCATGGGGACAGAACACTTGACTCCTGATCCTTAGGTTCAAGCCTGGACATAATCCGATTCATTCTTCATGATAATAAACTATTTTCTACTCATATTGGAGTTCGTAAAATAAATTATTATACTATCTATTTATTTATTTAATAAAATTATAAAAAATACAAGAAAAACATTAAATATCGGTACTCAGAACATATTGAAAGTATTTTCGACGAAAGATCGCGAGAGAACCGGCATTTCTTACCTCATTTGACGATTCGTTATATAATTTAAATCCTCTATGAAATACACCTTTCTCTGTACTTTCAATTCTTGGTCTCCGGAGTCGGAATCTATCACGACTCACGTTCAATAGTCATGTATTTCATAACTATATGCTACATTTTTAGTTAGATATGCAGGCACCATCTTACTCTTAATTTTATAAACAAAAATCTAAATGTTGTAAAGAACTAGTTTTTTTTAATTAAAATTTTTAAAACTAAAACTTTATTCTGTAAAACCTGTAGTTAATCAATATCTCATTTATTTGCTTTAAAAAATACAGAAGAACTATAATTAAAGTTAGGCTATATTAAAGTATTATAAAGCAGCTTTCTACAATTTATTTCTGATTCTAAATAAGAAACGGATCTTTTTACCATTTTTTTTAAAACTTGCTTAAAATTTAATTGTAAGTTAATTTTTCGTCGAATATAATACCCAGATACATGATTACAGATTACAGATACTTAATACTATCGATTTAAATCCTTTGTGTTTGTCAATACCAAGTAAAAAAATATTTTTCGTTATTTTTATGAGAAATCTTTTAGGTTATTATTATTATTTAAATAAGAGATTTTTAATTCTTTGCAACAAATAAAACAAATTCATGTTGAAGTTTGTTTTGTTTACTTTATTTTTCCCACACAACGTAAATTTTATCTTTTTCTACTATTGTTAATAATAAAAATAATTATTTAAACGGGATTATATTAAATACAAAAATAATGAAGTTCACTATTTGGTCGACTATTCCCGGTTTTTCATAAATTTGAACTAATGTCGTCCGAGAGAGGGCAAAGTTCAATAATCCTCTAGATTGGTTGAGCGTGTGTTCTAAACGTAACATAAATGAATGATGCACAATAACAAATGAATGCACATTTTCACAAGAGATTCTATGAAGACAGAGACAGAGTTGCTTGAATAGGGGAGAGTAAATATAAAGCGAAACACTTCATACGAGGCCCTGGACTCAGACATCTGAGACAGAAAGCAGGGCTTTGTGAAATGCACCACTGACAAGAACATTCTAAATAGCTTCTTGGAATGAGAAATTATGTTTTCATAAAGTATACCATATATTAAATGTTGCATTTATAAAGGACTGTCTTCCACTCATGGCACATGTAAATGAATTAAAAGTCAGAATATTAATGTTATTTGAAATTTCACGATAGAAGTTCATTGTATTATAATTAACGACAGTAAAAAAATTTATTAAATTTTTCTTTTTAGTATATCTTCATTTTCTTCTTCTTTTAGACATTTGGTCTGTTCCTGTAGTCACGCTGGCTTCTTTTGGGAGGTTGACTTCAGTTATTCCTCCACCTATTTGGAGGTTTTCCAGGGGGACGGTTGCCAACAGGAATCTGATGCGTCACAACGGGTGGGATTCTGGAGGGATCCATCATCTTTTGCATTGTCTGCCCCATCTTACGATATCTTCCACCTTGCAGATTTCATGGTTAACAGTGTTCCTCATCTTTACTCGAAGAGTCTTTCCTGCTATTGTTTTCAGCGTCCGCATCTCCGCCACCCGCACTTTAGCTTTCTTTCTTGTGGTATCCGCTCTGGTCGCAATGCTATATGTCGGCATAGGCCTTACACAGGTATTGTATATTCTGATCTATTTATAGTATATATTAAATTAAAGTTGATTTATTGGTTTGACTGGTTTCGGTAGCTTGCTGCCATTTTCGGATACCTACACCAAAGTTTGTTAGGCTTATATATGAAATGATAACCCTCACAATTATTAGAATATAAACCTGCATTCAACAAATTGTATTTTCATCGGTTTAATGTATTTGTTGTATGCTCTTCCTTTGTATTGATTTTAAAAGTTAACATATTGAAAGTTATCATTTACACCAGGAAATCGAAAATGATACTCGGGTTGTTAAGTCTTGGCTTACATAGCTGTGGCAAGAGTCCTTTGTGCCACAGATAAATATAAAATCGATTCTGATAATCTTTTAGACGACAAACATACATAACTGTGAGAAAGTTAAAACTGTTACAACTGTCAGAAGCTAAAAATAAAAATGAATCATTTGCTTTTCGTTTTCATATTTCACTATACTTATTTCTATATTCGCCTTCGTTTTGTGAATGCTAAAAATGTGTCGAATAAATGATAAAAAATATCATGAAATTATTAGTGCAAGAAAGATCTTGATTGGTTATCTGAAAAAGGTGAATTAAAATAGTTTATCACTAATATGAGTTACAGCAAAGCCAGCCATATCTTATTTTATACCCCAAATAGCCGCACAGAGGCGCTTCGAAGTTCTCTTGTATTGAAAACGATTCGTCTTTTGAATTAGGTGGCATTTGTGACCCCTTTGGATACAATTATAGAAAATACGTGAATACCCATACGATAAAAGCAACAAAGAAATAACCATCATATTTCAATTCACATGGTTTTATGTACATTTAATACATTTTTTTACTCTTTATGACAATTTGGCTGGCGCTGTAGCGGCGTAAAGAGCTTTTCGACAAAAAAATAATATTAATAATATACATATTTCTTTAATATATTTATAAAACCCCAATGTATAGAAACAACAGTATACCGACGTGAAACACAAATTCAGTAATATTAATCATCAGTACTCGAAGTTTAATGTATTTCAATTGTTATGGATTGTCATTGTCTTGCTCAACTAAAATAATAATACTTGTATTTGCTTGTTGCATCATCTGAACACGATGAAATGTTTTTTTAACATTCAATCACGTATCGCTATAGAATTTTTTTATTGTGTGGTTTATAATCATAAATTTTGTACATAACATATGATTATTATATTAAAAACTAAAATGAGACAAAATTTAAATAAGATTACATTTGAAAAAAAATCTTTAGATGAGTGATAAAAATATTCACAAATGCGATTTAATTTTTCAATCTAAGTAACTACTTCATAATTATTTTAAAAGCAGGAATTAACCAAACGCTAAATTAACATTCTGACCTCTTCAAAATAATAGCTATATACCAACAACATGCATTATGTATTACCATCTCAGTATGCGGACGTTGGGAAATTTTCCAGTAAACGGTCCGACGTAAAAACGTATTTAGGTGAACAATAAAATCAAGGTTTTATAGAATTCCGCGACAGCTCTTTTTGCGTTAAACCTCTACTTCAGTGACCCGTCTCGGGGTATCGGGTGTGCCCCATGATGCAGAATGCATTTTAGAGCACCCTGATACATAATTCAATAGACGTTAGTGTCTGCGAGTTTATTGGGATACTTGTCCCGGCTGATTTTATGTCCTTGTTACTAACACCTGGATGTTTCGAGAAGGAAACGACCATTTGGGAAAATATCGTAAAGGGGTAGGTACCTAAGTAGAAATCATTGTGTATAAAAACATGGTCGCGTAAGAAAACATTACGAATACCGCATTATTTTATTCACCGTTTTTTTAATTCATGTCTTCGCGCAATTACCGTTCTGTATTACATATCAAATTTAAATATGTCATATGTAAAATGTTCCTCACTTAAAACAATTATTTCTATACTTTCACTATAAAGAGCAAGATTTTTTTTTTCATATAAGATAAATATCTATTTGTGTACTTTGATTTTATACCAATTTATTTTGTTTTATCGAAGTAACAAGTTCGTGGCTTTTGCAAGTAAACTGGTTTGTATTTGTAGCCGTGACGAAGCTCCGGTGGGAGCAAAACCAGATGGTTCGATAAAACAAAATAAAGTGGTGTAAAAACAGAGTACATATTATAATAAATATTTTTTTGATAATGTCACATTACAATTAAGTGCTTCATATTATATAATAGTATAACATACAATGTTTAAAATATGAAATGAAAATCTCATTCCCTAGTTTAAAAGACATGTCGTTTTTGTTAATACTAAACATTTTACATAAAGATTACATTTTCACATGTATTGTTTGTTCAATTAACAAGTAATTTTATTCACATAATAACTGGAGTTACAACCATGAACCGAAAAGTAGAGAAAAGACAATTAAGATGGGATGAGCACATAAGGCGAATACTTATTATGAAGAGAGAAGGGGGTTCCCACCACATAACCGAGGCTGTTATAGGGGGCAGCGGTGCCCTATCATCATCCTCGCTCATGCATTTCCTAGGCCTTTTCCCCATTCATCCGGTACTTACATTCAATATATACTTACTATGAAGAAGAGCAGATTAACAAATGTATCGGATATATTTATATTTAGATAGTTTAATATATAATTTATTCATAACAACAGTATATTCAAAGCGCCACGGTCACCCCCTTGATAGATTCAATGCCTCTAATTTATTTTTGGGCGCGCTACCACCTCCATGAAAAGCCCTAGTGCCCCCTTAGAAACTTAATGTTTAAATGAAAAGTATATATATTTCTAAGAACCCAGATATACAAAGTCTTTAACGATTTCCAAACCTTGCAGTCTTCCCGACATTGTAAGCGTTCCAGGCAAAATAAGTAGAGGTAGATCTCCTGCGCGGTGGTGTGACCAGATTAAGGAGATGAACGGGGGAAACCTCTACTTGGTGCGGATTGCGGAGAACAGAGAGAATTAGAAGCGTTTAGTTTTAGCCATGGGCAGTTCCATACATCACAATCTTCAGCAATGAGAAAATAAGAAAGAAGAAGAAGATATCTTTTTTCTTAAATTGCGTTATTTTGTTAAAAATTTATCTAATTAATTATTTTAATGCTTTTACCTGAACTAATATATACTCATAGTGAAAGTTGATAATGATTCATTGGATGTAATTTTTACTATTATACACATTATGAGACTCCAGAAAGCCGTCGACCACCAAGACGACCACAAAAAGATGAAGAGAAGGCTGGTCGTCTTCATCATAGGAAGAAATTTGATATCCTGCATAAACAGATCGCGAAATTTACAATAATAAGGGAAGGAAGAAGAAGAAATACATTATTTAAAAAACACAAAAGGAAGCCCTTCTAAAACGTATCTATTAGGTATTTGATAAATATGATGTATGTCAACCTACTTTTGTATATCCATAGCTTTCAAATCTAGTAAATAATATCAGGCATAAGAATAACACAGTGTACGTAATATTCACGTAGATAGTGAATACGTACATATTTTATACTATACGTGATATCGCCTGAGTCAACGTTTTTGTAAATCCGAAAATATTCGCTAGATAGTTTCCAGCAAATAGCTGTTACCGCGTGAATCAGATATGCCAGTTCAGAGATGAATGGTTTCGTTCATTAAAATTGTGATAAAGTCTACTTTAAAAGCGCTAACGATGTTGCTTTTATATCTTCCTCAATCGTAAGTTGTCGGATTTTTAAGGAAAAAAAAGATTAATGTTGTTTCTTCTGCTTATTCTGACATATTTCGGAATAACTTAGTAATAATTATAAAATACAAGCCTTAATGTTATGGGAATAGTAAGGAAAACAGCAACGTGAATATTTTTTAAAGAAATTGAAGAAACATTTGGAAACACATAAAAATTTATCTAAATTATTTTTGTTATTAGAATATTGAATTATTTTTATTGTATGGAATTCATGTATACGCATTAGAGCTAATTTTAAATAATGTTTCTACAAAATTTGTATACGTAAATTCCTGCTGGGGTAATATGTCAGTAATATTTTTTATATATAAATAAAATGTTCTCCCTGTTTGACTAATGGGACCATATTTTTTAATGTTACTTTACAGATAATATAGGATTTTTTGCGAGTTTGATACTTTTTGTATCGTCGGTGATAATTTATTCATCAAAGCATTTCTCACAAAATTATTTAATATATTTAACATTTGATAGTGCTTTAGACAGACGAAACATGTAAATTTTCTAGACAACAGACGTTTTCATTTTTATAAATTGAACAATATTCTTCGAAAATACTGAATTTATGAATCTTTCAAAGATAACATATACCATATTAAGTATCATTTATAATTTTTCAAAAACATACTGTAACAATTTACGCCAATGAATAATTCATTGAATAGAATATTTAACATGAATTTTGTTTTAGGACCTAAATAAACCTAACCATTTCTAAATGCTTTCATACGAGTATTTAAAACTATCACAATAAAATATACAATTTCGCGCTCCTTAATAAAATCTTATATCCACTTTACAAATGTCCAAACCGCCTTGATAATGCTCTTATTACATTATAATATTTATTTATAACGCTTTCGTCTGACATGCATTTTCTATAAATATTAAATTGTCATTCTTTTCAAAAAGGATTAAATGTAAATTTCGCTGAGAGGTCTCAGATCTAATGATTGTGAGTAAATCCTACCTTTGTTATTTATTGTTTCTTGAATAATGATGTAAAACACATAACTTAACATATTAAATAATTAATACTAATGAAAAAGTTTCGCCTATCTAAGACATGTTTCGCCTATCTAAGGCATTATCAAATTATAAATATAAAAGACGCTTGATAATGTCTTCGACAGGCGAAATACGTCATTCCCATAAAATATTATAAAACTTCTAGAAGTTATTCTTTTGTCAGTTCCGTACTTAACATCCAGATATATTGGTCGGCATGATAATGTATCGAAGGCCTTTTTAAAGTCGACGAACGTTAGGTACATGCTGTGCTGCCATTCAGAGGCCTCTTCAATTATGATGCGGAGTGTATTTATGTGCTCAACGCAAGACCGGCCACTTCGGAAGCCAGCCTGTTCCTCTCGCATACCTTCTTCGAGTGCACTAGTCATTCTCCTCAATATAATTCTCGCAAGGATCTTTGTCACCACGGAAAGGATAGTGATTCCGCTCCAGTTGTTACAGTTGATCAGGTCTCCCTTTTTGGGCACTGTTACAAGGAGTCCTTCCTTCCAGGCGGGTGGTAGCCTCTCTGAGATCCATATGCGTTCTAACAGAGGGGCCAGGATGCTCGTTGAGGAGGTCTCGCTTGCCTTGAGCATCTCCGCTACAATCCCGTCACTGCCAGGAGCCTTATTGTTCTTTAGAGAGCGGATTGCTGTCATTATTTTGGTTTGCGTAGGAGGGTGAGTAGCGATATCCAGCAAGGGCCGATTGGGTTCCTCCGTTTGTGGAGCAGTTGCGGTATCTGGAACATTGCTGAGGATGCCTAAAAAATGATCGTGCCATTGAGCTAGCTGCTTGTCTAAGGAGGCAATTGGTACTCCCAATCTGTCTCTAATAGGGCGATTAACACGATGCGAGAAAACGTCTCCAGAGAGTTGCTTGGTAATCTTGTTCCACGGTAATCTGGTCCCACCCCAATCTCGCTCCACGGTGTCCCCCTTGTGACCACAACCAGCTTCTGATACCTCGGTAGTATGATAGCAGGCTCAGGAGGTACGGAGGAGGATGTAGCCAGCAGACTTAACAAGGCAAGGAGAGCTTTCGCTATGCTTATGGCGCTCCGGTATCATTTCGAGAAAGCTCAAGCTCCAAGTATTCAGCAGTAGCGTTAAAAGCGTACTGCTGTACGGATGTGAGACTTGGAAGTCTACCGCAGACGTTATTGGTAAACTCCAGGTGTTTATAAATAGGTGCCTTCGCTCAATATTCAAAATCTATTGGCCCCAAACAGTGTCAAATGCCGTTCTTTGGACCATGGCAGGCAAAAAGGCAATTAGAGAACAAGTCGCTAGGCGCAAATGGCAGTAGATCGGTCACACTCTGAGACGGAACCCAGCCTGCATCGCTCAGGGCTCACTAGACTGGTCCCTTATGGGGAGAAAGAGAAAGCGAGGCAGACCTAGAAGCCACCTGGAGAAGAACCCTGCAGGACGAGGTTAAGGCAGCCGGCCTCACTTGGGATGATGTTAAGCATCAGGCATGCGATAGAGTCGGGTGGAGAAGATTCCTTGAGGCCCTATGCACCACGGAGGTGTGACAGGACAAAAAGAAGAAGAAGATATTGGTCGGCATAAAACCCCATTTTTTTACAACTTTCTATGTTTTCACTTAGCCAGATTTAGATATTTATTTACGCTTGTTTATCTCTTGTACACAAACAATGAAAATATACAAATGTTTATAATTTTTGGTAACATTAACAAACACATTACATGAATTCTATAATACAGTGTACTGGTACATAAGGAATATCAATTGCCAGAGCTACAACTTCGTTAGAACGCCGAAGTTACACCGGTTGGACAGCGAGGTAACGGATTGCCGTATCGGAGTTATAAGATCCACTATGGATAGAGATTGATGAGATAACTTTTGCAAAGATTAAACTTAGCGTTCTTGTGCTTATTATGCTAACACTCGTGTATTGTTCACAACACTTTGAATGAATTAAAAAAAACTAAGAATATATGGCCTAGTAAAATAGCAAAACTATAGCTTATTGAAAGCAGTACTTTTTATCAATTAAGCTATGCTCGTATAACTGTTGTAAATGTAAATTCTATAAATATATACGAGTATTATATATTAAAATAATGAAAGGAACATTAAGATGGTTTGGAAACGTGGAAAGTAAGAATGATGAGAGAAGGGTAAAAAAAAATTAACGATGTAAATTGAACTAGAAATAGAGGAAGACCGAGGAAAACGTGGGACGATCAAATAAATCAATTATTGAATTTCGGCCACGTGAAAAGTCGGAGAAATCGAAGTGTGTGCATAACACGATGTATGAATGTTTAGGTTGCGATATAAGTATGTGAGAATATAATAGTGTGGCAGACTATTCTTTCTGCTACGTCTTCCGAGAGACGGCGTGATTGTTAGGTAAGGTATTTTTCATTTGATTTTAATACGTTATGCTTAAAGATACACATTTACGAAAATAAAAAATTATTCTTAAAACTGAAATGTACCTACAAAACCATATTTATAATGTTTTTGTTTAACATATTTGAGCAACTAAAAAATTGGCAATCTATGATAATATTCTATTTGTTTTTAACCTCATAATTTTTCATTAAGAAAAATTGTTTCAAAATGGCGCCGATAGGTGGCTCTATTTGAAGCTTCTCACAAAAAATTGCATTTTGGTGATACTTTTAGATTAAAAATAACTCCATATACAAGTATAGGTATGCATCATCATGAGTGGTTTATTGTTTTTTTTATTGGTTCATCGCTCTGCACACCTTCCTGTCATCCAGCCAATTAAAATGACAACCTCTGCCTGAAAAGGCTTTTGCATCCGGTGCCGTCGCCACAGTTCCTGACTTTCGTAATCATTCACTATCCATTTTGCCGTTGCTACCATCTTCCTGACCCACTGCCATCTCCAAGTCTGCTGGCGTTCCTCAAACGCCTCCATCCCTTGCTTCTCCTGCCGCCGTCGAGACGCCGCCTTCTCCTGCACCACGGTCTTTCCCTATCTCGCCGCTGTCACGTGGGGGAGCAATAGCCTTCGGGCTGGTACTCCCGAAATATCCAAGAAGATTAATTTACATCTAAAAGCAATATCGAATTTCAATTCAATTTGAAATTCACAAGGTTTAACTGTGTAACTCACTCAAGATTTAAATGTGCTAATTTTTTGTTGCTAGGAATTTGTTGTTTCAGCTGGAGTCAGTTTTTTTCTTATTTGTGGGTATCACAACTTCTTATTATGATCAAAAGTGTCTGTACCGAAAAGGTATTCATATTTTATGGACACCCGACCCCTCGCCTTCTGTTTGTGTATTCTTATCGCCTCAAAATATTTATTTTGCTATTTCATTGATGCGAGTTTGTGGGTTTTATCTTATAGATGTATTCTGTCTGTATTTTTTTTATTTATCTTTTTATGACTTGGATTGGGTTAGGCTGATTCTTTTTTACCCCAATATTTATCACAACCAATCTTTGAAAAAAAAAACAACAACTTTTTATGGTTGTGCGCGTATCTAATCAATGTCATGTTAAGCGTAAAACGAACATGACTTAATTTGCATGTGGTCAGAATAATACTACCGTTCATATACCCGAAAACAATGTAAAACTAAACTCAAATTTTAAAATATCACAACTAGGTGTTAATGTAAATACAAATGTCTTAACAATTTCTCATTCGTTACATGTTTATTTGATTAATCATTTGATTTGAATCATAGAAAAAAGTAATATGGGAAAGACTTTTTTAAAAATTTGTTGGATGATTAAATATAACAGTTAAAAAAATATAACAGTAAATTTTCATTAACCTTTCATTTCATATAATTTTATTATTTTAAACAAAAGCTGTATTTTTTGTTAGCTGTTGATAAATAGAATATGTAAAATAATACATACATTTTGTAGTTTATTTATAAACCATCGACAAAAACGTGTTTATAGCAAATAAACTATAAAACCATGACATTAATACTCACTTTGCAATGAAGCTATTTCATTTATTTATATGTCAAAAAAGTGGCAGTAATCGGTCAACGAACCGTCAACCAAATGTCAAAGTAAATTGTTATTTATTTATTTATTATTATTGCTTGTGAACTATCGCCACTATCCATGACCTATATGTCCTGATTAATAGATGGAAATATTTAGTGTAGCGTAAAACATGAATATGTATGAAATTCAAATATTCTATACAAATATTATTAGGTTTATCGGTTTGTAGCAAATTTTTCACACCATGAAATGAAGGGTAAAAGCAACAAATGCCATTTTAACTGTTTTATTTAGGCTAATAATATTATACTCTAATATATACAAATGTTTCGCTTTGAAAATAATTTGATGAATTTAATAAGAGTCAATAAATTAAACACGGAATGCAGCTAAAGGGTGAAAACGACCCTAAAAGGAATTTTATACACATTTCTTGGCAATAAAAGACAATAAAAGAGTAATAAAGGCCGCTTTCTTTTGAAGTTGAATGTAAAATAAGATCTTCCGTTAAGTAGAATAGACATTAAATAAAAGGGGCTATTTTAAATTTCTTTGAAATACTACTAAAGCATCTACCAAAAAATAATTTTGTGTTTAAAAACATAACATGATAATGACGAAAAAACCTTAACATCAAATGTTTTTTCTAAAAACACGTATACCTAAAATCAAAATAATTTAAATTTACTTTAATAATCTTGATAATGTTTGAATGAATGAAGAAATAAATTCTTCAATATTACCCTTCACTTGTTATGGATTCATATTTGAATAAATGTCGAGAAAATACAATAATAACATATTGTATTTTCACGACACTTCACAATACTTTTCGCAGATGTATTTCGGACATATTCTTTATCGACGCACAAATTTTATTTTTAAATTAAGGTAAAAAAATTGTGCTTTATACGTAAAATTTGTGCAACAATTAAGTTGTGTCACAATCGTAATATCTCTGCGAAAAATAAATCAAAATGTTATAAAACGGTACGTGTAATTCTATTTAAAAATAAATTTGTTATATTTTTTATTTGTTTAAAAAAACAAGTATTAATAATAATTAAATTTTTAAAAATATATTTCATAAATATCTTACAAAACAAAAACATTCGGCAGTGTATTTATTTCTGGAAAATTACAACTAAGTTTGGTGTCATATTCGTAACAATGTTTGAGATTTATATACGAGTATATATAAATATTTTTTTTATAAAATAATGAAAGCACGTAATAAATAATTTTTTTTTTTCATTTAATACAAACAAACAAACCATCACGCCGTTTTCCTGCAGGGGTAGGCAGAGAGAAAAAACCACCACACTTTTCTATCCTGACGCACCTCTCTAGATTCCTCCACATTCATAGAACAAGTCCAACACGTACGTTGATGCTTCCGACTTCTAATTATTATTCTAATTATTCTTCTTCTCTGGTTTCAATCCTGGGATTGGTTTGCAGCAATTTCCTCCATTATTCTCTTCCATTTTTCCCTGTCTTGTGCGGCTCTTTTGAGATCTGCATATGATGAGCAGCGTACGTCCACCAACAGGTCCTCCAGGTACTCTCGGCGTGGGCGTCCCCTAGAGTTTGTCCCCTCGATCATACCCTCCATTATTACCCTAACCATTAAAATTTGATTAATTTGGTCATGCCATTTTTTTTCCTCGGTCTACCTCGACTCCGTACTCCATTTACATCGTTAACGTATACTTTCTTAACCATTCTTTCTCCATCCATGCACTCCATATGTCCAAACTAACGCAGCCATCCTTTCATAAATTGTTCATAATACCTTCTTCCGCTCTACATTCATTCTTATATCAGCATATGAAATTCTGTCGTACATCGTTCTAACACACATTCATCTTAGGGATCTCATCCCTACAGCATTTATTCTGCTCTCATCCTTCTTTTGCCAGTTCCATGTTTCTCTTCCATGCATAAGAATTGGGACCAGAACTCCATTGTGAACTCCACTTAATAGAAACCACTTTATTGAGTAGCGATTATCGGTTTCACTCTGTAGCGAGCTTCATCAGGGCTTTACAAAAACTAAAATAGTTTTAGTTTGTATATAGCCCTGAGGAAGCTCGCTACATAGTGAAACCGGTTGGTGCTACTAACTCAATAAAGTGGTTAATACTAACAAGGGTAGGGCACGACGTAGTAAATTTACTTCGGGGTGGAATTTTGTAGGATTGTAGTACCACCAAAGTAGTCCACAATCAAAGTAAAAAAGCGCAATAGCTAGTATATTTCTAGAAAAAAAGCCTTTAAAATTTTCACCGTTCCTAATATAAATATTCACCAACTAGTTTCAATAGGATCTCTTAGACGAATGTGTGATACCCTGTGTATGAAAAACTGTCGAATGAAAATATAAGAAGTGAATGCGGTGCGAATGATGGTGTCATGAACAAAATAATGAAAGGATCATTAAGATGGTTTGGACATATGGAAAGAATGAATGAAGAAAGAATGGTAAAAAAATTATATATCAATGATGTAAATGGAACCAGAAACAGAGGAAGACCGAGGAAAACGTGGCACGATCAAATAAATCAAATATTGAATGTCGGCCATGTGAGGAATCAGAGAAATCGACGCGCGTGCATGACACGATGTATGAATGTCGAGGAAGCGAGAGAAATATGTCAGGAAAGAAAAGTGTGGCAGTTCATTCTTTCTGTCTACCCCTTCGGGGAGACGGCGTGATGGTTAGTTAGTTAGTTTTTTCAATAGGTATGTGGCTGAGTGGATAACTTACTTCTCTATTTCGCTGGCACATGGTTTCCGGTTAAAATCCCGCGTCATTCGCTTGTTTTTAACTATTGAAGCAAGTGGCGAAATTTCTAATATAGAAGCAACGGTGAAAAGTTAAAAGATTTTTTTCGAGACATTTCATGGCTATTGCGTCTTCTTAATCTGACTAAGGACGACTCTTTCCTCAATTTCCTGTGTCGTGTCCTTGCTTCGTAAGTGAAAAGTGTATTTTTATTTGTTAAATAGGTCAAACCATAAAGTTATTCCTTTCTATCAAAATAAAAATAATTTTCTTATGTGTATATAAATATCAAATAACATTCACCAATGCCTTAGAAAGGCGAAACACGTAAACCTCATAAACTATAATAAAGCTTTTAAAAATAGACGTATTTATCCGTATTATTTATTCAATGTGGAGTTTAACATTATTTTTCATGAAACAATAAATATAGTATCCACTGACTGACGTTGAATAAAATGAATTCTGGAAAAACTCTGCCAAATAAAATATTTCAGAGGAATGAAATGTGTTTTTAATTCACATCCCGAATGTCGGACATGACAATTAGGATTAACGATGCCCCCTTTTCTCAATAGCCAAACTTCGTCCAATCACTATTTACATACGAACATTCATCACGAGGGCCGGCCTAGCCCTTAAAGGAAAGGAAATCGATGTAGGTTTTTCATTAAATTACATTTAACGCCTTGTTGCCAAAATCCCAAGGGACGAAAAACGAATAAAACATATATACATAGCGGTAACATGTAAAGATATATGATAAATAATAAAATAAAAATATGTAAAGGCATCGTTATGAAATATTATATTAATAATTAAGTATTTTATGAATTCAAATGAAGTTCAAAACACGTGTCGATATAAATAACCTAATAAAAGTGGAAACAATATTGTTTTGTTTGTTTTGCAAGGACACAAAAACAATATTATGTTTTTATCCGTAAAAACATATTTTATTTTCTTTTTATATATTTGTTATTTTCGCTTTTACTTTGGTACGATTTATAATGAAGTTGAGAATAATATAAGAATTTTATGCCTGTATGGTGATTTTATGCCTGTTTTAGTGTATATATGTGTAACATACCTTTTTTATTTCCACAATTATTATTATTTATAACTCTTAAATATTTTGTTTTACCTCAATTTCTAATTTCTATTTCATTTTATACGGTCGTCTGTTAACTATTCAATTAATTTATATTGTGGAAGCATATAATTAGCTTACTTAATTTTTTTAAAGTGTTTTTTTTTTAATATACAATATTTTATTGATATCGATGAATGTTATCCTAAATAAATAAATTAATATAGTAAACAAAAACATACTTAAATTATTTTGGTTTAAAAGTTCCGTAATTAACTATAATTACTGTGACAAATTAAAATAAAACCATTGTTCTACAAATAATGAGATTCGCATTTTCTAGGTGCTGGATTAATAATTTGAAAAGCTTCTTTCTAAAAATCTGAATAGAAATTCTTGACAGAGTTTCAAAGCTTGAAGAATTCCCCAAGCAATCATCAACATTAAAAAAAATTAAGTGCCCTGTGACAATCAGCGGAAGTATTCGCAAGAATTTTCGTATTGTGTTTAAAATTCGGAAAGCATCTTCGCATTCAAACAGCCATCCATAAAATACTTTAATACGAACTTTTTTCACACTTTCCTGTCGTGTTTCGGTTGGGTGCTCCTGCTTAGCTTTTTAATATCTTCAGACCGGAACCGATATTTAAAAGGGTTTTAAATTATATGAGTTACCAGTGTAAAAATGATTTCATAAAATATTTGGCATATAAATATGTTTCATAAGAATATGATATATTTGATCTTGCTAGGACATTATCAATTGTTATACTCATCACAAATGATGAAATTTGAAAAAAAAAGTCGAAATTCGGCTCTTTCATAAAATTTACAGAAAACGAACTATTTGGTTCAATTGATATTGAGTTTAATATCATTGTTCATGCAACGATTAATACAGTCTACAATAAAAACATTTTTTTTGAAATGTAGGTGCATATTTTAAAATTCACAATTATGCCATTTTCGGTGTTTTATTTTTATAGGCTTTGGGATATAAAATAATGTAAAATTTGATTAAAAAAAATATAATCGATTTGAATATTTCGAAGAATAGTAGGACTGGAGAGGTTAAAATAAAGTTTTGTAAAGTAAGGATTGTTAGGGGCGCGCCGCTCATTCTTAAGGAGGATGAAAGCTCCCGGGAGCTTTCGCGATTAACGGCGGCGGCGGTTAGGGCCACTTATTCCTCAAATATATGCAAATCTTCGTGACAAGTTCTGCGGTGCGTTAAGGTGAATCTAATGAATTCCAGGCGAAATGTAATGGTAGGGAAAATTACACTTTCTATCGTTTTTAGGTAATTCTTTACCTGGAAAACGGTCCTGTTGTCGTTAGTCCTGCCGAGATTATCTGCCCGTAAAACAAAAACAAACTCCCAAGCGAGACAGAAATCTCTGAACTTAAATAAAACACGCGTATTTAAAATTCCAGCGGCGGTCTTTTCATGTTATCCAATAAAGTTCCATCAAAAATTGTTGAACTTTATCATCTATTATAATTACCTCAGAGAATAATCAAATGCTATGTGTGGTCTATTTTATTGTATGGATGTGAAACGTGGACCTTAAAATTCAACTCAATGAACAGACTGGAAGCATTTGAAATGTGGCTCTATCGCCGAATGCTCAGAATTCCGTGGAAAGACATGGTTACCAATACCGAAATCCTGAGGCGAGCTAGATATGACAGGGAGCTGTTATCAACTATCAAGGTTCGGAAGATTTTACATCTGGGTCATGTACTGCGTGAGGAAAAGTACACCTTCTCCAGCTGATATTGGAGGGGAAAATTGTGGGACGCCGAGGGCTCGGTAGGAGACAGATGTCCTGTTTACGAAACGTGAGGGAGTGGACCGGTATCCGAAGTGTGGAGGAGCTGTTTCGAGCAGCGCAGGACAGGGACAGGTTCGCCGAGGTGATCGCCAACGTTGGGGGGACCCGACAGGGTACTTGAATAATAAAATAGGTATGTAACTTAACCATAGTGTTACGGTTGTTGGTCACATATTTAGAAAGGAAAATCCTGGAAAATAATATTAACTAATAATTTTTCTGAAATCTCTCGATGGAAGTTCATTTTCAACAATAATTAAATATAACGACCACAGTCTGTTGATGCCAGCAAGCCTGTCGAAACCGGTCATTTTCGAAATAAAGACAAAAGTGGATGCAGTTATTAAAAAAAATAGAAAAAAAAATATTTGTTGGTTAATTTGTCTGTAATATTACATATAATCGCACTTTAAACTTTTTGGAAGAGGTGCCAGTGACCTTTTAATACGTTTCTTTTTCATACAAAACAGTGAACCATGTTTTCCGGAGAGGTAGGTAGCAAGGATTGATAGTCAAACAGTCCGGGCATTATTCGTTAAATTCCTTAATATTGTTTTTGCATCGTGACTTATACGCTTGCGAATTTTCCGCTTTATTTTTATGCCATTAGTTTTAATAAAACATTTTTTTCGTACACCAAGTTCGTAATACTGGCCGTGCAATTGTTGTTTCCGTGTAAGCAACTGTCGGGTAAAATAAGATTTAAGCGTAAGATAAAGAAACTTACACAAATCAAGTAAAACAAGGCAATAGCAAAAACATTTATATGTGGTTACAAATTGTACGGAAACTATTCAGGTAGTCCGTGCAAAATGTGATTTCGCTCCCCTAAGTGGAGTGAGCGAATATTAAACGAACGAAAAGTTAAGAATTTTATGCGCGTACTAAAATGTGTGGATTCGTTTTTCTTCTCGGTGACACACAGCGCGATGGTATTTAAATGGGTCGTAAAAATACACACGGAAACGTTTTGTAAGCGTTTTAGCTTGGAATAAAATGGATGCGCATTTTGTGTACACAATTTGCAGTAAATATATCAAACTAATTGGTGCAGCAATATCATACTCAATTTTGCATACAAATATTAACTAACTAACTAACAATCACGCAGTCTCCTCGGAGGGGTAGGCAGAAAGGATGGACCGCCACACTGTTCTGTCCGGACATAATTCTCTCGCTACCTCTACATTTATACATGTTGTCGTGCAGGTACGCCGATTTCTCTGACTCCTTAGTTGACCAACATTATATTTGATTGATTTTATCGTTCCACGTTTTCCTCGACCATCCTATTCTTATAGCTTTGTTCACATCGTTTACATACTCGTATACCTTCTTTACCATGTTGTCTACACTCATTCATTCAATTTGTCCAAACCGTCTTAACGATTCTTTCAATATTGAAACTTTATCATGTACACATTGATCACATATTCATCTAAGAGATCTCATTTCGTTTGCATTTATTCTACTTTCATCATTGTTTTTCCAGTTTTATGCTTCAATTTCATAAAACATATAAGGCTCGCCACAAGGATGACCATTATGCACTGTCATCTTAGCTTTTTTGAAAAGGTTACAAACATATCCTTTTAGAAACATATAAAAATCAAAATACATTGAAATTCTCGAATATGTCATGTTGCTTCAGAAATCCGACGTTTCGAAAAACTTAAAGACGAACACAAAAAATGTGAAGATTTTTTTTTAAAGCCGTGTTTCCCTTAGAGAATGGCCACACCAAAGTGCCAGTGTAGGAGTCAAAATGAACACCCGGCGAACCAACGTATGGCGCACCATGGGACCGGCCACACTATACGCTCCGCGCCACAGGGCGTGATCCGGTGTGGCTGTACCTTCCCTTACATAGGTGTGTTTACTGCGACAACTTTCAAAAGTAGAATATCTTCATCACCGGGAAAATAGATTATAAGGATTAACATAATAAGTTCTCTTGATGATGAAAATCGTATTTTCCAAATATGTTGAGATAATTAATTTACACTAGATAAATGAACACCGTCAACACTCAAATTTTAATTTAATATCGATAAAGACATCTGTTTAATTGACATTTTATTTTATTTAAAGGAGTATAATAATGCGCCAAGCAAAAACTTTTCATTCCCTTTAAATATAATAAAACCTATAGAAAACTGACATTTTTCCAAAAAAGTGTTCAACGTAGAATTTTACAACATTGTCCAAAAACAATTAATTTATTGGATTAATTTGGATTCTGTATGATTTTACTTTAGTTAAATACGTAATACTCATATAACTCAATCATCAAAAGTAGTATCATAACATGATTTGCTTTTTAAAAAGTTCAAATAAGGAGAAACATTTAACAATTGATTTTGAATGTAGCTGTATTCTAACAATTTTTCTACCTTAAGTGCTATTTTTAAACCAACTTTTTTTTTTAAAACAATGACACTTATATCAATTACAAGTATCATTATCTGTAGCAAGTGTATAGCTTCATTTGTAAAACTCTGGAAGAGTTTTTAATTGAACTGTCTCGTGATTCTCGTTCATTTCCCCTGAGAGCTCACATAATCAATAGGTTTTTTGATTCGGTCTTTCCACCGAGGCGCTTATCTCTATTTTTTTTATCTTCGGATTATTTTTCTACCAGTGAAGTTTTAAAGAACGTTCTCTTTTAGATATAAATAAAATGATTGAGGTATATATAAAATACAATATAAGGGAATGGACAGAAATGAGTGGAGAACCTGTTCTACATGGTGTAGGACAGAGATGCTTTCGTTGCAGTGATCGCCAACGTTGAGGGGATATGGTATATCTGACACGGTACCAGAAGAATTTATATGTTTGATAAAAATAATGATGTTTAACTCCACATTAAATATGTATATGAATTTTATGAAATGAAGTCTTCTACATAGATGGCGCTAGTGTAGATGTCCCTACCAACAGTGAAGTTATTAAAAAATATTAACATATATACAAGTTCTAAAAATTTGTTAGACGTGGTGTCGTAAGAAGGGCGGAATGGTGAATGTTGTTAAACATAAAGTGATCGCTGACTACCATATTTTGTTTCCAAATAATTTACATCTTCGTCTCTATTGAGATACAATTAATCCTTAAATATAAGTGACACGTTTTATTTTGCTAAAAACTAACTATCTAACCATTACACCAGTTTCCCGGAGAATAGGCAGAGAGGATGGACCGCTACACTGTTCTATTTTGCCACAACTCTCATGCCTTTTCAAGTACAACATTTTTTATTATTTATTTATTTACGGGCTTTGAAACATAGTTTTTGAAAGAATATGGAATGAAAGAAACAGGGGCATCATATTTTTTTGAAAAAATAACGGAATCGCGTAAAGCTTATAAAAATTATATTTATATACTAAAAATCAAAAAAAAAATTAAAACATTTTTATTTCATTTGAAATAGATACAGGAAATGAATTAGATTGCAATATCGGTTATGTTATGGATTCGATAAACTTAAAACTGTTTTTTATCTATTTTGTATCAAATTTGAATTTAAATTGAAAAGCGAAAGGACTCAGGTAGGGGCGAAATAAACAAAAGGAAAATAGCAGAGCTACGAATTTACAGGCTAATTAAGTATGTAAATAAAACAATTAACAGAACAAACGGGTAACTCTGTTGAACAGGGTTATTCCTTGTATCAGTGGGCATGAATCTCTCCAAACTAATTAGATAACATAATTTTCTTAATTTATTTCAAAAAGCATCCAAACGTTGCCTTTGGAGTTCTTGGACCATGATTTTCTACTTGTTTTCATCAGTTATTAATTGTATTTTGTTGGAAGTATATTTTGAAACATTTACGTCACAAATAATAAAACACTTTATATTACTCATCTTAGAATTTTTTTTCATCTACATACATACACCATTCTGAAACCCAATAATTTGAAATAAAAACAGCTGTTCACAATAGAGATCTCATTTCAACGCTTATGTTTGGAAGCGTAGCAAGGATATGCAGAAGAACGATAAGAGAAAAATTAATGGGATAATGATGAAATAGATCCTTTTGATGCAAGCATAGTAAAACGAAGTGTAACATAATTTAATATGTTGACATACGAAATAAATGCAGAGCGGAAGAAAATACTATGACTTTTCTTATTCCTCACCTCTTTCTGTTACTCGTAGTCAGTTTTTTATGACTTGGAGTAGGGTGTATTGCTAGTAGGCATCATCATACTCGTATTTATTCAAAGGGTATTCATGTGCCTCTGCACATTCGTCTAATTTCAAATGATTGATAGTCCAGCAAGAAATCAGTTGGAATACAGCTAAGGGTAATAACAATTTTCTTTGAGGTACAAAAAAGCGTAGAAACTTTTTCTGTACCTTTTCAATCAACAGGCAGTATTTAGTTTCATGCGGTGCCCACACAGCCTGAAAAATGGGATTGAATATAACACCCAAATATTTCGAAGAGGTAATCCTATCCAGTTATATACCATCCATTGTAAAGCTGTGATAGATCATCATGCGAACCCTAGTATAGGACATGATGAAACACTTCGATATATTAAAATACAATTTGTTTGTATGTATACAATGTTTTAAATGTACTAAAAATATGCCTAATATTTATGCTGTTTGTAATGTCTTTTGAGTCAATAAACTGATTTGATTTAATACCGTATGCATGGATGAAGATAGATTGGCTAAGATAGTATTTGTTAACAATGTGAATGGAGTACGGGATCGAAAATGCCCGAGGAATCATGACAAGACCAAATATTATTCATCAAATTTTAAACGTCAGCCATGTAAGAAGTCGGAAGAATCGACATTCCGAGTATTCCGTCATCTTGGAGGCTATCCTTCTTAATGTTCCGGATGATTATCTTCAACAGCGTTAGCACAGACTGGTTTATCTATCACCATTCAGAACCAACCTACCTCTGGTGATGCCAGTGGGGAGAGCCATCAAAATGCTTAACGTGATCGCTTGAGAGATCGACGTCTTTCATATTCGTGAAAGTACGTTCAGAAGACAAATACTCTTGACTTTGGAGAGTATCTTGTATTCCTAAAGTCGAACCATCTCTCATGCGTTTCTTGTATTATACTATATATTATATTTTACCTGTTCTCAATAGATGCCTTAAACTTATTGTTTGTAATATCTTTTCAGAAAATAAACTGATTTGATTTGATTTGATTTGAAATGCGTGTATCACTCGCTGTGTGAATGTGGAGGAAGCAAGAGAGGTGTGTCAGGATAGAGAAGTGTGGCGGTCCATTCTCTCTGCCTACTCTTCCGGTTAAATGGGGTGATGGTTTGTTTGTTTGTTAAGAATATCATTTAAAAGTGTTTCATATGTTATGATATTTAGTAGGAACTTAACTTTTAGGAATTTTGGGTGTATCAAGAAATTTTACAATTGTGTATTTTCTTTCTATTTTGATGCTCACATTTCGTTCACTTGTTTGTTTACTGTAAACGCTGTCAACGAGTATTTCTCTAGTATTAACACTATACATTTAGGTGAACGGCGACTTACTTAGGAATTCCCCTAACCCTTTGCATTATTGATAATCCCGTGTTGAATCAGGTCCGCATTCTTGAGAGAAAAGGATTTTCTAAGTCACGGTGCAACATCTGGCTCAAAGAATCAAGAAAATAAAACACCAACACAATGGAATCCAATTTCAGTGCTTGCTAGGCAATACTTTTCGGTGTAAAAGGAATCGAGTTGTTGACGGGACTTGGATATAATGAGTGTAGAATTCTAATTCTAGAACTGAACGCAGACAATCTTCGATATTAGTAGAAAATTACAGAATAGATAGTAAATAAGAAAACGCTTCTAAAGTATAAAATATGTAGTTCAAATGGACAAACTTGGCGGGCAATTGCTTGAATGGGACATTGCTTTAAAGCAAAAAGTTCATTACGTTTCCCTGCACACGAGTAAACAAGAGATATCCATAAAGTCTATCTTGGGAGGCTATAAGATGTAGTTTTAAATGTATTATTTCTTGAATAATGGTGTAAAACTCAATATTAAATAATTAATACAAATGAAAACGTCGGTTTTATGCAAGATTTATTAATATACTTAAGAAATTGAAAACAACTTTGTTTTATTCTCAGAATATTAAAAAAATATAAAAAAACAGGATACGTTTCGGAGTAATTATATTTTTACATCTGAAGATGGAGGTATCCTCCGAAACATGTCGTGTTTTTTAATATTTTTTTTATATTCATTTAATATTTTTTTTATATTCATATAACAGAATCTCACAGTGTTAATGCCTAAGCGTTCAACGAAATTTATTATTTTATTAAAAGTTAAGGCATTAAATTTCATTATAGTCTATAGAAACGACATGTTTTGCCCTTCTAAGGCATTATTCAACTTTTCATTTTTATTAATTATTGAATATGGAGTTTTACATCACTGTTTAAGAAACAATAAATAAATTATTATCTTTATGATGTTATCACAATCGCACAATGAAATATACTGAATCAATTTCCCAAATGTTCATATATTTGTTATGCCCCTACCCAATATATTTGTTGATGTACTATTGATAGATTTACGACTTGCAAACAACTAAATCTGTTAATTATCTTATTTCTACATTCTCCATTAGCTATCGTACGTATATTATATTATACACTATGTTTACCTTTATCATATTATGTTAGTTCATGGAACTTAATACATATTGTAATGGGTGTCTCCCTACCTCGGCTAGCGCAGAGAGCGGGCCCTTAGATCTCCGGTTTTCTCGTGAGATACTTTCCGGCTGTTTGTCATTCGAATAGGGAAAGGTGTAAATAAATACATATGACGGAATACATGAGGGTTTATTATAACACAAAAAATAGTTACAATTATTATCTAGGGGCTAGAGATGTCGTACGTATACAAAAAAAGAGGCACATGGTGAAATAATGAAGAGGCTGTTTGAGGCGATTCCTCGACGGCGTGCTCGTCAGGACATCGACCGGCGACGTCGTCCGTAGACGTTATCAGCGACGCTGACCAGAAGATGGTGGGTCAGCAAATCAATATGTAGAGCGTCACCTGGCAGACACGAGGTTCCCTAACCTGTTGGTGCTGTCTGAAGCGGCGTGAAGTGGTCCTCGCAGTTCCGCATGGTGGTGAGGTCAACCACGTTGTCGGGGCATGATGTGCGACAACACGTGGGCGGCAATTTCGGGAGCAGAGGATGGCTCGGACCGTGGCGGATGGAATCAACCGCAGCAAGGTCGGGCTTGACAAACGGCCTGGGAGCTGATATGCACTTTTGGCATCGCCATAGTGCAGGACAAGTTGGCGGAAAACCTGAAATAATGCCACAGATTTTATGGGCACGATGGCAAGTACCTCAAATACCTTGCTCGAAGTTATTCCATGGCGGATGAGGCTAGATGAAAACGGATTATCCCATCGGGAAAATCGCGGGTCGAAACGGCGATCCTCCAATCGATGCCGCGAAGTTGACAGCTCAAAGCGAAGTGAAGTCGGGCCGAATCGGCTGCGCAGAATGGGTTGCGCAGAAGGGGCTGAGAGTGAACTGCAGAGGGCGCACACATCGGGGTGAATTTAGCGCCAAATCGCGAAGCGCGCGGGAACAAGAGTTTAAAGTAGGACTCTGGTGGTAAAAACGGGAACTAGGGGTTTGAATGGGGTCTAGAGCTAAACACTGAATATTAAGATAACCGAAAATAAATAAGAAATAGTAACTTACGTTACAATATGAATGAATGTTATTGTTAAGTATAATTAAGTTATCCATTTTGTAAACTGCTCAACGACCGTTTTACTTTGGTTTATATAGAAATCCTCACCGTTTCTTAAGGCCGAGTTAATCAGGGAGTTCTAACGATTGAATTCTTCATTGGCTGTATATTTTTATACTATAACATTATTAATTTTAGAAAAACTTAAGGGATTAATGCTGTGGAATTCCACAATCATAGAATTAAAACACTGTTTTTTTTTTCTTTCCATTCTTCAGTTTATTTTTCTCGACACGTTTCGAAGGCTTAAACCTTCATTATCGGGAGAACAATATTAACTGTTCTTCTGGTGATGAAAGTGTAAGACTTTCCAACATGCCGAGAAAAATAAACTCAAAAGTGGAAAAAGTGTTTTAATTAAAAAAAACGGTTTTGAGTATTATAATAGTCGACGGCGCATTTATCGTGTAAAATTATAGTAATTCTTAATATTTAAAATATTAGTTTGTAAATAATGAAATGATCATTAAGATGGTTTGGACACATGGAAAGAATGAATGAAGAAAGAATGATAGAAAAATATATGTTAACGATGTAAATGGAACTTGAAATAGAGGAAGACGGAGAAAAACGTGGCACACACGAAAAATATTGAATGTCGGCCACGCGAGGAGTCAGAAAAATCGACGCGCGTGCATGACACGATGTATGGGTGTTGAGGAAGCGAGAGAAATATGTCAGGAAAGAAAAGTGTGGCAGTCCATTCTTTCTGTCTACCCCTTCGGGGAGACGTTGTGATGGTTAGTTAGTTAGTTTAGTTGGTAACGTCAGTTTTTAATTACAATACGTTAACGGACTCAACCTCCATGTGTTCGCAATAAATATAATATTGGTTGCATTGTGACAACTCTATTAATGTCTATTAACAGTGATACTCTCTTTAATTTGTTTTGATATTACATTTACGATAAAACTCACATAGCCAGACAGGATAATACCAGATGAGCATCCAGAATACTCCAATGGAAGCCTTGGACAAGACAAATAAGTGTCGGGAGGTTACCTAAAAGATGGACTGATAACATATCCCGAATAGCTAGGATGACTTGAATGTGGTAGGGATAAAACAGAAACACTAAAAAAATGGAAGAGGCCTATATCCAGCAGTGGGGAAAGCAGGCGGAAGAAGAATTATATCACCCATCGTTTGGTCGTCAGAACATAAATAATTTTTCATTATTCTCGTCACATAATTACGTAGATTTTCATGGTTGGTAGCGATTTGTTTTTTTTGGGATCTTGGGAAAATTTGTCTGACTCGACTTTTTGAACCGACGTTTCGGAGATCATTGGAGATGTAGACAGGAACGATCTCCGAAACGTTAGTCCAGATAGATGAGTTTCCAAAATTAAAAAAAACATATTATTCTCGTCGTCTTAAAAATATGTACGTTCACCGAGAAACCGTTTATTTGCTGATGGATACTCCTTATAAAACAATTCAGGTTAACTCGAACAATATGTAAAAACGCAATACACTTTGGAAGATAAAAGGAGCAGGCTCTGATAAATGCGAGGATTGCCGTCAGCTAACGGTGCCGATAGTGAAATTAAATTTCCTCGGAGGGAACAAGAATTATGAAGGTTTAGTTCGACGTTATGGAAGGTCAGAGCAATTTATGGACATCTGTGAAGAAAGAGTTCTAGCGTGGAACATTAAAAAACGAAAAAAAATTATAATTTATTGGATACACAGATTTTCCCTCTCGTTTGAAATAGATCACGCACAGAATATATTTAATTTTCGTCATTAATGCAGTTTCATATAATGTGAATTCAAATAATGAAAAACTAAAGTTTTTTTAAAAATATTTTTATTTCTTCAACAATGATGTTAATTATTAAATAGTCCATATTAAAAAAAATATTTAAAAACAAAAAAGTCTGTCTTCTAGGAGTTTTATAATTTTTTTTATGGACTGACATGTTTTGCCCTTGAAATGCATTATCAAAAGTACATTTGATACTGTCATTTTATATAAAATTTAATAAAACTCCTAGAACACAGACGTTTTGATTTATAGTAATTAAAAAAAATATGCACATAAATAAATAAAAAAATGTCCATAAAAAAAACGTTAGCCTTGTTCTGTTCGAATAATAATATAAACTAGAATTTACGTTCAATGATTAGTTATTATATTATATAATAGAATTTTCATCTTGCATATATTAAAGAACGATATCTTTCTATATAAGTCTCAACGCTTATGTCCAGATGGGTGCCCTCCGAAAGGAGACCAAGACATAGACCGAGAAAAAGATGAGCGGACTGCGTTAAGAAGAGGACTGGGGAGAAATTCGAAAGATCTGGAGAATGGAAAGAGATGGCCAGAGACAGGAGCAAGTGGAGGACTGTAGGGGAGGAGGCCAAGTCACACACCGGGATGTCGCACCGAGAAGAAAAATATGATCTTTCTATGGTGACGATAATAGCAAGAAATGTTAATCCCTGAATTTTTAATGTACATTAAAATGCACATTTTATTTATAATTCATATAGAAAAACATACATATAAAACCCAAATGATCAAATTATTACTTAACTTATACTATATTGAAAGTTAAGACGTTAAATTACATCATCAATATGGAAGGAAGAATTTATCGAACACTGTTTATATCCATTTTTTTGTTAAATATTTTTATTTAATTACTGACCTCCATGTAGATGTAAGTTATATTCACACCTAAAGATGGATGTCCTTCTCGAAACATGGTTTTGTTGAAAAACTGATTTATTTTTTTATTAATTATTGAATAACAGTGTTTCATATATAAAAAATATATAAATTTCATAGTGTTAATGATAAAATTTATGGGTTATTTCATAAAGATTCATGTTAGATAGGTTCGAATTAAGATACATATTAAATGTTAATATTCAAGCAATAGAAATTCACTTGACATTATCCCAATTAGACGAACGAAATATAATTAACTAATTAACCATCACGTCGTCTCCCCGAAGGGGTAGGCCAAAATAATCGACTGCCATACTCTTCTTTTCTCAACATTCATACATCGTGTAATGCACGCGCGTCGATTTCTCTTACTCCTCACGTGGTCGACATTCAATATTAGATTTATTTGATCGTGACACGTTTTCCTCGGTCTTCCTCTATTTCTAGTTCCATTTACATCGTTAAGATATATTTTTTTAACATTCTTTATTCATTCATTCTTTCCATGTGTCCAAACCATCTTAATGATCCTTTCATTATTTTTTTCCACAAACCATCATTCGCACCGCATTCACTTTTTATAATTTCATTCGACACTCTATCATACACAGAGTATCAACACATTCGTCTAAAGAGATCTCATTTCTACTACATTTATTCTTAGAATTCGTTTTGCCAGTTCCATGCTACGCTTTCATACACAAGGGTCGGTACAAGAACCCCATTGTACCCTGCCATTTTAGCCTATTTAAAAAAATTTGGTTTATTTTTTAATTATTACACAATTTATTTTGAAAAAGAAACATGTTTTCACACGATAAAGAGAATATAACATTGAAAAGTTTAGTATATTTATACTGAAATGTCATAAAAAAATCTTTATGATTCTCATATTCTTGATTAAGTTGTCATTATTCTTCACTATGCAGGCACGAGTGAACAGATTGACTGAGCAGATGCAAAATAAATACTTCAAGAAAGAGCTCCGCCATAAAATGCGCGTCACGGATTTTTCACAAAATTAAACAATTAGATAGGTTATGAGATTCAGTTACGAAATTGGCATTAAATAACTTTATTCCCCGGGGGCTAATACGAACTTTAGCGATTTAACATAATTTAGCATAATATGTCGTTTTGTATGCACCGAGAAAATATTTTAGGGATATAGTCTTATGTCATTCGATTCACGTT